>KB672490.1:2448819-2482576 GCA_000349145.1 Anopheles dirus
GATGCACCGCCCGTAAGGGATCGAGCGTAAGTTCCGTACTCTACTTCACTCTGTCTGTGGGATACACAGTGTATGTATGAACATGAAACCATAAATGAAGAACAAAAAGGAAAAAAAACGTATCTCGAAAGGAATTTTGCGTTGATCGATAGAAGCAACCGAGAGAGAAAGAGAAAGAGAGAGAGAAATAGCGAGAAATAAAAGAACATAAAAAGAAAGTGCACAAAGAGTGAAACATTCGCTCTGGTAACGATGGATCAAATGTTATATGTTGAAGTAAAAGAAATTGTTGTTCAAAGGTACTTGAGTTGTATCGAACACGTCTAGTAATGTGCCAATAAGTGTGTGTTTTCTACGAAAAACAATGGTAAAGAAAGTGACAAAAAGAGTAGAATATTCCACTTATCAAAATTACTTACTAAAATGCGTAGTATTAACGGGCATTTATATTTGTAAGTATATCAATTGACAGTGAGATTTTAGACAAAAACAAGTAAAACCAACCAGAGAAGGAGCAGGTCCAAACCAAATGCAAAGAGCAGAAATAGAGTAAAAAGAAAAGTGCAAAGCAAAGAACCGAGTGATGTTTTTTCCACGAGTGATAATGAGGTAAACCATAAGCAAATCTAAATCTATCTCGTCTGAAACAAGTATTGACCTAAACGACTCACACCGTTCGAAAGCAGAGAAAAGGGAATGGATAATGTTTAAATTTGCTCTTCTTTGTTGGCTATGTATGTCTGCGCCAGCTGTCTAGGTCAGATTTGAGTCCATCCAATCACCCCAGTTAAAACTTCTAGAAATGGTTTAATTGAGTAGAGAACGTTTACGCTTTCCACCTCTAGGGGACATCTAGAACGATCAGCAACGGACTGTTTAGGGGGAAAACACTCTCAAGCTGACTACATCACAAAGATCATGCAGTTGCTTTAGTAGTTTCGAACGTTTGGCGATCGTCCGCGAGTGCATATGTTCTCGCTCAACGGGAGGAACCTGATGGGAGTGGCGGGATAAAAATGGATTATTTATAGTCAGACCGGGAACAGAGATATAGCACCGTGAGTAACCACTCATTACAAGCAAAGTGAAGCGTCGCCACGCGCCACATCCGGTTCTACTGTATCTGATAGATGCTTTCTCTCGTCTCGTCATGCCGATAAAATCTTCCCGTGTTTCCGGTGCACCCGACGTGCGGCGGTACAGGGCAGGCAAGAAGTAGCAGTTTGTGTTACGGGCGCAAAGTACTCGGCAAATGTCACCGAACGGACAAATGGTAGTTTGTTCTCCCCATTTGCTGTCCTACACCCAGTTGGGCACACACGTCCCGCTCCCCATGTGTCCATACGTGCCCCGGGGCGAGTAGAAATGCTAATACTTACGCAATCTTCTCTGACGGTGACCGCCAGGGCACGTCATCGTCGATCTCGTCATCACTCTCGTTGTCCTCACCGTCGATGCCGTCCTCACCGGAGATGCTGAACGAGGACGAGGTGAACATGTCCGGTACGGGCAGGATCGAGGGTCTCCGGCTGCCTGTGCGCGAATCGTGTGGCGGAACAAGCAAAGACTGGGTTAAAACAATGCCCTTGATGGAGGGGAGAGCTGGCAGGACTACCTCGCCGCTGGTTGAGGATGTCCGGGCTGAGCAGGTTCGGGTTGTTGCTGCTCGGAATTTCGAGATGGTTCGCGGATGAGATAGTGGGAGGTCCTAGGGTTGATTGTGTCGTAGTGGTGGTAGTGGCGGTAGCAAGTGTGGTCGCCGCGAAGGGGGCCGCCGCACACTCCTTGAGGTTGGGCTTGGAGTCCGATATAGTAATGGCGCTGGTGAGGGCCATCGTGCTGGGCGCAGGGTTGCTTCCGCCGGTCGTCACACTCTCCGTGTAGGTTGTCGCTGTAACGATAGTGGTGCGGAAACGTGTATCGTGTAACGCGTATCGTGTTTGAATGTACATTCGTCAACATGGAGCCCATTTGGAACGGATGGAACATAATTGACAGCAATATTACTCGAAATGTCAAATGAAACGGGGTGCAATTTGAACGCCTCTTAGCGAAAATATGCTAAATCTGCACTAAAGCATGCATGTATTTTCACATGGGCTATCCTGTGGACGAAGGAGAAATAAAACCTGCCTGCTGTGATCAATAAAGAAGAGTAATCGATTAAACCTATGCTGCGATTGAGTAATTGTACAATACAATTTGAAAAATTATTTAAAACAAACGCAAACACTTAACCAAATCGAGTTTTAGTTTGACGGACACATACGTCAAACCAAAACTCGAATCAAAATACATGGAATAGTAAGCTGAAGTGAATGAATTGAATTGATTCATATAGGTAGTAAAAGCAGCAAAAAAAGCATTTGCGCAACGTATTCCACTGCCTTCGGGACTGATTGCAACGTTTAAATGTATCCAAGCGCACAGATATAAGCCGTTGATTGAAAATTGAATAGTTTATAGGAGCTGAAACATGAAAACTACGTGCGGAGCAATGTAAAGAAATAACCTGTCACATCAAGGTGCCGTAAAATAAAACATATTGATAATTTATTGATGATCGCGATGAATAAATATAGGGCGTTGAAACATCGAACACACACATGCAGAAGTGGAAGCACACATGGCAAATTGCGCACACCGAATTACTTCTACTCAGGTGCAGGGTGTTGATTGGAAGTAAAAAAAATGAAAATGATGAAGAGCAACGATTTTAATGCTTAACACTATCGATCAAATGTGGTGTCAATTGATATTTCTGCAACTTTGAGCTTCGGTCGACATTAAACATTAAGTTTGTGTGTGTTTTTTTGCAATTTTTGAAATTTCTTAGTAGGCAGTAGGCAAAGCAAACCCAACGGATTATGGATTCAGAATAGTTGGTGCACAATTGGTGATATAATAGGTCATTTCACACCAAACTTGACCGTTAGGAGTATTCAGTCCATTTGACCACTAGTGTTACACATCATCCTACCGATTCGGACACGATCGGACGCTTTGTGATGGATGCATAAATCAGCGGTCCGACGTTCGATTAATATCAGCTGAATTATTAACAACTGTCGATTGGGTCTGAACAAGAGCGATATGTTGAGAGTTAAAAATAAATGTAATGAATTTGTATGAAATTTAAAAATGATGCTAGTGCGATCCGTGGTACTATCTCGTGGTACTAAGGTGCAAATAGCAGAAGCTACTGATTCCGGGTTGACAATAGGTGCTATTTAACGTAATGTGTCTATGAGTATCCATTAGGGATTGAATATTGCACGTCTGAGCAGACGATTAATTGGTCGACGTTGAATAAAGTAATCGAGATAAAGATTAAAAAAATAAACCTTTGAGTAGAAATCTCTTGAAGTGTTAATATCCTACGGGGAGATATTCATTAAGCTGGCAAACCAAGTGTTATTAAAGCGTTGGTTTAAGTCGCATTGGGTTTAACGCTGGTAACGCCTTATTTAACCAGTCTTAACAAATTTTGAATTAATAGCATCCTGACGCACTTTAGAAGTTCGTCAATATTGAAATATATTTTGAGATGGTTAAAAACCGCTTATTGACATGCAGATAGTGCAGATAGTCGTACGTAAGAGCTAGAGGCAAGACCTCTCGATAGAAACAGATCTAGAATTGATCTCATTCGAAGCTAAGGAGAAGAGAAGCCAACGTAACGATAAATAGCATTTCAAAACGTGAAAGGTTTAGGTTAAGAAGGCATTCAAGGGTTTGATTCTTCAGCCGGGAAGTATAAACTGGCGCACTCAACCGTTTGTTCAGTGGCAGTGGCTGGGCGTGTTGGGATGAAAGGGTAGTTGAAGCAAAGAGTTTTGGAGTTTATTTTTGCGCAAAGGGGGGCAACACTCACGCACGGCTAGTGTCGTGAAGTCATGGCCGTCCAGCTTGCTGGTCGCCATCGGCGAGCCGGGACTGTCAGAGTTGGCCGAATTAAGACTGGGACTATGAGGCACGCGCACACAGACCGAAGGCACTGGGGCCATGGGCGGCATGGAGCCACCGCCGGCACCGATGGTGTTGTTGTTGATGTTGTGATTGTTGTTGTTACTGTTGTTGTTGTTGTTGTTGTTGTTGTTGTTGTTCGCGGTAACTAATAGGAGTCGAGACGGAATCAGACGGAACGGTGTGATTAAGCATCCGGAACCCGAAATAGACGAAATTGGAAAACGTGGTAAGTATATATTGCGCCAGCCAGCAGCTTCGTAGTTGAGGTTCGGTTTTGGTGGAAGGATCGACAGAAGGAAGGCGTGAAAGGGTGCGTAAACGGAGAGCCGATGCAGATATGGGCCTCATACCAAGTCGAGGGATCCTGTGTGTGTGTTTTTTTTTCGCTTTTGAACAAAATCCATAAACAGAAACCATATACGGGAAAGCATAATCAAATAGAGGGAGAGCAACGAGTGTGTCGTGACTTGGGAAAAGTTGTCAGTCGTCGAGTGCTCTTGGAAATCAGAAGTTCCTAGGACGTTGACGCTCTACAAAGCAAGGAAGAGTGAAATGCGACACTAAGTAGTATAGGCATCCATAAACAGGGCGTTACTAATTGCTCAAGAGCACTCAACACTCAAAGCGGAAAATGAAGCAAGTCACACACCCACACACATACGTACACGAAAACGGAAATACTAAAACAAAAGGAAATTAAAATCTTCAATGATTTATCCTCCATGAACAAGGTCGATATGCTTACACACACTGTGAAACGGGCTAGGTGAACGGAAGAGAAGCGGCACAAACCATACGGAACGCAACACGAATAAATCAATGTAAAACCAATGGAAAAGAAACCCAAATACAAAAAAAATGGAGTAGTACCATTTAAAGCCGAACAAAATATTTGATACACAGGACATGGAGATAGAGAGAATGATAGAGGTGGATGAAGAAGAAAGAAAGAGAGATAGAGTGAACAAGAGAACTGCAACACAACCTACCTTCTTTGGGGGGCTGATCAGGGCTTTGGTTTTGGTTCTGGTTCACCACGAAGGCCGAGTTTTCCTCCTTGGTGATGCTCATATAGTAGCAGGTGTCGTCCTTCTTCATGATGTGCCGCGGCCCGGGATTGAGGAGTATCGTTTCCTCGTAGAACTCCGGCAGCTCCGCGGGTCGCACTCCGACTAAGGCCACTCCGTACCTGCCGATTTGCACATTCGAATCGACGGTGGTGATAAGCTTGGCGATGGAGCAACACTGACAATCTGCTACTTACTTGCGGTGAGAGTGAAAGCTGGCGTAGGTGAAGCTTTTGCCCTCGTACTCGCCGAAAAACCGGCTGTCCCCGAGCACGATGTGATAGATCTCGTTACCGGAGCACTTGCCGTACAGTCGGTGCCACTCTTCCGCCGACTGTTGGCCTTCTCTGTGTTCGGGAGGATGGGGAGAGCAATCAGAATTAAGTTTTCCTTGGCAGTTAGATGAGATTCGTGGTTACATCGTGCCCGGAATATCTTTTTTTTTTCAATCGTATAAGAACTACATGAGCCCAACCTGGCGTTTGTATAGACAATAAGTTACCCTATTCCGGCCTCGACGCAAAAAGTCTCAACGCAAAATGCCGTCCTTCTCCCGCACCGTACTTACTGTCCTCGTGACGTGTGCAGCAACAGTGTGACGAGCGTGCTCGCCCCGGGGCATGTGCAGTTGTTAGCGAGTAGTGCATATTTGAACTCGTCCTCGCAGACGACGTGCTCGGCGAATTTCACATGCAGCTTGTTCTCTGGCCTAACGACGAATGAGGAGGGAATGAAGAGAGCAATCCGACATGTACATATTTGCGCCCCTCTCCGACGCCGGGGTTGTTGTTGCTGCAGGTGAGGACTTACCGGAAAATTTGTACATACTGCGGGATGTTGGGTGCGAAATCTTTCACGGCCCACGACCGAAGGATGGCGTGCTCGTCGGCGGCCGTTTTGTCGGCGTAACTACGGGCGGCCAGTATGAAGCACGCCTCGGCCTCGGCCATGCGGGCCCGGGCCAGATCGCCGTCCTTGAGACAGGAACCCTGCGGAGGGGCAAAACAGAACGACTCTGCAAAAAAGGGGTGTCGACTTTAAACTAATTGGACCATGTAATGGTCTGGAACTGATAGCTTCTGGTTGGAATGCAAAAAAAAAAACGCCCGCTGAGAATAGGAACTAATTAAGAGAGAGACGCACAAACTGAGCAGTGATTCGAGTTCGAGGAGGTTTTATATTGTACTGGAGCAGCCGTGCACTAGCTGCGAACGCCGGTGCGTTTAATTAGATGACGAGTCACGTTTCGCGCCAGACGGAAAAGTAATCTCGGCTCGCGCGACGAGCAAACGACGGCCCCAGCCCGCTTTACCTGGATGTAGATGACGCGTTGGGCCCAGATCGGCACCTGCAGGATCATTCGCATGGTGGTGTCGAGCTCCATCGGGCTGAGCAATACGACATAGTAGTCCTGCAACAGCGGATGGGCGTAGAACTCGTTCAGGAAGTCCATGATGGTGTCGGCGTGCAGTGTAGTCGAGCAGACGACCACGTGTTTCTCACTTTGGGCCCGGTGTGACGAGTAGCTGCCACCCAGCTTCTGCCGCTCCATCCACGTGAACGCCAGCTGCTCAAACTGCAGAAGATTCACACCCATCCAGTGGATGAGTGGTGAGTAATGTTTTCTACTAGTTTTTAAAGATTTTTCAATAACCACAAACTTACCTGCGTTGGAAGCACGATCAGCGCCACACATATCATGATGACCATGAAGAGCTGCGAGGGCCAGATGTCGGGCACAAAGTCCCCGTACCCGACGGTCGAGAACGTCACCACTACGTAGTAGGTGCTCTGGAACAGATTGAGGTGTCGATGACCGGCCCGCTGAAAGTGCTGAATGCCACAGACGCTGGAACAAGATCGCGGAGAGCAAAACACACGAGCTAAGAACGTGTTTTAAGTTCACGGTTATTAAAACGAGGGCAGACGGAAAGCTCGGTTCAATATTTTCCATCGTGTAAGCTCTTTTTGTTCTGCTGCAACAAATCAGCGAGGAAGCGGAATATCCGGACAGTCGCGGGACGGAAATGGATTGTTTAAATTAAATTATTACACCAGAGACATTCGAACGAAAGCGCACATGATACGCTTAGACATCCATCCCGGCTCCTGGAAGTGCCTGGGTCTCGGTGAGTTGAAATGTGAATACTGAGAAGGGGAAGCGCGTCGATGTCGAGCGGTGAACGCGGAGTGGTAAACGCGGCGCTACACATTAAGTAGCTTTATATATTTATGATGCCAACCGTCTATCCAACCGTGCAGTTGGTGACAGTGCGAAAAAGCGGGAAAGAAAGAGAGACGGTGAAGGAGAGCGAACCAGAAACTATCCAAAACAGAGCGAGAACGTACTGGAACATCATCCTCCAGTATTATTATTCATTCCACCTCGCATCCCGGCACTGCCGCTGGTGCACTCGTCTCGTTTACGCCCCTTGGCAACAACAATCCCGTCGCCTACTGTATGTGTGCTTCACTATCTGGGAGCGGGTGCGGGATGCACCGCCTTCCCCTCCACCGCCTGATGAACCATTATCATAAATAGTGGAAATTTAAATAAAGTAACCAACTGACGGCGATCCTGAGGAGATCCTGGGGAAAGAATGGTCAGATGGAAATGGAAACGGAATTGGAAAAAAACCTCCGGTTCGGTTTTTGTAGGACGCACAGGAAGTCCTTGAAAAAACGAACCGGGGACGGCTGATTGGGTTTAAGATTTAAAAGCTCCGGTTGGAGGTGGTTGGTTGGGCCACCACCACCGACGTCAGTGTCCGATCCGGTCGCACATTAATTATTGATTTTCCTCGCGTGTGCTTCCTGCCGTGCTTTGCGGAGCAAACCAGGTGGGTCAAAGAGCGGGTACGGTAGGTTAAGTGGTGAAGATATCCAAATGTACCAAGCGACCACAAGCTATTGTATGCTTATTTCTGGAAATTGTAAGCCGTCACTAGGTGTTCGGTTCGAGTGCCGGAATAGTCTGTTCTGGGCATGGTCGTATACATCACAGATGGTGGAAACGGGTCTTCGCGATCGGGTCTTTTGATATGTAGGACTGACTATAGTACAGCTACGAGTATATTGTACCAAAGGTTCGTAGAACTTCTCCGTAGAAGAAGAAGTCTAGTCGAAATGACTTACCTCGTGAACACTAGACAGAGTAGCGTTGCTGACAGGATCGTGAGCTGTTGTGATAATGCTGACTGGGACTTTTGCATCGCTCGGTGGAGGTCATTCTGCACGGGGAGTGGTAAAAAAGGCACGTAAGTAATTGCAGTTCTAATTTCAAAACAACTCCAGAGGAGATTCTCGTGGGAGCCCTAAAATCTTCCCCTAATGGACATCAAATTATCAACCCTTTTAGCAATTATTGGATATGATTGGAGGACGATGGCTCCATTACCCCGAAAAGAGCGTCAGCGGAAATGGGTTTTATGGAGCCATTCGAGATGTAACACCACTACTGATCACGCATCGCACAGCATCTGGGATGGTTATTCAGAGTTGAAGTGAAGAGTGGCGCGAATTTGCACCACATTCATCATGAGTTCTTCGAGCAGAGTAAGCTAATCAGAAGATGTGGCAAACCCTTCCGCCATAGCGAACCTTTTGCGCACACACACGCTGCCCGGATTGCGTGAAAGGGCACCCGTGGGAACATAAACAAGAGCTATCACTTCGATTCCGGCGGCCGTTTGGTTTGATTAGGTTACGAGTGCAGAATTGCACACCGAAACTTTGTCATTATGCCGCTGGCGATTGGCTTGAAGCGACCTGAAAGGGTGCGTCATAAACATTTTGGGGGTAATCTTCCACCAACGCACATGCACAGCGAATGGGCCACGCCTTTGATTACGACCACTGCAGTAGCATTCCATGTGTGCGAGTGTTTGGCTTCTTTTTATTAGCATAGGAGGAGTTGGTGCCTAAAACTGGCAGTGCTTAGCGCCACACACTAAACGCCTCGTGCTGTGCTGTGCCTCAGACATCGTTCAGGGTAGCCGCAATCGCTTCATAAGCTCGTTGCCGGGAACAATACATGCGCCGGACCGTGCTCGAGGGACCGTGCAGAGGGTTGTCGAATGAGCTGGTCGTAAAAATTTGATATAATAATAAAATAAAAATGAATGAACCATAATCGAAACGATGCCAGCGCGTGAGACCCTCTTTGGGTTCCTTCCCATCCTCGTGGCGTTACGAACATAAAAGGTTTTGAGGAACGCAACGTTCGTGATACTATTGCATCTTTGCGTCCTGCAGCCGACTTTTTGGCGGAACCGTTCCCCCCCGGCAGATGTTGCGCTGTCCAATCTGGCTTGCCCTTCTCACCGTGGAAGGGGGAGATAAATGATGCATCCCAAGAGACAGAGAGAGTCAATAGATGAAATGAAATTCGGGTCTGTCGCAGATACTTACAAACATGTTCTCAAGCGATCGCTTCGCGAGCCAACAGTTCAGAAACACCGGAATGAACAAGTTCCTGAACGGGGGCCATAAAATCTGTTCCATCCAGGACATCCGGAGCCGTTATGGGGAAAAATGCGAGAAAGAGGGAAAGACAGAGAGAAAGATGATGAGCGCGAAAAGTAGTGGAGAAAACACACTTCATTAATTCTTAATTCTCAATTGAATCAGTGCGAGCTAGGCGAGCTGCCGTTGACACAATGTATCACTCCGTAGTCTATGCCCAGGTTTTTTTTATCGCAGGGACAGCACCGATTCGACTGAGAGCGACGACGGGATGATGGGGCAGCCTTGGGCAAGGAAGTGCCTGCAGCACTCGCTCCGTAGGCTCATCAGTCGACGCTTTGTCGCCAGTCGCCGGGGAAGTGGCACATTCGAGCTATTTGTCTTACCGTCACTGCAAATGGTATCGTTGTAACGAGCTCCAGAATAAAATGAAATGATAAAATTTGCTGCCAGATGTTGCCCTGAAACGAGGAATACAAATTTACGAGGATGGTAAGTGATGACCGTGTTAACGCACGCGTGCCATATGGGGTTTTTGCGGAACGAACAAATGTCGCGAACGAAAATACTCGAAATGTTTGACACGAAAATGCCCGTATGTCCTTCAGTTATAGAATTTGTTTTATTATTAGCGTAGGCATAAGTGCCCAAAAGAATATTCCAAAGAATATTCCAATATATTGGTGTGTATCGAAATCTTACCTTGTAGCCGAGGTACGCCATCAGAAGCGCTTCGGTAAGCGAAATGAGCGCCAGCACCAACTGCACGGCCCACAGCTCGGTCGGCCGGTTCACCCACAGAATCGCGTCCCAGTTGATGATGGGATCCTCCTGGAACGCTTCCTCGGTTCGCGTCGCCGACCACAGGAATTCCGTTTTGTTGCCCACTTTGCAGCCGTAGCTGGAATTAGAGGAATGAAGGATACCGAAACATCACAGGAACGTACTTAATGATAGGAAAAGAAGTCAGAGAGAGAGAGAGAAAGAGAGAGATGGGGAGTAATAAAATCGCCAAAAGGTGGGTTCACACGAGTCGAACTCTGCTCAAATTTGTACGATCTGCGAACTTTTTTTTTCAATGTATTAGTGAGTCGAGCTATGTTCGCCTAGTCTGTTTCAAGTAAAAAAGGTTATCCAGTAATAGTGTGCGTGAAGTTCGTCATCAAAAGTTCGACTCGTGTGAACCCACCTAAAAACAGCAACAGCAGGTGCGATGGTTTCATCCGCTCCGAGATTGCACTAATACATTCATGCAATACACACGCGATTGCTCCGATCAAGCGGATCGATCAGATTGAAACCTGTTGTGCCTTCATGCACGGCCAAGTAAAGTACCTGGGACGAGTAGGTGTGAGTAGCCTCGGTACTCACACCTACTCGGGAATAAATTGTCGATCGCAATGGTAGATGGAGTACCCATTGCATTGTCTGTGATAAGCGAAGATGTGATTGTTTCATCAAGCCACATTTCGGTTAGATCAATAACGCCGTCGATAACGGGACGTTTTGCAGGATGCAGAAAGTGAGCGTTTTGCAAACAAATACTTAAATCGGATGCATCAAGGGAAGGTGGAAGCAGTTTCTAGCTTCAAACCTGCTTAAAACCCACAACCACCTATTGTAGGTTGCAATATTTGGTCAGATAAAGTGCCGAGAGCCTCGGAAACGACGTCGTTGTTGCAATTTTCGTTTGAAATTCATTCCCTGCTGATGTCACTTTTAGCTGTCCCCTTGGAATTCTGTTTATGGCTATGACATTAGGCGACTACTATGGTTCTAGAGTAGAGCAAAAGGCAGCGTAACATCGGATCCTCAGTTTCAAGCGTCATGAAATACTCATGTACGCATTAATTGAATTTGTATCCATTCCAAATTGGCTTCTTTCCAAAATCGGGTCGGCTTTAAAATGTGTTGTTAAAGTCATTAAAGCAACCAGGGCGTCTCATTGGTTTGCGCGCTTTCCAAGGCTGGGATAGCTTTAATGGGTATTTGAGTCATTCCGTGCTGTTTGCACAGCACCTGAGCGAGAAACGCTCCGAGCCTGATCTCCATCTCGCACAGTGAGAAGTTAACTTTAAACGGGATGCCTGATCTAGAACCTTCGCAAGGAAGTTACTTTCCTACCCGGCAGAAGGTCGTCATTATCGATCTTCGAGAAGGACAGAGTGTGAATATTTAAAAATGGATTGTGTCACGTGGTGTCCAATGATTCAAGGTTAAGTCGGAAAAAGACCCGCTTCTTCGCTTCAATCCTTCCACTGAGGAAAGTTGAAGAAAGTTGATATCTCCCGTCTCTACCTGGCAATAGACATCGAATGGCGTAGCATCGGTTGGAATGATACCACATCCGCATCACAGCGCGTCTTTATTTATCTTGAAACGCCATTAAGTACTAACATTTCACGTTTTCGTAGCGCGGATCCAAGAAACCCCGGTCTAGAATCGTTCCATCTCGAGGTAATACAAAGTCGGTTGAATTTCTTCGTGCTCGCTTCCGTCTGAAAGGCGAGAGCCTAGGGACGAACTGTGGAGCTGTACATGATTGACAACGACCAGTTCCAGTGTTCCCAGTGGGATAAACTCGGCGAAACGAAAACAGACGAAGAACTTTGTTTTGCTTTTATTGTTTTCCAAGTGAAATATTAGCCTCCGGAAACGTAAATGGCTGCAAACGTTGTACGAACTATTTCCGAATGGCAATATTTTATGCAGCAGGAATTTAATGAAATATAAATTCACGGCAAGCCCGGCTACAGAGGAATGTCTGCTCGCGCACTCGCGTGGTATTGGTATGGAAATGAAAACTAACCACTTTGCCATGAGTGACAGCTCAATCCGCCGCATTACACGGACGCGTGGTAGTGTGGCGATAGCAGTTAACGTGTGGGAATGGGACAGATCCCCCTCATACTAGCAGCTATTTACCGCATGCAGCCCATCGACGCGGTAGGGTTCGTTTCATAATTAGGTAAACTAGGGCACCGTTTGGTGGGGATGGGCGAAGGACGCCCATTGCCGTCGGGAAGGACGAGAAAAACTGGCCCATACAGCAAACCCAGCAAGCTGCAAACCAACATGCCACTGACAATTTTCGTGCCGGCACAACCGTTGACGATTATTAACACCGCCATCGACACGGGACATGGAAGTTTAAATTAATGGATTAAGTGGTTGTGTGTGCTGGTGACCCGGGGCTGTTCCGGGCGAGGTTGAAACGGTCGAAAGAGTGACGAGTTGGTCCTCTTACCAACACAGGTGCACGGGCTGGACAGGTTTACGGTGCAAGGGATGAGGTGGCATTGATGAATATACGATTCGAAATCGATTTTTCTAGGTATTTTTATCTCTTTCGCTCCCCTGCGCTGCCTTTAATGGAAGGTTTACTTACCAGGTGGCAAACGTTGGATTCAGATCCGTAACTACACGAAATATGTACAGTACGCAGGTTAACAGCTTGAAGAATAAATTAGCGATTCGTATCCTTAGACCTGCGATACAAGAAGAAAGTAGAGTTGGTAACAAAGGAGAAGGGTTGTTGTTGTGAAATCAATTTAAATTTTAATTCGTTATGGCATTGCGTAGAATAGAATAGAACATACATTGGGCACAAGAACGTTCTTTAAAAAAAAACGCTGGCTACACAAAAAGTGCCGCCGGAAGTAGGAAAGGGTTTAAAATTTTGATAACATTAGCAGAAAATGGTTGCACGGATGGAAGTACTGGCGTATCTTTTTTTGTGTGTTAGGAGTAGCCACTGCGCACTAGCTGCGTTGTATGGAGCAATGAGAGAGAGAGACATACAATCGATCCAACCCTTTCTGCCAAAGGCAGCTGTGCGGAGAAGCGTTAGATCACTATTTAGGAAGAAATGCTGCTGCTGATGAAGTACAAGGGCCCCTCACTACGCCTACATACACAGACACTGCACTGATTAATCGAAGTCCAGGCCGTCACGCGAGCACACTGGACTTTATTTTTCACCTTCCGGGATAATTGATTGTTACTCCGGGAAATTACCCAACGCACGGAAGGTTAATTTCGGGATGAATTATTGAGCTCGGAAGCGGCTCCTACCGAACGTGGATGCAATTACGGATGGAAAGCAATATCGGATATAGACAACACCGCCATCAACGCCATGGTGCGGGTGCTTTTTTTCCACGAAACGCGTGAGTCCATTTTCATTTCAAGTTTTGTTTGAATTGAATTTATATTGGTGCCACGATCATGATCCCAGGCATACGCCGGAGTTGAGCTAATGTAAAGTAGAAAAGGAAATGGTACTTACTTGATCTTTGATTTTTTATAAAATATAGTTGCAGTCTTTCTTTGAATGTGTTTTCATTTACATAATATTCTACCCGTACTCTGAAAGTGGAGATAGAGAAAAGGGAAAGGCAAACATCAGTTTTTTTTGTATGCAATAGGCTACACTTTAAGAGAATACTGTTGTTTATCCAGGTGACATGTGGGTCGGTTTCGGTGGAACAAACTTGAACTAAACTGGGTCAGGCACGGTTGCCGTTCTTTGCACGCATCGCTCGTTTCGGGGGAAATGTCCCGAGAAAATGTATCATTCAGGAGAGTGCCGGAGACAAAAAACTCCCGATGACGTCTTTGTACTTGCACATTGGAAAGCGTTTCACGGTGGATGATGGTGATGGTGTGCAGAATTTGGTTACTCAACCGACTGATTCTCTTAAGCTCGCGTCAGCGAAGTCTATCTTGGGCGCAGTCGAACAAAGCAAAAAGGGTCGTGTTTGAAGCGTCCGAAGACGGCAGGATCGGTCGTTCTTTGTTTTCAGGAACGAAGGATGTTGTTTAATAAACATGTGCGTTGGTGAGGACCGCAGGGAAAGAAGGAATACAGGAGCAATTCAGTCCCATTCAGTGTATCGCAGTTAGTATCGCAAGAACATTGGTTTTCCTTCGACATTCTTCGTTCGTAGCAACGTTGGGCTGCACTTTCCCACGTCAACGAAAAAGGTCTCCGAAAACCACGAGTGTGCCGGAATTAATCGAACATTTCCAAATGGAACGCGTGACGCTACGATCGGCAGCACCAGTGACTCACTTCACCCCCGTTGGTCGCGAGCGCGAGCTATATTTAATCATCGGGGCACACGAAAATAAAACTCCCGTTTGCTATAAATAGAATCCGGAAAGTATAACGCCATCCAAGCTTACCGTCATCATCTTCGTGGGTCGTAGATTTCGTAATTCTTTGGCAAAAGTTTCTTTTTTCTCCCCCACTTCTGTCGTGTTCTCAAGCCGAGCTCCACACACCCGTATGAAGCGTTTGACATAGAGCTCGATGCTCGACTTTTGACCTCGACGGTCACTGACGTAGTTTCCAGTTCACGCTCGGTTTGGTAAACTTTTAACATGGACGCTTACACACCCGTTGGCCGGCGTCGGAAGACAGTCAGTACGACGGAGAGGAGGTTCGAGTGTACCGGTAAAACAACCCGAAAGGTCACGCTCGTTCCCGCGACCGTCTCCACCGTCTGCCGTACTTGTCCTTACTGCCAAATGAGGATCTCGTTCACTCGTCGCCCAACACGCACTTCTAAAGGGCGCTAAAATGTCCGGTTCTGTGGACAATTTGCCCGGATACACATTAGCACACGAGCATGCAAATTGAAGATCCACCCGCTGCTTATCCGATACGACATCATCAATCAAACGAGATGACGCATCCGAAGTGGTCAAATCCCTTAAGCCTACTCCGAATATAGCCGTGTACACTTTGCGGTCACTCAGCTGCTGGGGGAGGAGCAACAGGAGGAACATGCGGTTGTGGGAAAGCTTTCTTATTTCAGAGCTGGCTCAAACAAATCATCAGAACAGAAGGAGTAATTTGCAGCCTGAAATGTGCATATGCAACATCAAAACGTTCTCCGGAAAAATTGACCAGTTGTCGATTGCTGTGGACACCGTTTAAGGTGTGATTGTAACACCATTTAATGAGAAGTTAGGTGCATCGCTTGGCACTGCGATCTAGGGTAGAGTTAGACACTGGAAGGCTTCAGGCTTCAGCTAGAGAAAGCGAACTTCGCTGCGCGTATCCGCCATCTTACCTTGGAATGCAGGGAACAATCCACAGAACAAACTTGGATCGCTATATACTTGACGCTTTATGTTTACTACGTAACGGTTGTGTCTTATTAAGCCGCCTATACCGATTAACAATACACGACAATTGAGTTTTATTCAGCAGGGTTCAACCCACGTAGTCTGCGGTTCGACCTCGGGAGATACTTGTGCGTCACATGTTTGAAAGAACTGCATGTTTTCTTTAGCTTAAAGACGAGATCGCAATCATATCTAAGAGCCTTTTGCTTCTCCGCTCTTTTCATAAGAAGCGTGCCATCGTGGACGTTAATTGAGTTATAAACTCTAATTTGAAACAAACACACTAACTTCAACCGTCCTGACGGATGGAAGTCCACAAAGACCGGATGGGTCTGTAATAATCGCGAACCGAGTACAATTCCGAACCGAGCAAACCGAAACCACCGGGACCAGAGTGGGCCAGAGTTGCCCATCTTTAGCTTTCGCGCTCTCGCCTTACGGTTTGTTGAGTTACACTTTGTCGTGGCGTTAGTTAATCTCAACAATTGCCGTGTTTCGTTTGCGGTGTCTCCCGGAATCGCTTCAAGGTTTTTTTTTTCGAGAGGCAAGCCAATGGTATTTCATCAGAATCAAACTAAACGGGTGGCCGTGAGAATGTTGCTAGAGGGATCGCCTGTCGTGGAACAAACAGGCTGACTGACCCTAATACACCGAAGATCCGTGGAGCCGTTGAGTGCTCGAAACCGAAATTAATCGCGAAAGCCAGCTCATTAGCATCGGATTCGTTGTGTTTCTAATTATTCGTGGACTGAGTGGATAAAAGGCACAGAAGAAAAGACCAAGTGCTCCATACTCTACAGCTGTTCAGAATACAGTGTGTGCATAATAGAATCAGGACAACGCATTCGAATGACATTACCCACTGGGAGTTGCTTGCTGGGCTTGCCGTAAATTGCCGTAAAAGCAAGCGATGCCGTGAAAGCGATTTCGTGAGAAAAATCGTGTTCCTTTTACAGTTTCCACGATTCGATTTCCAGTGCCAGTGGCGGAGGATGAATTCTGTGAATGTGCTACCGTTGAGCGCATAAGTTCCCCACGCTCAGGCCGGGCCAACCTTGTGCTTTCGAGTAAGGTTAGGGGATTTGTATTCGCGCACTCGCCCGTGTGTGTCTGTGCTGGCGTGGATCGCGTACAGGAATAATTTGTGCGGACTCGGGAATGGGATTTGCAAGATAATAAATTGGATAAATTATGATCAACATTATCGAGATAAGCAGTCTTTCGGCAAAGGCCAACTTAAGGTTTCGGCGTAGAGGCGCAGTGTGTATGCCGCGACACGACGCTCCCATGATTGATAGGGAAAATACGATTTTTCATCCACCAGTATCTGCAGCACATCTACTCGCCTGGCCACCGGAGCTTTTATGGGGAAGTTTTTGAATCCGGCACAAGCGGCTCCCGAATGCGCCAAAGACAAATGCGAGTCGACAGTCCGAGCAGTCCGAGCATTCTCTTTTCCGCTTTTGGCGCTCGAACGCGCAAGCAGTAGCTCGAGCTAGCCGTGCTACTGTGGACTTTCCGGTAGGGAGCCGACAGAGTCGTTCCGCTTTTAACCGATCTAATCTGCGAGGAAAAGCGGGACAACAAAACGCGACAGCGGTGTCGGACAGGGCACTGTGGCGAACGAATTGAATTTGAAAATTCATTTCTCGAAAATAGTGACAGTTTGCGCTGTGCGATGACTAGCATTGACGTCGGCGGGGAAGCGACCGGAGGATAATGGGAGCCGTGTGCCAGCTGGATGCGACACACACTGCACTGGAGTGGTGCATGCAAAGATATGCATATTTTATCGAGAGGAAGTACGGCTGAAAGGATTCTGCTGGTGAGCGAGGAGCAAGGATTTGTGAAAAAGTCGAGCAATTGCATAAACGCGACCGAGACCGAGCATACCCAATGTTTTGACCATAATCGTGCCGTCGTTTGTGTGCATGTTAGTTTTTGTACTGTGGAAAAGGCGCATTAGATAGAATTCCGGTGAAACCGGTGGACACTGCACCGAGACCAATCAATTGAAATGTTTTGGATACGGCAATATTTCAGTCGCGATTTCTTGGCTCCTACTGCCGAAAGGTAAATCGAGCAACGCAACGGATTGGATATATCTATATAACTAGATCGTAACAACGCTCTAATGAAGTTGAGTCAATGCTAACACATGGCATGTACCTCCCGGAATAGTGAATCTATTCAATTCGACATTCGGAGCTGTGCATGTTCCAATGTACAACTTCCAGTTTTATTTTTTGTCGTACAACAAATTCTCTGTCGATGCTGAGGTTACTTTTTCCTTATTGCTCTGAAGACAAGATGCTCCCATTGTATGTTAGCAGCTGTTGCCAGTAGCAACGATCTGTTCACGATGCTTTGGTAGGTCAAACTTGCATGCACGGCTGCAGGATCCAACCAGCGCCGCAAGATGGTTGCACTTGGCGAATGAACAATGCCAAAATTTGCTTCCCGTATCACCCAACCATCCGAAAACTCGCATATTTCTTGTTGGTATTGTTGCTCTTGGTTGTCAACTTTCAACACACAAAACCCCACTTTGCGTTAACAGCCGGAGAGTGGTTGGAACATGTTTTTTTTTTGTAGTTTTAGGGGGAACCAAGTCTCTAAGACCGAGACAAGAACGCTTCGTACTGGGTGTCCGGATTCCCGGCCCAGCGCAGTGGTTCGAGTTGAACGACAAATTTGAACAAGAAGAACCTTCTTGAACTTTAAAAGAGCGGAATGACAGGAGTGTGCTGTCCGGTGCGCTTTGCTGTCAAACGGTGGAGCAAAGTCATTTTCAGCACTTTTGGTCACAACAACAGTGGTTGCAGGGATCTTATTTCCCTTCACCTAGCAATGGTTCTTCTTCCCGGCTACCTGGAACGATGAGGAGCCAATCATTTCAAAGAAGATTCGGTACAGAGTCCGAGAGACGCAGTTGTAAAGAACGGGAGGATTGACAATTTTGGGTATGAAACGAACTTTTGAAATGTTGTTCATTCTCTCTCTCTCTCATTCTTTCGTGTTCGTTTAGAAAAGGGGTCTCGCGAAGAAAGCAGGGTACGAAAAAGGATCGTTTTATTCCTGCTAATTGGACCAAACTAGAATACTTTACAATAGCCTGCAATCTGATTCGATCGATGGAGCATGGTCCAGCTTTCAAATGGTCCAGCTTCTTTTTCTTCATTAGCACAACAACCGCATAGAGATGATATCTTTACTACCTCGCATAAGCTGAGATGGACAGATGACGTGATACCATCTGAGTAATCCCGTTTTCAATAGCTCAAGGAAGCTGGAGCTTGAGTGAGCTGAGCTAAGCTTTTAAACAAGCTTTTAAGCTGAAAACAACTGCTTAGTTTAATGTATTAATCCCATGTGGGAGTGAGCGGTAGTGTGTCGTAGTTTATCCCGACAAAACCTTATCAGAGCCGTTCTAAGCAATAGTTTCCACCAGTTTCAACCATCGAATCTCTTCGCAGCAGCTGGCTGACGTGCTATGCGAACCTTCTTCTATTTCGGTTGAGGAGTTATTTCTTGCTTGCAACATCTGTTTGCTCTTGCTCTGTGATTTGTCGCGAGAAAAAGGCGAATAAATTTGAGACGGCCGTTCCGGCTCGGCTCCATAAGGCAACAACTTGTTTGAGCAACAAATTACAGACGGGTGTTTCAACGTTCCAGCAAGGCAGATGGAGGTAAAGTCGTTACGGCAGTGTCTCCAAGAACCGAAGCGCAATAATTCCCCGAGCACTTAGTCCACTGCACGCGCGCGGCACGGAACGCCGTTCTGGGAGCACTTCAAGTACGGCGCGCTCATCCGACGCGCTCATTTTTCATCATTCATTTGCGGTAAATTGAGCCCGGTGCCAAAACCGGCCCCAACCCCTTATCAGCGTTATTTCGCCGTGTACACCATGTCGGGCCGACCACGGGGAAACTTAATTACAAATTTGCATTTCCGTGAGGTGCTTTTCGCTGACCCAGACCCGCCACGCTCCCGGCGAGGGCCCTTCGCTCGTGCGACATGGGGTTCCCGGTAGGTTCGGGAACGAATGGTTCGACCTAAGAATAATCTTTGCGAAGCGTCCTCGCTCGCCACGTTGTCAGCGTTGTTGCGGATGAAAGCTTGGCTGGGTCGGATTACAGCGAGTAATAAAAGTAATTTGTTTCGGCCTGGGGCTCCGCAAATTGGCATTTCCGAATGCTCCCACGGAGAGTGCTGCCCTGCGCAGGACGAAAATCAGTTCATCGTCGGTAACGAATTGGCGTAATTAAAGTGTAACGAAACGCATTTCCACGACTGCAAAACGTGAGACGCGCGCAGTCTGCGCGCGAGTGCTCATATTTACACGCGTGAAATATGCGAATGGGACGCTGCCAGGCGGCATGCAGTAACTCTTTGCAGCACATGTTACAAACGCGGGTTTGTTGCCAGTCGTAAATGTGGAACCGTTCTTCATGCGTCTACGAAAAGAGCAGACGGTGTGGCTTGCTGTTACTCGAACGATGCAGACGGAATATGAAATGATAACGCTGTAAACGATAACGGCATTATTTAATGCTATGCAAATGGACCATTCGATACAGAAGAAAATTAGACCACTTGATGCTGGGCCGAAATCAGCATACCATTCTCAGAACCCAACCTTCTATCGAAAGGGCATTTCCATTACCCGCATGTCACAGTGGGAGATCATGAACGCGATTATGCGGCATCATGCTGTGCACTGCTGAGAAATGCTCAAGGATAGCATTTTTAAGTCAAAAAAGAAAGTTCCAAATAATTGTCATGATCGTCCAAATAGACATTAGTACGGTGGAAACGTTCTGGACATCTAACTACGGCAATAGCCAAGAGTTCAACGAGATCTACTGTCTCTGTTTTGCACACTTTTTAGGAACACATCTGTAATATATCGTCCGTCGCCTCACAGAACCACGCCAAATACGTCCACATACGTCCAAATACGTCCAAAGAACGAACTCAACGGCGGAAAAAACAGTCAGATTTCGGAATCCAACATTAAGCCGGATGTTTTGCTCGGCTGCGTAGCAACATGGACAACAGCTTTACCATAACAACCCGTGTCGAATGAATACTAAATTATGGCTGGAAAATAGGATTTTTATGAAGGATCCAGCCACGTGGGAGACACGTATGATTCCGTGAAAACCGATTTGAACAGGGCCGCAAATGAAACGCCCTCCGCTTGCGACGATGATAGGGACAATCTTCAAAGACGTTAATCTTCCTGCCACCGGAATCAGGCTCTGGTTTTCCGTCGCTTCATTGCCTGCATGCATGTGTGCATGGGTCTGATTCCGTGGAACAGCTTCGACCAGCCGAGAACGGAACGGAGTCACGTGCTGCATTAAGCGATTAAGCACTTGAAAAGACCCACCATGGGTTGGGAAGACTCTGCAACGGAGCGACATGCATGTGTGTGTGTGTGCTTCCGGTGTGATATGGCGGTATAAAGTTGAACGTTAGCAGTTATGTTAATTTCAGTTCTTGAGTATAGTTTGCCTCCTCTCGAACGGAACGGAACATGCTTCAAACCTAAAGACAGATGAAAGATTTCACCTGACTCTCAAGGAAGCAACCGTGCTGTGTTGATCTGCGGTTCTCGGATCTCCGCTGGAGCACACTCCAGTATGCTTTAAGCATCACAACACACGCAAGAATTCACAAGAAGCGAAAAATTGAAATTGAATATAATTTGTGGTCCGTTTTGTTGTTTTCATCCTTTCGGGTTTGGCCGTTGAAGAAGGTTGAAATTGACAGTACGGTACGATCAGAGCAACAAAAACGAAACGAAAAGTCCAACGCACGTGGTAATATTTTATGTATCTTAATCTACCCCGGCTACCAGGGAAAGCCGAAGAAATCCTCCGGGAGAAACGCGGCCGGAGATGTGTTTCTCCGGAAAAAAGGCTCCGAAAGATCACACACCCTTAAGGCGACGTGTTCGGCGGGTTCGAATATCAAGGATGTGTGTAAAAATGGAGAAAAATGGGTTGACAAGGGAGCCACCGTAGCCACCATAAACGTGTGGTTTATGTCATCTTTTGTGCCATCAGATTGTGGTGGAGTTTTTTTTTGTTTCATTAGCCGGGTTGTTTTGGGTTTAATCCATGCCGTTCGCGAAGCGGGGAGTTCCCTAGCGTTCTGGAGGCAATCCTTTGTTTAATGCAGTGCACACCCGCTGGTTTCTTGACGTTTATGTGTGCTTTTTTTTCGCTCTCGTCACAGCACGACCGAGGGTACATAACGATAACAAAGGTATAATGTTATTACATCGCTTGCATGTTGCTATAATGTATGCTATACTCTAACAGAGAGTAGAGACTTTGTGCTGGCCTTGAAACGCAACTCAGCATGGAGCTGACTTTTTTCCATGCTCCCGAAATCAGCATGTCACTAGTAGTTGCCCCGAAATTGTATTCTAAATGCGCAGGTCACCTCATACGGTGCAGATATGGTGGCAGAACGCCCAGGGTCGCCGCACCCACCTGAGTGATGAAGCACCGGGGAGAGTTTGGTGTCACACGCATCGTTCGATAGGATCAGTCTGAAGGTGACATCGAACAACAACTTCAAACGATGTAGTTTTCATAGTAAACAAGGAACTTTCAAAGCTTTCATAACACCAAGAGGTGAATTGCGTCGTTGCCACCGTTGGGATTATTAAAGTTGTCCGCAACCGAAAATGTGGCTCAATTTTCCTATCTGTCTCAGGGGAAGATTTCTTCAAAAGGCCACCAAAACTTAAAACATGAAACAAACGATAAATGCTACTACTTGTCCAACTACGCTTTCTCTCTTTCTTCTGCTTTGTTTCATTTTCACCTTCCGGAGGACATGAGTTTGGTCGTGCAATGCTGCGGTATTTATTGCATCTCGAAAGTCCACTCCTATATAAAAACAGTTTCACCAGGGTGTGCCGGGTGTGTGCTCGGTCGCGCTGGCACGTTTCACTGTATCGTGCAATGTGGAAAATGTGGCTCTTTGAACGTTTTCTTTCCTGCTTTGGTTTCAAAGTTTAAGGTTAGATTTGGTATTTTAAAAACGAAACTAAAAGCCAATTTTAATATGATTCAACATTGCATAAGCCACTTCCCAATCACTTTAGGCTGGGTGAGTCCAGAATAATTGTTTGAAATATCTGTATAAACCATTATTTGCCCAACAGACACAGTACGTACGCGTTATTTGTCCAGTTTTGACAATGCTTGCCGAGTGGAATGCTAAACGCATGTACATAACTTGCTTAAGTTCTGAGTTCGATTAGTGTCAGATTGGAATGTTTAAACCAGATTTGTTAAAGCAAGCTGGCAGTCTCTGTTGCTGGAGAGTTATACGATCCGGGATTTTGAAATTTGCACAAACACACACTGATGCAAATATCCGGCTACGGGCGACAACAGACGCTCATATCGCTATCCGTTCGACCGTACAATGCGCATGGAACAGGGATGATGGACCAGTTTCTATTTATAGGGCACGGAATGTGAGTTTTCACTTCGTCACCCGTTCCTTCTGGGAGGATTAAAACTGAATCGAGCCAGTGTGCTGTGAGACTGAAAAACTGAATCCGGTCCAGCTTTTTCACCAAAGAGCTCCATCCACTTCGTGACGGGAGGCAAACATTTCGTTTCTAATAAAATCACTTCAGATTATTGGAATCTATTTAACATTAATCTAGTATTTAACATTAATCTTCATACAGAACCGATCACGAGATAAGAACTCCTAAACTTCGTGCACGCAGTTTCGTCTTCCGAGGTGTTTATGGAATGGTTTGACGAACAAATTGGTAGTAACCTTGGTATTTTATCGTATGAATCCCATGAGGTCAAGCAGTTGTAGGATGAGTAGCGACTGGTTGCTGCCATAATAAATTCCCCCGGACAGTGAAACGACGACGAGCTGCTCCGCGCTTGGGGCATCGGGACAAGGTTGCTTTGGAGTCGGAACCGCGCTACGTTGGTGATGCTTCACAGTGCGACTAATGCTACGACTACTGGCGCTATTGCGTTTTACGTTTGTTCCCGTTTGGGTTTTGCCGTTCTCGAGAGGTTGCTGTAGATTAATTAGTTGTTTCATTTGTTTCTGGCACACACACACGCGCTCTTTTGCTCAATAGTAATGAACAAACACTTGCACGAAATTGCATTCGGCTGTAGCCACTCTGCACCTTTTCATCAAAACTTTTCAGAACCTTTTACTGCAAACACACACACCACACTAGAACCACGCTAGAGTTTACGGGCCACACCGCAGCACCAGGTTGGTGTTTGAAATCATCTCCTCGGATGCTTTAATGGCCGTTTTTTTGAAGACTGTGCCTCCTGACAGAGGAGGGCCACGTGTGGATTATCACCTCGGTGGTGGGAAGACAGCAGGGGTGGTCTCCCAAAGCCGGCAACACGTTTCGATACCACCGTCCGTAAGCTGGCGTCATCACCGATAGCGCTAGAGGAGCATAATCAATATTTGCTGATAACTCCCGGCGGGTCGCCACAGTTTTTTGGGATAGTCGCGGAAGTATGTCTCACGCAGGCACAAAAAGGCGAACTTCAGAACACAGTCGGCGCGAATCGATAATGCAGGGCGATCGAAACGCTCGACCGATGTTTCCCAACGTGAGATGGTGTTTAAGAGAATAGAATCGCTTTTTAACTATTGCTTCGACGTTGCTCTAGGCATCACAGACCAACTTCAGCCGACTTCAATTTTGTACATTCTGAACTGTTGTTGCTTCGCACTTGCGGCACACGACGCAAATCGATTTGGGTTTACTGCATTGCCCCACAGCGAATGACGCCGTGACGGCTCTGCAATCGGTCGCTTGCGCCGTTTGCAGATCGATCTTCACTGATTCACAGAAGCAGTAACGGACTTCCGTTTGTTGCGTTGTCTCGCGTTAATGGCATAATTATGCTTCAAGCCTCACGGACGTACTAATCATGTACACTCTCCCTCACACACACACACGCACACACATACACTCACACACTCACACACACACACTCGCGCATACATGGAGGAGCAAGGAGCATCCTCCTGTGTGGCAGCTTCTATATCTCGCTTGGAGAGCTTTGATTCCCCGCATGTTCACGCGGTAGCGGTCGTTAAGCAACTGAACAATGTCCGCTCGCGGAGGTTCGGGCAAAGGTGAGACAATGGCGCGAATCCTTGAAAACGTTTAACGAAGAGCTTTCGGCTATGTTTTTCTGTTATACGGGGGTTTTCTGTTGTTTCCGTCGAGCACGTTTGGGCTGGAAAAGCTTTCACCCACCACAGCAGGCTGTGGTTGCAGTGCTAGCTAAACTGTTCTACGCGTTGTACGGAGTGCTTTGTTCACGGGGCCTCCAGGGCGCAGGACGACTGGTGCGTCTCGTGAACAGCTGATCTAGAGAGCGAGACAGCTACCGATTTGTTTACGTTCTGTGAGCAAAAGCGAGGACTAGGACGACCAGACCGAGAGCTAAGTGGAAGCAACAGAGCCGTTAAAGTTTCAACACGGGGAAACGGTACCACTCATTATGGCTTCGTGCCTGAAGCTTTCCAACGCTCGACAGGAGCTTTGGAGTTCGGGCACTGAGCGATTCCCCTGCCGTCGGGTGAGTGGTACACGATGTTGGGGACACCCTCGAAACACCCCTCCTCTCGCATTGGGTTGCGAAGGAGCAGATCTTAAAGTGCTTTCATGCGTGGAAAATGCATACATTGACAAAAATGACTCTGATCCCGTAGTATCTCGCTGCTCGTAACCGTTCCGTGCCACTAGGGAGAGCAATCACTATGTGGAAACCACTTAAGCACAAGACAGCAAAACGCTGATGTAGTATTTTTGGAAGAAATGCGCTGTCGATTATATGTGCTTCTTGTTTATGACAGTGTTGGGAAAAACGGAATTGATTTTTAATGTGTTTTCCATCGTTTGTATAAGGGAAGGCATATTTTTTCGGATTACTTTTATTTTTAAACTGTTTTTAGGCAGCAGGTCATCCATCCATGTTGTAAGTAGTCGTTTTCAGCCGCTATAACACCTATTCAACATTCAAGTAACTTTCATCAACCTAAAAGTATATCACTTTAGTGAGTCGTTAAGCGAGAGGTATGTTTTTCCTGTATTTGAATTTCTTCATTCGCAAAAGGCAAAAAGGAACAAGCAAAACTGACCGAGGCTATGGAGCTACTGGATGGAGTTTATCCGGGACGCGTGTTTGTGCGGCTGGCACTGAACTCGTTGCTCGACCGCTGTGTTCTTTGACTTTTTGTTTGCCATCGTGCCCGTAAGGTAAAAAACAACGGAAAGTTGATAAATATTTGATTCATATTTCGGTCGCACCGGATCTGGTGCTCTTGCCTTCTCGCGGTTATTGTGGTTATGTGTGGGGTGGTGCGCCACGAAACCATTCTCACAAACAAACACTGTCCCGCACACATGGCGCAGGGGTAAAAGTATGCGCCGGTTTGTGTGATGTGGTTTTTTGACGCGAATCAGAATGCGAAAGTAGCGATTATGATTAGTTTGTACCTTTGGAAAAGCGGCAAGAGTTACTTGTCAAGACGCACAGCTGACCTAATTACTATAGCAATTATCCATTTCGAAGCGTAGTTTTTTGGAGCAGTGCTGGACAAATGTTATAGGCTGAGTGTTATTACTTTGACCAGCTCTTTATTGCTGGTTTCCCTAGATGTCCCTAGATGACCCTGGATGAAATAGTGTTCCAAAATACTCGAAGGAATGTGAAGTAGTGCCTTTAACAGCTATGCTATTCGTTCATCTGTGTTCTCATAAGAAGCTAGTGGAGATTAGAGCTCAATTGATAAAGCTTGGAAGGGAAATTCAAGTACCATCAGTATCCTACAAACCATTGATGTTACCACAGTAATCTAATTGCATAACACTCGTCAGCTTAGAGCCAACAGAGAGCATGCTGGACGGGAAAGCTATGCATCAGTAATAAGTGCATAGCCTCACTGGGAGAAAACGTAATTACGCCGCGTTCATTAAGTGCAGTACCCTTTATGAAATAATCCAAAGTTTGGACAACTTCCTGTGGAATGTTGACAGAAGGGTGCATTTCAAAGATTTCTATGATTTCTCAAATCACAATTCTCGAGCATCAATATGGCTATACTCTACTAGAGGTTCACTTTGAGAGACTCTTTTCTTGCTCTTGTTAGTTAATGTTTAGGAGAAAGATTTGGGAATTTAGAACTCAAGACAAACAGGCATTAACATATGTCGATCGTAATTCATCCAGAACTACGACACACTAAGAACACATCGTCAAACGCACTTCATTCTATCACTTCGAGCAAAGCATCGTTCGATGTGATACGACTTCCAGTGCTTGGTTCGAATAAAACAGACAAAAAAGATTACGGAAAGTCTGGCTGGTCCTCTGGCACCAGGTGAACGAACATTGGAAAGAGCACGCCGAAAAAGGTCGGAAGAATCGAGATAATGCAACGAAAGAAAAAGTTTTTAATGAGAAAATTTCATTATTTTAAGTTCAGCGGTGACAACACCGTGCTGATTTTTGGAATGGCGGTCCGGCTCCGGGAGATTGGCAAAAATTGACAAACCTAATTTTGATTACAGTGTGAGCAAAACTTTCGCGCGCGAGCGAGCGATGGCGAGGGGTGAGGATGACATCTTCAGGGCTCAGGACGAGAAATGTTTTGTTGTTGTTTCTGCTACCGTTTTAATTTGACGCGTTAGAATCGCGTTGAGGCGCATAGACAGGTGGAGAGATCTGCTGTTAAGCGCTTTTTTCGCCACTCTGTGGGTATACCGACCGGGCAAGTCCGGCCGCTGGCGATTAGTGGTTGCGGGCGAGATAAATACCTTGGGATCTGCAGCGCGATCTCGTCGAGACTGTCGGACGGGCTCATGGGCGTCTTCTCGAAGAGCCGCGACGGTCCGAGTGTCAGGTGGCTGAAGCCGGAATTGCTCGATACACCCCGGAAGACTTTGGCACCGCGCCGTTGCCGTTGGCGCTGCTGTTGCTGCTGCTGCTGCTGCTGCTGCTTTTTGCGCTTCTTGTTGGCCTCCTCGCGCTGGAGATTGTGCAACCGGAAGAAGAATAGCGACATGCTACTCTTTTCCGCACGCCGACAAATTTCCCATTAGAGTCACAGCGGTTTGTGTCGACCAGACATGGATTGGTTGTGTGTATGTAGGCAGGGTGTTTTTTTGTTTTTGGTTTTTGGATAACACAAACAAACACGACATTGTAACGAGAAGCATTTGATTAAACAGGTTCAATGTGAATGTGAAAGGCATAGCGAACGAAACAACAACATAACACGAACCGAATACAATGTAGGAGCTATAGGCAAGGAGCAAGCTTCTCTCCGGCTAGGTTGGACCATCCATTTCATTGATGGTTTTGAAGTTTTGATGAGTGCCAAACGAACTCAGCTGCACTCTGCAGGTGAGCGCTTCACTCGCGGGGATTGTTAATGACAACAATGAAACAAAAAACAAACACAAATAAGCGCAAAAAAACAAACTCTACTCTACACACAACTAGCATGCACGAGCGGTTACGAGTTATACGAAGGATGAACAACACAGAACGACATTGTGTGCATGGAAGATCAAACGGATGCGCCCTAACGAACGTGATGTAGCTAGAAGGAAGTACAGACGTGTGGAAAGCGGAATCTAGCGCGGTCGGCATTCAAATGAAGCGGAAGGGCAGTTGCAATGTGGCTTGTGCGACGCCGAGGTTTCGTTTCATGTATCGGTAGGAGCGTCAAAATACGTCAAAATACGGAACGAACGCATTTTCTGCTCCCTTAACCAACCGTTCCTCTAGCCTTTAAGGATAACGTAAGCTTCGTTTCATCAGCCAACTCCGGGTGTCCTAAAGAAATTAATCAGATTTGAACAAAAAAAACCGACCCTTCTCAATTTCTTCTCTTCACTAGCGAGAAGATACTTTTTAAACGCGAAACACAAATAGCGAAAAATTGCATCCGAGAAGGTATTATGCAGTGAAAAGTCGCGACTAATTACGGGGCGAGCGAAACTGAACCGAGCGCCGCCAAGTCAAACCGAACAGCTGGGCGAAGTTTCGAGTTGTTTACGCGCGTGGCTCGAAGACTCGATCCGCACGGGTAAGTGGAAATCGCACGGAAATGGTGGCGGGAGTGATTAATATTCTATTGCCCGGTTCGAGGCACCTCTTGCATCGTGGGCACAGACAGCCCCATGCCTGAATGGCGTGCGGTGAGCGTGTTGAAAGTTTAAGTCGAGTTAAAAATAATGGACCGCGCTCTTCGTGGCAGGATGAAGTTATAGTCATCGAGAAGGATTGGTACTGTTCTATTCTTAGCAGCATTGAAAAATGGAAGAGCTTGTAAGTGCTTGTAACATGTCGTTTTCATTTAATGCTGTGAAAGTTAACAACAACAAGCTTGGAGTGCTTCGTAAAGAGAGTGCAATGTGTCCACCGACAGTAATTGAGAACCGGATGAACAAATCTCAAGGGTTGTTTTAATGTTTTAATAAATGTGCTTTGTGGTTGGTTGTTCCACAACATCGTTACTTCAGCTTGTACCTTGAATCGCATCTTCTTAGGAACTGAAGAAAACTTTCAGCTCTGCAACTGGAAACTTTCCTTATTTTTATCTTGTATTAAGGGTTAAACTAAAACCCCTTAAGGGTTTGTAAATATTGATAATCGTTTGAAGTTTTAGACAAATTGGCAGTAGATACTTTTACCTCAATGGTCATCGGCACAATTGCAGCATTTGATACATTTCAACACATATCTCGAACAAGTGTGTGTGTGTATGCGCGTTGTTTACTCGAGTGGAGCCAGCATATTCCATTATTGGCATCAGTCAAGCCCCTTCGATGCCTGCTTCGATGGTCGAGGCCTGCCGTGATTCGCCGCGTCGGTACAATTAATCTTCATTTTCGTGGCACGAGTCACGCACACACACATGCTCACACACTTTCCTTTCGCTCTCTCTCTCTTTCATGAACTCAAACCCGTCACGTTGCGGTTGACTTACAATCAACAACATCATTGTCGGTTCGGGTTCGGCCGAACTTGGCGGTGGCGATAAACAAACGCGCGAGATGGGCGAGCGAAGAAAGGTTCCCATTTATGATCTCCAACAAGTAGGCAGAGAGCCGGAAATGCCCAGAGGACCGCATGAAGTGAATAAGAAAAACGCCCGGCGAAGGGGTGGAAATATTAATGGTAATAATAGTGCCATCGCGTAACGCACCGACTTCCACCGGGAACGGGTGGCGTTTGCCAACAGACGTGTCTCTTATGAGTTAAAGTACTACGACAACTAATTGAGCTCAAGAGAGCGAGCCAAAGGAGGGGGGGACGGGGGGGCAGGAGAGCACGCACACATTCACCCCAGGAAATACCCCGAAAGGATCACGTACGCGACCCGGCTCGGAAGGCACAAACACATTCAATCTCTTCGCTCCTAACCCTCGGGGTCTCTTGTATAAATAAAATATTTTCCTCCAAGGCAGGCGAGACGATACTACTGGTGGTTGAAGCGCACGTTGAAGCTACGGCAAGCGGCGTACGTGTACATGGAGCGTACGGTAATAATTGCCGTATCACAAAATGCATTCTCACGCAGCGGCAGCCGTTGGAGGGCGTAGTAGTTTGAAAAATGTTTTCCTCCCTAAGGACATTAGGCCCGCGCGGTTAGCTCCTTCCAAGGCGGACGGAAACAAAGCCAGTTTGACGCGGAGCCAGCCGCGAACGGGTGTAGCAAGTGTGAAAGCTCACCGGAAGGATCAAGCCAGCCCCGAGAGGTGATATGTTTTTCATCTCGGCGACTTTACACCACCACCAGTGGGGTCTATTGTTCGTTCATTGTCCTCTTGTGCCATGTCGCACGGCCACATCTGTTCGCCGGGAATGAAAGACAAACCGCTCCCATACATCTACGATCTCCGCTCCGACTTCCGGGAACAGCGTGACGGACCGGGCAGAGACGAAAATTGATACAATAAATAACAATATCGGTCCGGTTTTCTTCCAGCTCGCTAGTGACGCTGGGGCGACGCAGGTTGGGAGCAGGTTGAGAGCATCTCGTCGGGCCGCAGTGCATGGGGTGCAGGAGCTCGGAACATCGGTAAGATCCGGTACGTGCCAAAGCGATACCTCTTAGGCCGGGGTTATTTTTAAATAAGCGAGCGAGTCAAGTTTCGTCCTTCCCGCGCGAGATGCCGATAGGAGTCGACTGTGTGTGTGTGTGTGTGTGTGTGTGTGTGTGTGTGTGTGCGTGCGGGGTGCACCGGTGACGCCCAATCGTGTGGTGTCTGTTAATTTTCTCAATCGATTTTCCCGGTGGACTTCTGGCAGCTTAAAGGGTTGTCCTTTAAAGAAAAATATTTCTCTTCTCTTCTTCCGTGAATGGGGGGCATTCTTTTTTGTCTTCTCTATCGAGCGGACAACTTGTAAAAATGTGTTCTTTTCTTCGGTAAAAAGACAGCAAATATGAGCGATCTTCGGATCCTAATGGTCTCTGGAAGGTTAAACAAAGATGACCTTTCTTTTCGCTCAGTTTCGGTTCCATTCTCATTTTTTTGCCCCCTCTAGAATGAAGAAATCTTTCTTCTAAAGGATGCTAGGAGGTCCTTTCAAGATCACATTTTACGGCTTATGAATCGGGTCAGTGCGACGGAGAAACTCAATCAAGGTAAATTCTTTTGATTCTATAGCTCAATAGAGCAGCCATCCGATATGGGATGTTGGAAAGAGACGTTTAGAAAGAAACAAAAAAAAAAAAACACCGTCGGTTGATCAAGCGACACGCACACAAATTCTATTTATGGCTGAATTTAACGTTTCAGATGTAGAGCAAAGTTATTTTATTTGATCGAACAACTGCGTCGCTTGTGGCATTGATTGGAACTGGCTTCGCTTGTATTAGTTCCAAGTTACTTGTCGCAAATTGTTTCATCGTTGATTGGATGAAAGGTGCTTTGAAATATTTGGAAAAACATACTTGCAAGCTAGGAAACTTGAAGATACATAGTATAACAAAGTTAAGTTGAGTTTGATGATATAAGTCACATACAAATACTTATACTAAACCTTCACACATTTCCAAGAATGAAAGACATCAAATTGACGGCCGACTTCAATTAGGACCTTGAACCGCATTGCGACCACATGCCACGAATTAGTCGAGTCGACTGTGTCCGTGACCAAACGAACCGGAAAAAGGGAAATCATCTTTTCAAAAAGCGACCACCGGAAACGTCCTGTCAGTTGTGTTGTTCGTGCTCTGGCGGGACGCGAAATAATGAGAAGAAATTCACCCGAACCCGGATGAAAAACCGTAATATTGCTACGATTCCATTTCTCGCACGCTGTTCCAGCTGGTGTTGGTGTTGTCAACACCTCTTTTTCTCTCGTTTTCGCTGATAAGGTTTAGGCTCTGTCAGACCCTCTCTCCCTATCGATTGTAATCAGGATCAGAAACCGAGGAAAGTATAAACATCATTACAAGGGTTCGTGGGAACTCGTGGTGGCTGTTATTGCTGCATTGGAATAACGATGCCAAGAACAAATCGAAAACGGCCATGTAGCTCTGGTTACAGACGTGTATGGGTGTGATATATCATCTCTATACATTTGCCCAACTTAGTTTTGGATTGCAACACTTTCCTATCGTTGAAACACGTGGCGAGTGAAACTGTTGGACAGATTTAATTCATTCCCTTTCTCTTTTACGACCGGCATTTTACTGACCAAAATGCAAATGGCTTCTACCGCTCACTGCTTGATTGAACCGGGCTGTCCCTTCCGCTGTGCCGATCCTCGCACCGGCCAAGGATGTCACGCGAAAAAGGACTCGCGCGAGGGTTGTAAAACCCCCCCCGCTGTTGTCCATTTTTTACGAGCGTCCATTTGGCGTAAAAATTGTTTCGGCGATACTTTTTAATCTCTCCGTTTGGGTCGTTCGGTCGGGTGGGGCAACTTAGTACGGCGTGGTTAAAGATGGCACGCGGCGATGAGTGTGACTGCGTTCGCGTCCCTCCCAAACAAACCAAATCCGGATCGTGTTCTTCCGATCGATGCGAAGATTTCCGAGTCCGAGCATCTTGGCAGGAACCGGTTGACCGGATGCTGTCATGTTAATGATGGTTAAATTGTTTGCCAACAGTTATGCCATTATGCTGCAGCTGTTGTTTGCGAGGGCTTTCAGCGGGCGCGCTGGTTCGTAGTTCGCTAATGAGTTCTTGTGGAATAAAACGTTCGTGACTTTAGAGGAATTGTTTTAGCGAGTTTCGGAAGGAACCCAACGGCAAGTGTACGAATTCTTCCCGCAAGGGCAACGCTTGCCCACCGTAACAGGCACACTGTGGTTGGTGAAATTTCAATTAAAACAAATTGAACGCACAGGCTCGCTCGTTCCGCTGGCGCAGCCTTTCTCTGCAGCCTGCCGAGGATTAGTGTGTCGGGAGACGGTGTACGGACGAGCCTTAACATTATGTCCACCGGCTGTGTGTTATTAATGAATGTGTACGTGTGTGTGTTTGTGTGGCTTTGCAGGAGCGACGAGAAGCAAAGCCGATTGCCGCCGAACACCGGGACATTGCAATGAATAACGAATGAACTAATTACGAACGCTGAAACAATACGTCTCATGGGGTGGTCGTTCTGCCTTGCGCTCAACAACAAACAACAAAAAAGAGAGCAGCACCCGGGTGGGTCCTTGTCGGATTTTTCGTCCGACCGTTTGTTCCTGTAGTTTATTATTCCGCACAATGTATACCCGGACCGACGCTTTCGCATCATTTGGTCGTTTAATTTGGCATTTTCAGGACGCGCAGCATCACAAGCGCATAACGGGGATGCTTGGGACAACATTCCGAATGCAGTTAGCGTTCATCCACGCTCGGATTTAGCGCTCAAAATCAATATTTTACCCTGAAACACTTTTTTGTACTTGTTTGTGTAAGTAGGGCGTTTGTAATAGGAAACAAATAAGTCTTTATTCCTGTGAATTTTTAATTTCACGTAATTTCAACCATTCGTTGCATTCGCTCCGGATGTGTCCCGGCGCCATTGTTATGCTCAATTTACGGCGTATCTTCATGACAGTATGA
>KB672490.1:2483670-2505536 GCA_000349145.1 Anopheles dirus
GCTTCGCATGAAAAAGAAATGCGGGTTAGGGAGCACGAAAAGCTATGCTACATTCCTGCATCGGATGATCCAGATGATGATAGTTTGGCATTGTACGAGGTGCGTAAGGGACAGCTAGAAGTTCGCCTAGATGGTTGTACATGTTAGGACACACACATGGTTAAGAAGGCATATTGTATTTTTTTTCTGTATTGAGACTCCTTAAGAAGTTGCAATAAGTAGGCAAGTTTTCAGTCCTTCCAAACTAAATCCATTCCAGGCTATGTCGAAAAGACCCACTAAAACTTACTTGCACACCTAACCCACAAGCTGCTTGACTTTTTGCGCACTGCGAAATGCAGGCAGAAGGCACATCCGCCGGTGTCGCTTCCATCAATGTTCCTCGTTCCGGGTCTTGGATGTCATATTCGATCCCGCTCTTATCGAACCGAGCCAAACCGAGTGCTTTGCACTTTGGCACGAGTTGATTTTATGCTGCTTTCCGAGTGAATCGGATCGCTCCACCTCGCCCCATTCCATCAGCACCATCGGCGAGCTCCACTACAGGGATGTGATTGTAAGCGTTCTTCTCCAGTGGAAGAAAGCTCCCGGGGAATAAAGCGAGCGACAGCTGATGGTAGCGAATATAATGACATCCTTTAACCACACATCCTCACGTTGGATACTGCCAACGGGACACTGAATTAGTGGAATCAGTTATCAGCTATCTTAAAATGTGTGATAAAACAGCGTCACACAAAGGTATGAGGTTTAGATCGATATCATTAGGCTGTTGCTCAATGTCTTTTTCGCTGCTAAGTGATTCCTTGATTTCGACAGACAGACAGAGTGGCGTTCATTGAACTTCTCTCATCTCCACGCCATTTCACAGATTATCCTTTGCGGAGCCTTTCAACGGCACCGATGGCCACGTGCCACGTGCTAAGATTGATGTGCTATCGAGTCAAGTTTTCCGTTGGCTTGTGGAGCTGGTTCCACGGATCAAAACGCACCGGGCTGCTCTAAAGTCCGCAATCGCAATCGATCCGACTATGGTCGGTTTCAATGATACGGCGGATTTCCGGGACAGAGGCTACGCACCCGAATCATTCGATGTCACATGTCAGCCGTCCGTGCGGTTAACGAATATAAATGAATCTGTACCAAAAGCGAGGAGAAGAGTGTTACGAAGAGCACGAACAAACAAAAAACGAAGTATCCGGTCACCCAAATCCACGGCCACCAGAGACGAAAGGTTAAGGGCAGATTCTATTAGCTAAACAACTAACTCGGCGTGTCCCACCGGATCTACCGGATGACTGTCCGCCGGAGAACGAGCACGGAATGATGAATCATTGGCACATTATTCGGGAGGAAAGATCGATTTTTCTGCCCAACTTTCACTCTTTTTGCACGAAAAAGTAACAGGTCGTTTGTGGAGAATGGACTAGTTTTTCTCCGCTTCGCTTTGCCCCCTCTATGTGGCAGTAAAAATGAAAGGAGATCAATCATTCAAACCAATCCAAAACCTGGGATCCCCTCGGAGGAAGATAATGAAGAAGGCGAAATGATTGGAGCTTCAGGCACTATATTAACTATGAAGTTGGGAGGTAATATTTTTACATCGAATCGACAAAGCGCACGCCAGATGAATACTCAAATAATGTCCCATATTTAGAGACATCATAGAAACCAAACGACTTAGTCGAGACACTGAAACGGTTAAAACCGAAGCTAAAAAATGGTTTGATATTTTGGGAAATGTAACGATGACTTGTTATCATGCTAGTTGTTTGACGGTGTGAGTGTAAGGTATGTGAAAAAAACAAGGAACGCTGGATGATAAATCACATCGAATCGACGAGGTAAAACGTTATGGTGATGGCAAATCATCGTCGACTTTGCGCTGCATGTGCTTTTCTTTCGGCAAAGAACGTTTTTTCGTACTTCACCTTCCTTTTTTTCTCACGATTCGGTTCCGTGTGAAGCTCTTAAAACGATTCGAAACGCGCTATCGTGGCTTTAACGAAGGCTTTGCTAAAAATAAAGAAGGGTGCCGGTGGGAGCTCGCTGCAATATCTTCCGTTGCCCATGTTTGTCAACTGATCAACACACTTCAAGGATTGGTTCACTCGATTACCGCCGAGTGCTCTTCAACGGTTGTTGCCGGGGAGGGTTGTTGCTAGAACACTTGACTTTTCGGCTTTACACTACTTCCGATTTCGCTCTTTTCCAACAGTTTTCTCTTAATCGTTCCCTAAGCACTTCAGAAACGACAGAAAGCGCTTTGGCGGCTGAAGTGGGATGATTCCCGCGTGAAGTGAGTTTTTGATTGATGATTAAGTTTTCGTATGCATCAAAGGGGTTACAAATCCGAACGCGTCGGCGATTGCATCGCTTTCTCACGATCGGTTTGATTTGAAGACTGAAGTAAAGCTAAGAGTTAGGCCTGGAGATTACCGTCGTGCTTGTGAGCTAAGCAATTTTTAATGAGCCTCATCTCATCGTTTAGTTTTAATACTTTTCGGACCAAGTTCCGGTGGTTTTATGCGCGATACAATAGCAGGGTGAGGCAAAAAATGGGATCGTTTTGCATAAGTTACCCGTGATACTGCTGGAAGTTGATTGAAATCATCCACAAACACACACCAAGAACTTTACTGGGCCGTGTGCTTTCATCCAAAACGACCGAATAAATATTCATTTGCTTAACGTCGCCGCCCGGACCCTCATCCAGCTTTGCATTTTTTTTCTCATAACGTTAAGGTGGAATCAAACTATACGAACGGCGGTACTTCTACGGTGCAAGATGCTTTCGTCGTTTAATAATGCACAACCTTATTTTCATTTGGTAGGTGTTTCGCTGGTTGAGGTAAGCATTAAAAAAAGACCCACCCGGACCGCACCGAAAGGGTACGAGCAGGACATTTAATACATTTTGCATGCATGGGCCTGGATGTGTATTATGTGAGCAAAGGGACGCGTATTTTACTCGTCCTGGAGGCAGATTTGAAATGCCGCACGTGGGTTTTACAGTGGAAGCTATTTTTTTCTAATATTTACACTAATGCGCCTAAAAGTATGCTACAGATTGCACAATATTCAAATCTGTTATACAGGATATGTTATACAGACATGTGAGTTGTTTCTCTTTGAGGAAAGAAATTTCTTCACGCCGAACGAGCAGATTGTGGACTCGCAAACGTTCTGTCGAGCTTCGTTCGTATAGGTAAGCCTTTTCCGACTCTTCGTAGCAAATCAAGGGCTGATCAAACGTTTGATTAACGCAGACAAACGCTTTCGTTCCCGCTCTTCTAGTTGCCGGAAGCCACGTGGCTCACATACCTACGCATGTGGCCACACTTGTACAGCTTTCCAGCGGCATTTCAGGCATCACATTTCACAGCCCGCATCAGCAGCAGCTTTTTTGTTTCCTCTTATCGGATGGAAACTTTTTTTCGGTGCGAAGAAATAGGAAACCGGTGCACCAAATACCACAAAGGCTTGTAAATGCAGAGGAAGCAGAGAAAGATGGAGCATTTGCTCACTTCTTTGAATCAACCACGCTTCGAGAGCCATAGAACCGCATCACGGCGAACGGCTCATGCGAACGTTCCGAGAAACTTTGAGTGTGGTTGTGTTCCATTGTTTCATCCGGTCACTGGGGCAACGGGGGTTTTTTTTTTTGTTTTCGCTATACCTCCCCCGAGGAAGGACACTTTTACTGTTGTCGGAAATGGAGAAGGTGCGATGAAACCGCGCGCGGAAGTAGGAAAGAAACAAAACACGACATATTTTGAATGTTTGTTCGGTTCGGCTCTGCCTTTCGCTCACTCTCTCTCTCTCCCTCTCGTACGGATTATGTTGGATTATGTTGGACATTTACCATGGTTGAGTGCGTCAAATCCCGTTCGATGTTCTGGGTGGTATCTTTTCTATTTCTAGCACGATACGGCGGAAACAATAGGACGTGTCGGATTGTGTCACACGACATCAATCAAATAAACTGGCTCGATGGAGACGCCTGGTCCCTCGTGGAATTCAGTATTATCGACACGAGGTGGTGAACTGATTCGAACGCTCATGGGGGTACATTTCACTGCTAACGTGGAAACTTCTCGTGGACAGCAAATGTAGATTTCGTTTGGAATACACGGGAGCATTTGCAAAACATAGAAGAAAATGTCTTACCGATTTAGGTTAATATCGAAAAATTGGCTGTTTTACATTTTGGTGATACAGAATTTGGAATTTGAAACATGGACAAACCAACTTAAGTTCTCTTTGTAGATATTGCATGAATCTTTGGGATCTTTGCACCATCTTAGCCTTTCGCCTCGAATATTCTCGCAGGGCATACTTTTTCCCTTGAGGTGGACGAAGACTTGTTGTCCCCTGTTGATGGTCGAACGTTGTACACACCCCAACATCCCAAAAAGATCACTTAAAGCAGAATGCGGAAGCAGTGAGAACGGAAACAAAATACAAATACGAACACACGCTTCGTCACAATCTGTTCAACCTAATCTGGAAAGTACGAAAAGGTACGAAAATGGGACAAGGCACCTTTACAGCTTTTCATCACCCATATCCGGGGGGCGCGTTAAGTCCTCTGACATTTACGGCGAAAAATAATAGCACTCCGTTGTCACTCATTTTCGACTCCACGTTATAAACGGGCTGCAATTACGACCTTACGCGTGCCGACGGAAAGTAAATACATTTTCATTCCGAGCCGTCAGCCGTCCATCAGCTTCAACCAGCCAGCTTCAGGAAGGTGAGCGTAAAAATAGGTCGACGTCATGAAATGATTTCCAATTAACAGCTTCCAGCAATCGGTAGCCCAGTATCGAGCGATGGAATTCGCGGTGGAATGAGCCGCCAAGGGTGAGGGTGTTTTGCCAGAGGAAGATTATAATTCTATGCAAGCGTCATCAGTTGGCTTATGGAAGCTGATTCACAAGAAGAAAATGGAGTGTTACCAATGGCAAACCAATTCGTTAGTGCCAAATCGTCAGTACTCCGGAATATGTGAAGTGTACGTATAAGGTTGATCGGATTAGATATCGGAATGAATAGTTTGGTGCGAGGATGATTCTCAGCTACGCTGCATATCTGGCGTCTCCTTGGAAAGCTTGCTTGGGTGAAGCATTAATCGTTTCGCCAGAGGAATACGCTCTCCAGAGATTATTGGCATACTCATTTCCACGTACTATTTCTCTACGAAGAGGCACACACACATAACTAAGTGCTTGCAAGGTGTTGGAATCATCCAGATTATCCCTTCGGATTAGTAGAGCAAGCAACGAGACATCCTAGAGCATTGCTGTCGGCACGAAGAAGAAGAAGAAGAAAGCTTTGGAAGCAAGTAAAAAGCAAACCCACACACACACACACACCGGAAGCCATCGGAAGGAATGTGTTACTATGGTTTGACGTCGGCTCAAATTATCTTTGAAAAAAAAAACACCGTGAACCCCTTATACGTATCTCAGCACTTACCACAACTTCGGAGGAATAACGGAGGCGTAACATGCTGCTTGTAATATGCTTTTTCAGCATCCGAAAGCTGTTTAATCCAATTTGTATGCTCCAAATACGGGCCACAAATGCATGGGAAGGTGTGTGATAGCGTTTTTTTTTTCTTCGTTTGACAATGAGCTGAAAACGGTATGCGAAGTAGAGGACACTTGGAACCGGGTGATTTGAAAAAAAAAAAACGAATCAAGCCGAAAGTAAAAGCTGAAAGGCGTATATCGATCAATCAGGCGGAAGGAGTGCGCCTTCCTGCTGAAGATCGTTAAGTTCTATTTTTGCTTTTATTGTGCGTTCCACTTCTCTTCCACCTTTCTTCTGCTCGTCGCCCGGCGGATGTGGTGTTTGCGCCGAGGAAATACTGCTTATGCTAATTTCCTTCCGGCTTTGGAAACCCTTTTTTTTGCAAAGCCAAAGTCAAAGCCTTCGTGTTGTTTATTTATAAGGCTTTAATAATTTCCCCATGATTTATGCTAATTCTGCCCAATCTTCCAAATCCGGTACGTGTTGTGGAGAGGTGGATTGGAATAAACAGTCGTTAGAAGTCGGCGTTTTATTTTGTGAGGAGACTATTCGTGGGTCTTGGTAGTTAAAAGAAGGAGGAGAACGAATTACGGATTAGACGAAATATTTTTAAGCGTCTGCCGATTGGTGAATAGTTAAGAACCCCTTTTTATAATCTTGTTTATTAAATTAACGGTCTGGGAAAGATTCTGATCTGAGTACAATTAGTATATTATCATCGATTGATCGTGCAAAAACGCTTTAAAGCTTTATCGCCGCGAAATAATCAACGATCTTAAAGATTTGGTTGGCACCAAATGTATGTTTTCTCTTGAAATCTCTCCAACGAGAGGAAAGCATTCATGCCGGTGGCACGAGAAGTCTTATCAAACCATGCAGATCGGGAGCGTGTTACACCATCAGCCAGCCCAGCTCCAGGTCAATTTAATTCTATTTTTTCCTATCCCGGCGGTGTACCTGCACCCGATTCGCCACGAGGTTCAACACAACACTTCAAAGTGAAGCCGTGTAATTGACGCTTTCGGCTGCTGAACGGGGTAATTTAATTGCGTAGCATTCGGTAAGAAAAAGGCTGTAGGCGAAGCGAGAACCAGCCGCGCCTCGCACGAACCCGGACACGGCCGGAGACGATGCAATCCTACAAGTTTTAATTGAGTTTACGTGAAACGTTACGTGCCGGCGCTTGGCTGTGTTGGCTGCGATGTACCATACATATATACATATATAATATGCAAACAATTTCCCCCTCTTGCTAGTGGAAACGGCACAAAGCAGGAAGACTCTGCATGAATAATAGAGACGAAACACGGGCACGGCAAAATCCATTCTTTTCCGTAAAATGTTGAGTGGGCAAATGGTTATGATTCCTCGAATTGCAAATGCGCACAAAAATGGCGGACACCGAAGCTTGTGTTTTGGCAGTGAAAGAATCGTTTCCTCCCGCAAACTGCCGGGACGCTGTATCGATCGCAGTTGATAGTGTTTGCTATCGATTGATTGGAATTGTAGTTCGTTCGTGGTGGGCCAGCCAGCATCAGGCTGCTTCTGTCAGAGTTAATTGTCGGAGTAACAAATTGGGGTTCACGGCAGTTCCTCGATAGGGTCGATAAGCCACGTTGCAACGATGAATTGTGTAAAGCAAGAAACTAGAGCAACAAAATGTGGTGATGGACGCAACTGAGCAGCAGCCACTACATGAGATGTACAGTGAATAATACGAAATAAATGAGAAGCACAATGAAACGGATAGAGCAAAAGCTGCAGATGCTGTGAAGAGAGTGAAAGCAGGAGCGCTCGAAATCAAAGCAAGTCTCCAAAACCGGAGGAAGAAACACTTACAACGGATGAATCGGATTCTACAGACATTTGGTGCAGCTAAAGTGCTGGTAATGATGGTATGCTGGTAGTGGAATTCTGGTGAGCTGGTGGTGGTCAGTTAGTGAAAGCCTCGGACCCGGCCAAATCTCATTCCGCTTTCATGCCCACTCACTCATCCACCGTTCCTGCGTTCCTGCTCGCTCGCTTTATCTCCCTTTCTGACACTAACAGTTACTAACACTACGGAAGGTGGTCGTGATTGTTGAAACAGTCGAAGTAGGTCAAGCACGGACGGACAATGCAGATTCAAATGGATAGCTTCCACCCGTTGAAACAGGAATGTTTGCGTTCACCGTCACACCTTTCGTGAGAAGATGCTCACGGTGACATACACACAACGAAACACTCTTGGACGCAAGGAATGTTTTTTTTTATGGCTATCGATTGTTGCTCGACTGCATCACCACCAAGTTCACAGTACACAAAAAACACAGGAGCTACATCCCGAAACAATACCGCCTAAATGTATGCACACTTTTGTACATCGCAACCGAACCCACCTTACGTGTAGCTAGGCTAACTAGATTTGGGAGTGCCTGCAATATACGTTGCATAGGTATGTATAGGTGACAGGGTAGTGCTGGTGGTACACAACAAAGGGATTGGAATTTGTTCCGAACGAGCTGAACAAACAAACACAACACCAAACACAGCCGTCAGCTAATGGACACCGAACGAAAAGAACGAAACGGAAGCACGAATGTAACGTAAACACAGAAAATGGCGGACACCTACACACACATACACACTATGGCATCAATATGACGTGCGGTACCTGGCGGATTAACGCGATCGGGATCGGTGTTAGCGTGAAACAAAAAACTCTCGCTTATCTTGCTTACGTGAAAGCTCGCTTGGTTAACTTGCTTACTGCGCACTCACACACACGTACACGCACACTTTTTCAGCATCACACTGCTATGGACTCTGGCATCTGGCGCTGGCGACTTATAGTTGCAACGATCGGTTTGTATAAAACATTCGAAATCACACGCACACACACACACACTATTAGCTAGGTTCTATCGTTTCTAATTGACACTAGTTGCTAGGTAGGTCCACGAAGATTCCAAAACAAGGCAACGGGATCAGGAAGGTCTACCGATGGTCCCTCGGGCTTCTCACGAGGTCTGCTGTAGTAGTGCTGGTAAAAGTGGCTGCCGTATGCACTTTGAGCTTTCGAGCGTGGCTACCATCACTATGAGTCCGTTGTTAGTAGCTCCAAGGAACGTTGTTTGCAGGACATTATTGTACATATTCTATCGTTGGTTTCTTTGTTAGCAAAATAGACACTACATGATATTGAGATCTCTAAAATCTATCAGCTTTTGGTCCTAGAAAGAAAGATGTTCCAACACCGTTATGGTTACGCTCGGAGGTAGTGAGGAAGGGACCGCCGTCGACCCATTCGTGACTTTCGCTTTAAGTTGGGCGGAAAGGATCAAAACAGATGACTTGACAGAATGACACAACTTCAACTTCGACTTTCAACTATTAGGAGCCATGATGAGCAAGTATGTGTAAAATACAGGATACAATAGGTTTTCACTTCAATACAGGAACAACACAGGAGCAGACGTATTGTTCATTTTTTTGCAAATTAAAATCTGATCTAGACTAGCCTAAGGATACTGTCCCAAAAACCTCGAATTTGCTGCTTGTATGTGAGAACCCTGTACTTCCCATACCATTCGCTGCTCGCTCGGAGCTCTTAGAACTTTGCCTAAAACTTACACGCGCATCATCAGCCCGTAAGAGCTTGTACGCTTTAAGGAAGGTAGTGTCGAGTGTAAATTGCACCGGATCACGGCTTCTGTATGAGAAGCGTTTCTTCTTGTTTTTTTTTCTACGTGTAAATTGGAAAAGTTTTGAGCGGGCTGCGGATAAAACGGCAGAGGAGATGTTTGTCTCTCTCTCTCTCTCTCTCTCTCTCTCTCTCTCTCTCTCACGCACACACACACATGCTCACTAAGTACTATGCCAAGCAAAGCAGAGCAGCAGTTTAGGTAGCGCATGGCCGGCAGTGTCGGCCGGCGATTGCACCATTAGAACGATATGCCTTTCGACTAGGCAACGGGCTATTAGCAGTTTTGCTGGCTTCGCTACTGCACTAACAATATTAAAGCAAACAAATTAAAATCAATATTCCAAAGTTTCTTCTCCAGTATCGGAATATACGCGTGGGAACATAACTGCAGACATTCAGTGTTTTAAATATGATGCATTATGCGTCTAGTTGTGTACATCTAGAAGCTTGTAAAATGAGGTTAAGTTTCCGAAAAGTGAAGCGCCTGGCTGGATGCATAATTAATTAGAAAACACGGACAACCTCATTTGGTTTCGGCTTGTTCAAACCAAACGCCCAGACAACTCGTGTAGCGTCTACATCTGCAAACGGAGAGCTACCGTACTAAATCAATTTTCTTCCATCACCTTCGATAGACTGAAACCTTCGGTAAACTTTAAAGAGCAACAAGAGAACCCCTCCAATTAACATTCCAATAGGAATCAAAGCATTGGATGAAAAGTGACTCCACCTTGTAATCCCCAAGCAGGATCGACAAAAAGTCGCCTAACGGAGTCTCTTCCGAAGGTCTATTAGTGACGCTCGGCAACGACTCGCACTCTCACGGCAGGAGGCACAACCCGTACCAGAAAAACAACGGTCGGGCTGATGGTAGAAAATAGGAACAACACAAATAAAAACGATCATTTTCATTGCTACCCTCCTGCCTGGCCGGTGGCGCCATCTCGAACGTCAATACGGACCGGAGTCATCTGACGGCTGAGAGTGTCCTTCCAGCGATGGGCAAAGACTGTCCGACCACCGCTGTGCGTCCATTATTGGATACCGGAGCGCCCTGCCAAACGTCAACTGCCGTCGTGGGGTCATCGTCGATGGGGCGATGCCGTCAGAGCATGTCCCAGCCTTTTGCTTCTCCAACGGCGACGGCGACGACGACGACGACCGTATGACGAAATTATTGAACCTCAACCGAGCCCTCCATTCTCCCTGACCACGGTCTGAGGTTCGGGGCGAGCATAAAATCGATGCCTGTAATGAGCGCCACCAGAAACAGGCACAAGCCGATTCGATGCGTTCCGTAGCGAACGACGCGTGGACCTTGGAAACCGTCATGCTACACGAGGTGAGACCTTACAAGGAACAGCACAGCCACATTCACGGGAACATGGCTATGTTAATCAAACGAAACGGAACGGAAAGGTGTCGATTGGTGCGAGCGCTCGTTCCGGTATCGTTCCTCATGCTCACCGTGCCATGCGTAATTTAATCGCACCGAAACCAAACCGACCGTAAAGCTTACCACCACAGGTGAGCTACATCTCTATCGACACACACACACACTTTGGGATGCTTTGGTACAAGCGTTCGGAACAAACACGAAAATACCGAAATACTTTTTAACCCACCCGGCCGCGAGATCGCAAAGATGACGGCTCTGGGTATCGAAATAGCGCGAAACTCGCTTTAAGAGTGGCGCATCCGGCACATTTGTGGATCATTTTTCCGCCACGCCCTAGGCTGGTAGCTTCCGGTCGACGGAAACGGCACGGCAGTTCGTGTGCGTAGCAGCAGATTTGCGTGCATTTAGCTTGAAGGCCACTTGCGCACTTGCTCAATCTTTGCTGAAAGAAGCAGCTCCTTCAAGCGTGAACAGTGATTGACGAAAGCCGGGCAGTGGGTACCGTGAAGAAGGATTAGACTGGTTGGTTGGTTGTTTTTCTTCGCTTTAGGTCGGCCTCATGATGACATTGACAAAATGGCACCATTCGGAATAGCGAACAGTCCAAGCAAGAGCTTGACAGTTGATTTGCGATGTGGCAACTTAATTAACTTCCGAGATTCAAGGGCTGCTGGAGTGTAGCAGCTTATCCACTGGTTATTGTGCTGATAGAAGCACACTAAAAGCATATCCTAGTAAGCGATATGGTGTTGGTTTCGGTTCCAACGAGCCGGTTCCAACGAAAAGTATCAAACTTAAAGCATTCATTTGTTACTCGAAAACTGGAAACGAGCTTGTGATAGTGTAACCCTAAGTTTTCGCAAGGAATATCCGAATGTTTCAAAACAGTTCCAGATTGTACCGAAAAATGTCGCAAACAAAATGACAAGTCTATGTCTCACGTGTTGCTGGAGATGGCTCCTCCAAGTGATAGCAATTTCAACTCCTTCACGGCTCCGGTTGTTGTTGAGAAATTGCACGCCCAGGTCAATCTCTCCGGACTCCGGATCGTATATCAACGACGGCAACCAAATGTTTGCATATCAGTAGCAGTATTCCGAAATATACCCGCAGAACGATGAAGGAAAGCGATGGCATTCTCTCCATGAAACAATATCCATGAAGATATGTTGCCCGAGCACGAAACAATCCAGGATCTTTTCGTTGCTGTGGCCAGATTTAGATTCTTCTACTTCTTCAACATACCATCGACCCCTTCTTGGCTCAAAGCTGCACTTGACCTTGAGCCATCCCTTTAACGTGCGTCGCGTAGACATTCGTATTCTCTTACGTTTCAAGACACACGACAGCGCACACCGCTGTGAGCATTTTCAACTCTGCAAAAGACGAAACGTAAGCTTAACAAGCTCTTGACGCCCAATCGCGTACTCAAAGAGTCAGCAACCCTAAACCGAGGTTCCACTGTGGACGGCCCCGTAACTGCCGGTATCACTAGCGGCAAAAGCAAGGCAAAGGTCCAACAACTTCAGTCACAGCTCAGCTCTAACGAACCTGCAGCCCTGCAGATGATGCTGATAAATAATATATCAGGCTGTTGATTTCTTATTCCAAAACCATAAGCTTCCGTTAACGATTGGAAGAATCCGTCCCGATGTTGTTGAACGGCATGAATTTAGACTCGCGTTCCCAGGTGGCGAGTGATCCGATGCGAAAGGCGGAAAAGTGCTGAAGAATCTGGGGAGGAATGCAAATTCTTCCACCGTAATTGGTTGCGGGAATAGGGATGTCGAGAATGCAGCGATGGTGTTCGAAGAGCAAATGTTCCGCATTCTACGGATTTGCTTCGAAACGCTATCGTGGAAGGCATCGTGGCATAGCGAAGCGGAAAACATTATGTTTCGCTCTCTGTGTTTGGTATCGGAGTTTTATAAATAAACCTCAGCTCCGGAGAAAAAGGAAGCATCTATAACTCGCTCGAGAAAACCTCTTCAGGAGCTGGTCTGTTTAGGATATTGCTTCGGTTCGCTGGGTTAGTCTGAAAACTTTTACCTGGAAGAAACCTCCGTACTTCTGTGCTGGGTGTTTGTTGCGGCTCTTTGCTGCCCATAAGAAGTTGATACAAATTTAGCCCACGGAAGAACGAAAGTGAAAGTATTGCCACCAGCAGGAAGGCAAAATCGACGTCTTTGATAACCATATTTGAATATGTGTCGTGGAGATTGTTTAACTCGTTGATAAAGGCCGATTCTTTCCGATTCGCGCACCAAACCTGCACGTGCCGTACAATTAGTCGTTAATAGCTTTATTGATGAGATTCGATTACCTTGCACTGAGCTCCATTCTAACAGTCACATTCAAATCGCGCCTAATGACGAAAAACCAAATCGATCAGCAAATTCGAAACATACCTTCAAGTCTCTTCCGCAACACCGCTAACAGTAGCAGTCTGAAAGCTCTCAACTCAGGGATGTTAGCTGGAGCATTAGCAAAGTTGGTAATTAAAACAATAAATTTAAGCCAACGCCACCGGTATTGCTGTTTACGACGATGAACTACACAGCCCACGGCAGGTTCCTGGAACAGGATTTATTTAAAGATGGTACTACCCGTAGACCCATTTTCTACATCCAACCAACCTCCGGAGGGGGTGTTTAGTTTTAGTCACTGGCGGAATTGAGCTGGAAGTTTCTATTGTTCAGTATCTCCTCGCGTTTTGGAAGCAGTTTCAGGATGCTGTCACTGACAACTTTTTATGAAACTGCTAACGTCGACTTTCTCGAACGTTCCCACATTACCATCCTCCAGAAGCCATTCGCCAGCAGATCACAGCTTTTGAACACGACACGCTCGTTTGCATAACATATCGCAACCCGTTACCCGTGCGAGTAAAGCTGCACAAAAATGTGCAGCTAATGGTGTGCGATTGAAATCCTCAGTCGGTCTGAAGGCGCCTAAAGCCAGCTCTACAAATCGTATCCTCCGAGACGGACGATAACTTTATCAAGATGAAGAAAAAAAAACACAGAAGTCAATTTAGTCCGATCCTTATCGATAAAGTTTTGACAGCTCAACAATGGGAGGTAATATGGGTGTTTTTTCTTTTTTAAATTCATTTCGACCAACGACGTTCCAGCGGAGGTTGGGCCAACAGCGAAAAGCGACTCAACAAACACTTAATCCTGTCATTATTAGGTCATAACTTTATCGTGCGACCCTGGGAAGGAAGAAGCTAGGATTGGAGTTGGATTGTACGGCAAGATACACATCGGTTGCATATTGTCATTAGGCAAAACTTACATACTTTTTATCCGAAGAGGAGGTGACCTTCAAAACAAATCCAGCTCGATCGATACGGAACGCGACCGGGTAGGTCACTATTTTAACGACGTTAAATCGAGCACTGATTGATTAATTGGGTGGAAATCATTCGTGACTTGGCGAGTGCTGCAAACTGCGACCACCAGGGGGCGCTAGTTAATCGAAAATTGCCCTTTTACAGTGACGACGGGCAGTGGGACACAAGCGATTTGCATAACGACTGTGCCGTGAGAATGGGTTCGCCTTCGGGCGTGATTGCCGGTCCGGTCCCGGCCAACGTGTCCTCGAAGGAACTCGACGCTCTGGCAGCTACAACCACGCATGTAACATGCGTCGAGGCGGTCCCATTTTTGGGGCAGGTCCGGAAGACAACACTTTCATTGTAATCTTGGACGATTAATGTGATTTATTGCAGTGCTTTTGTTTCGATGCATCAGGGCTTATGGTGGGCAGCTTGTGCATTATGCGGCGGTGTTGGTCATTTTCCCGATAGAAATCGGGGGTTTAGTTTTAACTTTTAAAACTGCGCGTACCATCCCCAAGTTTCACGAGGTCCAGCAATCCAAAACGCCTCCTACCTTACGTACGTGCGCGATGTGACACGGGGATAAAATAATCTCATTAATTTAGGTCGCATTATGGCGCGCTGCAGAGAGGCGGCGCCGGTTTTCGGGTGATAAATGGCCCACACTCCCGGCAGCGCATACTGTAAATATGTTTTGCGCTCGTGGCTCGAGAGGCGAACGGGGCGAACAATTGCCTGCTCGGGGCTATATAACGCACGGAGGCGAGAAGTGCAGCGACCGGTGTGATCGGTGCAAATGTTTACAACATTTCTCGACGGCAAACGTGGCTATTTATTTGTGGGCATGCGGCAAACATATTGCGGCAATAAAGCCACCCGCCCACCAGACCGCCGAGCGGAGTCCGGCTGTCGCTGAACTCGTTTGGGAAAAGCCAACGGGACAAGCTAAATATTTATCACCAATTCCACCGTATGAGAGCACACCGATCCTTGACAGATACGTGTGACAGCAGAATGTAAAGCTATTGGAGTTTGTTGGCAACAGTATAGGGTCTAGCGAAAAGATTCGTCTATCAATTAAATAGGAATAATAATACCCATTCCCATGCGTACTTTGAATGTTAACTACCACGCTTGCAGCAAGAGAGAAACTGAAGCACTTATGCTAATAGTAATAGGTTCGTTCGTCTACGTGACCGTTTGGAGATTCAACAACGCATAAGAGGCGAGACTGAAGTGGGACGAAATCAATACCGGGGTTTATTTTTAAACCAGCAAACATCCTCCCCGTAGATAAAGCATCATCCTCAAACGATATACTGCTAGTGTGTGTGTGTGTCCCGGTTCGAGGCCACTTTTTGGTCACTTAATCGATAATCTGATCGGAAAATTTTACACAAACCATCCCGGGTGGTCCACAACACAGTGTTCGAGGAAGGTCCGAAATGGGCACGAATCGCTCTCTCGCGAAAGCGAAAGTTGTCTGGCCCGTGTTTGCTGGGCTCGTTGAAGGACGAGAGTGTTGTGGGAGTGCTGCGCTTCCATTATTAAATCGAATATAAATGGCGACATGTTTCTATTGTGCTGAATTTAATTAAACACAACGAGGTTTTCCTGTCTTTTTACTGCGCCCTTCTCGTTGCGGGTCGAATCGCACGATTTGCTGCGTGGATTGGAGATCACGTGTATACTTTACGTCGGGAGCGGGAAGATGTTCCCGTGGGTTTCTTCCTTTTTTCAGGGTGGGCTTTTAGTTGAATTGCGGGAAGAATAGACAAGAGAGAGGTAGTAGGATCTCAAACAAAAGCACTTTGTGCAATTAAAATGAGATAAATGTGAATGACCTGTCATGGACATACATATAGACATAACAGCGGAAAGAAACAAGCAAAACAGACATTGCAATTACATCCTTTCTTATCCAATTTATAATAAGGTTGGGTACTTCAATGTTGTTCAAACGTGCAAAGAGGATATCTTCCATTCTCAAAAGTATATTCGTCCATAACAATACTTGAAAAGAAATGGCGTCCACTTCTCGAAACTATTTGGTACGAAAGAGTTCTCCATTCCTTCGGCTGTCTCCAATAGCCCTCTTGCACTTCTCCGTTGCTTCTTACACTTTGGGACCTAATTGGGATCAATTTTGGCATCCATTCATCCCAACACATCCTTCGGTCTGCAAGCGGCCATCGAACTTTCTCCCTATCATACGCCTCGTAAGCCGTAAATCTATGTCACCCTATCGCCATCCGACCCTTGCACTAGTTTTTTTTTGTATGGCAAATTTATAGCGATTTTCTCGAACGTCCGCTATGGACTGGCGGCTGAAGGGTGCTAAAACATTCGTCCGCATGTGTCCGTACGCGTCCGTGCGTGGTGTGTTCTGCTCTTTGATGTCGGTGGCACCTGAGCTGACAGCAATTACCTTTGCGCCCGCACGCTTTCATAGGTCTCATAGCCCTTACATAGCCTACATAGCCCTTTTCATTTTCTTTCCCAGGTTCGTTCGCATGTTCTCAAACCCTCTCTTGACTCGTAGAAGTTTACTAGAACGAGACGTTAACGACTTGTGTACGTACAAACCGCTTGCTGATCCAAAAGCCACACCCTGGTTGCTTTAAAACGTACTCGGCACACGAACTGGCCGCTGCTAATTATGGGTTTATGCTTACGGCACGCTTGTTAAGAGGCTTTAAAAACTTCCGCCATGCAGTCGCGCAGTGTGTCTTCCTCTGGGGAGACATTAACGTGTTCATTTCGAAGAGTAATATTAAAATGGGATGTTGCCGTTAGATATCAATCGATGACACACCTAATGAGTACCACAAATTTGGAGTATTTGAGTGCTTGACAGTACAAGGAAGCAATACTTAAAACCTTCCTTAGGTCAGAAGCACTGCATCCCAACATAATATCAAATTACAATGTATCATCTCCGGCAAACAGGCACTTAACGCTATCAAAAACAAATCGCGCACAAAGTTTGGCCAACGAGCAAAACTCTCCGAAGTAACTGCTCCACTGGACAGGATCTTGCCCGAGTCGGACTCATGTTTGCCGCATGTTACTGATAACGAACGGGCTGGGATGTTTGGGAGCTCGTGAAACTTTTGCTTCCCCGTGGGCTTCAGCGGCAAGACTTCAGTGTTTATTGTTCCTGTCGAGTGGATCAGCCGAGAGCAGCACTCGAGTGGGTGCTTATGTGGCGATCTTTGGAAATCCGAACAACCCACCCTCGGATGCAGACAAACTTTGCCAGCTCGTAGCAGTGTTCGCAAATGCAAAGGGGATTGGGGAACTCATTATGCTTGAGGAGTTCGCTTCATTGCCCTTACGATTGGCTATCGCAGTAGCTCAGTGGCACAAGACGTGACCTACTTGGAGCATAGAAATCAGGTTACATTACGATCGTAGATGTAACTTGGAATTAAAATTTAACCTGCCCGGATAGTAAGGGTCGCCGGTTAGTGTGATAACTGAATTGAAAGTTTGTTATTGTAGTCCCTCCAAAATACGGATACTCCCGTGAGAACAAATTCAACAGAAATCAGCACGAAGCTCCTGGGTCAACTAACTTCACCACGTGTGTCCCAACCGTGCCCGACGGAGCGTCCAATGCCGTTAATGAAATGGAAATAATATCTACACGTTGCTGTTGTTATTCGCGAAACATTGTGAAGGAAGGTTGGGACGCATCTGTGGAATTGAAGTAGTTCGTTTGTGTTTCATATTAAGCAAACACGTCTTGGCCGATGCTGGTCGGAATACTGGTAAGGGCAGCCTGCCGGCGATTCTAATGAACTACACTCAACGCTCAACACCAGACCAGAGCTTCTCCGCACTTTCGCTGCAACGCGAGCTGCCAGCTTCTTCCTCGCGCACAAACGCTGGTAACAAGCCAAATTAGCACAATTACGTTTTATTATTATGATTATTTTTCTTTCACTCGCTCCGCTTTCTTCCTCCATCTCGCACTCGCTCACGCAGCCACGCCGTTAACAATCTGCCTCGGTATGGCTGTCTATATTCATGGAGAGTGTATTATGATTTGTTTATATGTTGGCGCATACGTGCGAGCAACAGGAGGAAATCCGGCCGCCTGTGAGCGTACCAGCCCGTGGAGGAGTGGAAAGGTTATCATAATCAAACGGCCATAGACACACTAAAGGCTATAGGAGACAGACGGAAGAAGCGGGACAAAACCACAGTCCCGGAGTCCATCAACGAACCGATTCCGGCCGCCATCGATCCTGCGGCACAACAACGCGATCCTATCGCTTGGAAGAGAGAAAATAATGACTCTAACAAGGCACTCCCGGGCACCAGCCGTCCATCCGCCGTCCGCCAGGCTTCGATCGAAATAGCGATGTGTAAACCCAATAATTTCACCCCGCTGTGCTCCTGCTCCGTATCGTCTGGAACGCGGCGACTTTCACTGTGAGATCGGGCAGAGAAGTTGACAAGCAGTTGCGCGCCTTTCGCGGAGGGTGCAGCACGTCCCATCGGCGTGTTCGATCGAGTTAGGCCTTGAATTTGACAGCCCATGGACAATGGTGATGTCGGACGTCATGTTTGCTACAAAGTGTCACAGCAGTGCGGTCTAATGTCTGCGTGCGGAGAAGCGAATGATGGTAGATTTGTTTCATGAATTCTCCATCGGCGCGTGTCTGGGCGGGAAAGATAGATCGTCCGGAAGCGAAACAACCATGTGTGAAGATTTATTGTATTCTTCTGAAATGCCTCTCCCGAGAGCGTTTACTTTTTGAGGTATTTTATGAGAAAGTGTAAATAGCAACCGTGCCATCAGAAACCTATTCAGTGCTTCTGCTAGTCCCGAGAAACCCGAGCACAATCTGCGAGAGCTCCGTGTTAGTATTCGCGTGAGTAATTTATTGACAATTCACGACTTGATGCGCACCAGAAAGAGCAGCTGATTTCTGCACGGCCTGCTGTGTTGCTTGCGCCAATAATAGGAGCTCATCGAGCGTGGCTGCAAGACAGGATGGTCCAGCAAACCTTATCCCGCACAACCCGTTGATTGATTTCGTTCTGCAGTGCAAGGCCGGCCGAAGTTCCGTCCAGTTGTTTATGGGTTCCACTACATTACTCGGTGCCGTTGGGAGCTGTTGGGTTTGCAGGGTACACATGACACGCACGAACGCGCGCTCGCAATCGTTCATGGCCCGTACGCAAATAAATCGCTGCTGGGGAGGCACCGAACAGTGTAAACAAACATTTGTTGACTAATTTCAACAAATAATAACCTCCATCTGTGGGATGTGGGCTGGCAAAGTAGAGTGAAACGCGAACAGCAGACGCTTGGGGCGATGTTTTTTCTTGCTAGAAGCAACCGTTGCAGCAGGAACCACTGGAAAATGAAAGTATAAGACCCTAGGCAAGAGTGAGGGTTCCCTAATCAGCTATTTTCCACGCTACTTGTTGCACTAACTCGGAACCAGAACTCGGAAAAAAGTGAATCCGCACACATAAAACTTTACGGACTGCTTTTTATGAAGTCTCTAATTTACAGCACGATTTGAATTTATCATAAACGCACTGCCGTTGAGCTGGCTTTCGGGAAAGTCGTAAACCTCTGCTCTACACATAAAGTCAGTCCTTGACGTTGATTTTCCTGAACCTTTGCATCATAAAAAAGAAAGCTAATAGCAACAGACACACAGACACACATATTTCTTATCCCTAATGACTGACAAACCTCACTGGGGCCTGATACTTTGGAACACGAAAGGACTCTTGTGTCGATTGCCCCATGTGGTTTCAACTTCACTCCTCTTCTTCAAGATGGTTTCGGGATTGAATAATTGAAATAGTAAACACACACATATGGAGGTATGAGATTTCAAAATCGTGTGAAGCACGGATACATAACGTTGAGGATACCCACAGCAACAGTAAATTTAGGTTTTTACACATTCCAACACACGGCACGGTCCTTCCGATCCCAACGAGGCCCTTGGGAAACGAAGTGCCAAGCTAGTGCCAAGGAACAATCGAAAACAAAAATGAGCGAACTCCATCTGCCTGGGTTAAAAATATGATCGTAATAAAAATGCTTGATCCGTGCGGCTGGTGTTGAGAGTCACTCCAACTGGACGGTCACGAAAGATTAGCTTGGGGATTAAAACGAATCGTTTTGAGAGGAAAAGTGTATGTACGCGATAAAACATTCCAATAATGGAGGTTCCAATTGAAGACCACGAAGCGGCCATCAATCAATCGCGCGCTGCTGATCAGCTGATTTTGCTATATCTTCCCACAGGCGTCCCACACACACACACACGCGCCAACTCACTTTTGACGCCATATCGCTTACTGTGGAATTGAAAAATAAGACCCACACGTAACACGTCGGCGTTTATTGCTTCCCGTTTGCCGGGCTTATTGATTATTCATCCAAATTATCCCGGTCACGACACCGAAAGATTCGCTCGCTATTTATTATTCAACCTTTTTTCCATCTTCACGGATCGACAACTATCTCTATATTGGCGCGTTCCCTTGGGCGTGCCTTTGGGTTGGGTGTTTATCAGCTCGTCTCTGCCTTAGGCCTTCCACTCCTCCCGGGGGAGCCGTTTCCGCTAAGCCGCTTATCAAAGTCGTCGATCGATGACTACGATGGGTTCGGGTTCCAAGTGGGAGAATGAAAAATGCATCACTATCAATTCAAGAGCAAGCGAACACGTAAGCCGATCCTACACATATCGTGTGCCGAGAGGGCGAGATTTGAATGCACGGCAAACATATCGATTGACCTCTCGTTACGAATGGTCTAATGATGATGATTTCGTCCTCTACCGAGAGATACGACAAAAGAAAGATGAACCCTTGCAGGATGATCTTCAAAAAAAAAAAAAACGCTGAGGCAAGTTGAGGAAGAAAAGCAAACAGTGATGTAGGTCCATTTGTCCATTGTCACACGGAATGGTCCGTGCCATCATCGCCCCGAGACATGTGTGTTTTACACTTTGAAGAACGTCACTCTCGAGACAACAAACGGTGTGCGTGAGCGACATTGTACTGCCTCAAGGTCAAGTCATATCCCTGAAACTACCCCCAATTTTATCCAGTCTCTGAGCAGCAGTGTTTTTTTTCAAGGGTGGCTTTCAGTTGGAAACAACAGTCGTTACTTTAACGCCACTTGCTCGTACCTAATGTCGAGCGGAAATGTGAACTGAGGTGTGACTCACCGGTGTGTGAGTTCGTGTGGAATAGAATTTGAAACTTCTCGTCACATTTCGGCTACCTATGGCTCTATCTAGGTGGATATTTGTTTTTGGCAGGACAGTCAACAGCTCTCATTTCTGCGATGACGCTGTTGCTCTTCCATACTAAACTGTCTTCATCGTTAAATAACACTTTTAATACGTTCCGTTTGACAAATACATCCGTTTGCCAGTTGACCAAGAACAGCGATGCATTTGTTCCAATAATTACTTAATAGGATTTATGAATTTATTCGTACTTCGGGCAGCGCCAGCTGCAAATGGGCCAACCCCTCGTTACAACGCATCCACCGAAAGGTCAGATTCGTGTTTTGCACGTGGATTTGATACCTTGCACGACGGCACAACACCTGACTCTGCTGCTCAAATCGGATAACAAATTAATGGAGCTATAATGGAATCCGAAGCCGCCCCGGAAACGTTGAACCCAGCAGGGCCGTCCGTTCGGATGTCCGCTCGATTATATTATCGATTTTCCTTCCGAGCCCTAGGTTCCCGTTCCAGGACTTCATGCTCTCCGGCGATGCGACACATCACAAACACACAAAATTATGCCTCGTAATGCCTGATGCTTGAGCTCGGTGGAGGTGGTGTGAGTGCTTATGTAGAGGCTCTCCTCTGGCGCTGGTCCATCCACACTGGAATGGAAAACTC
>KB672490.1:2511927-2527148 GCA_000349145.1 Anopheles dirus
CAAGACCGCAAAGCGGTTGTAGCGCCTGATAAGTAAGTAAGTAATCTCTGCCAGTAGTTGGGAGTTTTAAGTTTCTTTTCAAGCAAAGTCTCCCAACTTGATTGTGTCAACTTGCGGCGTGATTACGTTCACATTCAACCAGTAATCTTTCCCATTTCGTGCTTCACAATCGTTTTCCACTGAGCCGACGAAAGCTTTTTAGTGTCAGATGCTCAGACATTGCGCCGCGTTCGTCCCACGGCGTCCCATGAACCATGGAGCATGTTAATTATTCTCGGAAACAGTCTTTCGTTCTTCGGAGTGCTCGGCGCCGGGAGATCTTGTCAGTCTTGTGCGATGTTTGTGCATCCCTCTTGTGGCAAACTCACCCGTATGATACAATCAAAAGAGCCTACAGGACGGGACGCACATCGGCAGGGCAGAAGCCGCTCGGAACACGCGCGCGCAAAACAAGTGCTTAGCGTGTTTTGCCGCTTTTGTTACACAAGCCGCACGTTCCCGTGTACGGCTGGACTTGCCTGTAGCTCCAGCGAGGCGTAAACCAAACCTGCGAGTACTGCGAAAGGCAAACAGAGAGCGGGCGAACGTTCTTTACAAATGGTAGGCGCAAACACGATGTCAAACTCTGCTTAACCAACACCTTTATTTTTGGCGAGAAGCAGCACGGCACATTGAAATACGGTTCGGGAAAGATTTAACATGTTTAGCTGCAACATTTTTAGCATCAAATGAATCCCGGCCCACTCTAATCGTGATGCTCCGCTCGCATTTGGAACAAGGCCACACAGAGGATGGAGTATGCGCCGAAATCGATACTCCAACGAATAAGACTCCACACCAACGTCATCACGGCTCGGGATTCATTTATGCGTAATCAATTGTTATGAGCTTGCCCGTTGCGTGTATCCGCGCAATCAAGGCCCGTTAAGCAGCACGAAACCAAAAAACCAAAAAACTCCTCCACACATAACTTCGGGACACGGGGTGAGCTTGATTTAATTCGTTTGTTTTCCTTCTCGTTCTATTGTCGTAGCTGCTGGGGGGAAAAAAAAGTTGTCACTCAGTAGGAATATCCCTCAGTGTCGGATCTTTTCCAACTGCCAGTGCCCGATCTCCATACTTCTTCGGTGGAACCTCTCCCGTTTCCTTTATGGTAAAACAAACGCCATCGAAGGGAAATGGAGCACAAAAATAAAACGTCCTGGCAGTAAAGCTACAGCGAAGCGTGCATTTCTCCGGGTACGTTTTTTTTTTGCATTTTCACAGGCTCATTTGCATGTGTCCCCGGAAGGTGTAAGCTGTACACTAACGCTCCTCCAGTTCCTTTTCGTGCAAAGTGAGCAGCACTTAAACTTTATTGCATTAATTATTTATCCCGTGAATTGACAAGGCTCGATTTTTTTGCGTATTACTCGTTAGGGTCACACTCGTTTGGGTGGAAGTGATCCTGATGCTTTCGAAAAAATCCCACTGATTCTACAACTACAGCAGGCAGAAAAAAAACGAACGATTCGTTACCGAATGCATTTACTTCGATGTGTGTAAACATCGCAGAAGATTGAATGTAAGACTCTTTGCCTGGCGGCATCTTCAAACAAAGGTGAATCGGAACAAAAAGTAAGCTCTATTTATAGTCTCTCGCACCCTATGGGCTGTTGCTGCTGTAAGGTCAAAGCAAATCCTAATTAACGATTGCCCACAACCATCGGAGGCACTGTTAATAACTGCCATCGCTTAAAACAAGCACATTTTTTTTCTTGTTCTTTGTGATTTTCTTGTTCGACTCTTCGCGTGCCGTGTTGCGATAATATTTCCGTTAATGAGACACTTTCGTCACCAAAGCTACTCGAGGTAGCTGGGGCGAGAGCACTTTGGAGTGAACCGAGTTGGTTTAAAAAAAGAGAGAAAACTAAAAGAAAAAGTTGTGTGCCTTTCGTCATCTGTGATTCGCCATAACAGAGCACCTAGATCGTATAATAACAAAAAAAAACGAGTTTCATTTGGTTAAACAGGCCATAATCAAATATAAACTAAACCACAAAACCGATCAAAACCGATCAAACACTACGGAACAAATGACAAATGAGGTAAATAGTTAAGAAATGAGAAACAATCTCAGTTTACAACTTGTTAAGCTTGCAGCTCCGATGCGCTTTGAGAAACTGTTGACACACACACAAATATGTGTCCCCGTGGAAAAGCTCTCACTGAGCAAAACTTTCGAACAAGTGAAATTTCGAAGTAAGATGTCGAAAACAAGCAACACCTGCGATGAACAATTTCGACCAAGATGAACACAGTTGCATGCTGTATTCACCCCACGTGGGTGCTCACCGGCGCGCGGCTCGAAGCGCTCAGTAGCTTAGTACGCTCTCACGAAGCATCACTCAGAAGTTCACCTTCGCAGTGCGCAAGTCTCACCGGGCGCTGCACGTGAGCGACTCCGGCGTTGTTTATGGTTCATTGGCACAGCAAAGGCTCGCAAAGTGCCTGACGTTTCGTGACAGCATGCTGAACCGATAAAACCGGTCGGCTGAACAGTTGAAACATTCGCACCCGTTGCGTGTGTGTGTGTCATTCGAACGGGTACACGGTCAATGTCGGGTCGCTTTTTTCGCTGTGAAATATTTTCCATAAGTGTTGCCGCTTACGAAACGCTTACGCGTTCATTAGTGAGCATTTTATTCATCCCCCCGTTGGCTCGATGGCCCGCTTGCGCCACATTCAATTTGGTTCAAGTCTTGGTGTGCTGGACATGTTTTGCATTATGACCGCGGGGGTGGGTTGCACACGAACCGCAGCAGTTATGTATGGGGCAGGTGAGCACCAAGCACCAAACGACGCAGGTGATTAATATTCATTACGCACAACATCCACGCGACATGTGAGTGAAACTCGCACAGGGTGCTTATGAAACTCTCGACCCCCGCAGGCCACTGCTCCGTGCGCTCTTGCCGGATGCATGTGCCTTATCACGGTACGGCATAACTTGGGCTAGGGTTGCAATTAAAATTGCTGCAGCTCGCCTGGTTAAAATAAATATCCACAATAAACACACCGTTCCGTTCGCTACCTTCTGCGCCCCGGACGTCCCAACAGAGTTCCAGCATACATTGTCACAGTTGAGGGGAAAAAAAAGATAAGCTTTCCCCGGGCAAGCCGTACAGTTTCCCGCGTTTCCACGGCTCCGGTTTGGGGATGGTGGCTTGATAATTGCTTTAAAAGTTTGTTTCCAGTTTGTTCCACACTACGCCTCGGGCGTTATACCTGTACGAGCGCTATACTTCGGGACGATGTAGTTGGCCGTTGCACCACTCACCTGAAACGAAAATGGAAGCAAAAGGTAACGTTGAGAATGCGGAAAAGCGGTCAAGCAATCGAGATAGGAATCTGCCTGTCCCGTACAACAGGCTGTGAACGACAAAACTCTCACAGGGAGCATGGCACATTATCCAACGATATAATCTGTAACTCAGATGAAGGAATAAAGATATGTATTTGCTTCAACTTCCAATGAACTCGTTAAAGACGACCGAACGAATGCTAACCGCGTGGAATAATTACAAATTGATCCATTCATTCAACGTTTGGGATTGAGAGCGCCGCAAAAGTATGTCCACCTCGGTCCTAAACGTCTAACGTGCTCAGCAGGGGCAAAGGAACTCTCGGAAACTTCGATGCCAGCAATCCCTCTGTTTGAAAATAGTTTCTTCGGGCGGATCCAGGCAACTGATCGCGCAATATCATGTTTTATCTGGCCTGTGGGGCCCGTGGAGAAAGTTTTCAAGATTCAATAACACAAGTTTAAAGTTGGTTTTGATTCCGCAATGTCTCTAGGTATATTTTCACATTTTTATGTAAGCAACACAATTTGAGATCAAGAAACTAAACTTTAACCCTTCACAAGTCTCCATTTCCAAACATTGATCTTTTTGTTGAAAGGAACGGAACGGAGTCTAAAACGATACATCTAAACATAAGTCATGTCCCAATTGAAGAGAAACTCGATCAGGTGATCAATCTACTACAAGTAAGGATGTTGCATGAAGTCAGACACTGTTGCGCTCCCGATATTTACCGTTCGTCCAGCCGCATGCTGCTGCGACTGATGTCGCTCCAGGCGGACATCGAGCGGGGCCGCTGGAAAAACTTCGAGCCCCTCCTCGAACCCTCCGCCGGGGTGCCATCGAACGTTTCTGGGGGAAAATTAACGATTCGTAATGCCTTCGCACTGCTGGTCGAGTTGCAGCTTTCCTCGGACATACCCAGCGCACTGTAACTGATACGGAACTTGCTCATATTTGCCTTCCCCACCCGCCGCTGCTCCGACGCGAGACGTCGTTTACTTCCGCGCTTTCTGCCGAACGCAACACTGCCATTGCCTTACGGTTGACGGATCCGCATTGCGTTTAAATGCAAGCCCACACGGCCAATGGTTGACACACTTTACAAGACGCACCAACTTATCACTTATTGACGTCTCAAAACGTGAAATCTCACTTGCTTCACCATTGAACATCACACAATCCTCTGTGGATCATTGAACGAATCGAACTACTTCACGCCGACGATGGTGACACCAACGCACTAGTGATGCGACTGATGAAGATCTACGATGCAGACGATGCTTCTCCACCGACTGATCACGCGGCCGAACCTCCGAGCTGCTCCCCGCCTGCAAAACACGGTCGAGGACACGACACTTCACCCAGCCTGCCGTCGTACACTACTTTCGTACAGCTCTCCAAACACTACATAAATCAAAGCAACCACTGCTACACCACACCACCTTCCAGACCACGTTTTTCCAAACTTCCAGACTCAACCCAACGGTGCCTGAGTAAGGCCCATCGTACGAGCACACCCGCACACACAAATAAACACAGCACGGCACGCAATCGACCCCACAATAGAAACACAATAAACAACACCAACACACACAAACACGCACTTGGTGCTCCGCCTTCGCGCGTACTTTGAGCTCACGATTTTTGAAATATTTTGATTACATACGCGCCTACCGCCTGGCTGGATGGAGATAAATTACAATTTCACTTGCGTTTTTGCTCCCTTCGCGTTCGGCTTTACGATCCTTCAGTCGCGCACGAAATCTCATCGAAAATGGTACGAAATCATGAACTGCTTGCTTTATGTGTCAGCCCAAGCGCAGGGTTGCGTGGACGTTTTACAGTATTGGGCGAAATCTTCATCTTCTTTTGTTATTGCGATGTGAGCGTACTACAGAGCTAGAGTAGAGTCACAATATTGAACACTGTTATAAGATAGTTTTAAGATGAATTTGCAGAAATCGTGTTCAGATCTCTAATGTAGATTAGAAATTGCTAGTTTTCAATTCATTTTTTTGTTCAAGCAATGTTCAAAACGACACTAAAGTGCAAGCTTACACTTTTCATTTAGCACTGTACATGGAATGTGTATTTCCTTCGTCAGCCAACGCGCGTCCTGTCGCTAAACGTCTCCCGCACTCGCGGTGTTATTAAAATATAATACAAAACCGCCTCCCCCAAAAACCGTGTCAACGATAGACGCGATGAAAACCGACCACCCACAGGTTTTCGTCCGGTCCCAATGTGCGCGGTGGATTTTTCTCGGTGGAACCAAAATAAATAATATCTCGCTTGATGCGCGAATCGCTCGCGAAAATGTGCGGATTTCAATTTCTCCACCGGCCAGACAGCAAAAAGGGGCTGTGCAAACGTTGACGCGTTGGTAAATGAAGTTGCAAACAAAGCAAACAACAATTATTGCGCACGAATGCGTGGTAATCCCTGCTGCGGCAGATGGTGTATGTCGTGCAAGTTGAACCAAGTTTTTGTAACGTAACCGGTGATTGACGTTTCGGCTAGGTCGTTTTTTTCGTGAAAGAAAAACGTTGCGGCATGCGGGAAGTGAAAATGGTACGAACGTGGGCGATATGTTCGGAAAAATGTATCCAATCATACTAAAACATGGAGAAAAGGTTACCACAAAGGTTAAGGTAGCACAAGTTAGGCTGGAATGTTTAGCGTTTTGAAAGATAAAAAGAAATATCAAAATAAACTAGCGTACAGAACACGTAACTATGAAAAATACAGTTTGAGTTAAAGAAAACAAAAGTCCAAATGGATAATAGAAATAATAAGCACATGTTCAAACAATTGATTTTCACACAAATAAAATGAATCGTAATTCAAGCTAATGAATAACATTTAACAAATCTTCCAAATGGAGCCGATTGGTTAGACGATTCTATAACGGTGTTGGAATGCGTTGAACAGTGCGTGAAAATTTACAAAATCATGCAAATTCAAAGGCCAATACATTCAAGGAACGTCCAATGTTAAAGTGTTCTAAGTGAGAAACATTCTGTAAGCTTAAGGTCACACTGCGCACGTCAGGTGGATGAGACAACAGATTGGCTCCATAAATATGTCACTTCTCGATCAATATAGTCGGCACCCGGTGTCAGGACGAGACAGGAAGTCAATCATTTGGCGGGTAATACCTAGCTGACCTAAATAAATAAAAGTTGTAAAGCTCTACCGAGCATCCCTCTAGTTAGTCCCACAGCCAAAAGACAACTAGTAGTTGTTGCGTGAAGACACCGGGTTGTAAAGATCGACACCTACACTACAAGAAAACAAGCAAACAAGGTAAACACATCGAGCCCCTCCGCACATGAATAATGCATTGCGTTTTATGCTGTTAGAATTCGAAAAGGCCGGGGTGCACGCGTAAAAGGGTCGCACCAGGCTTATGGCCCTGGAATATCGAAGGCGACAAATGGACGTTTCTTACGTTTTCTACTCGTTTTCTCTATCAATATTCAATATTACGTTCGCTATCTCTCACTACGTCACTCTCAGTAGGCGCCCGCAAAATAATGTCATTAAAAGATCAAAGGAACCAGTGCCCACAGCTTGGAAATGACAGGAAATGGCAAATTGGCAAATTGAAAAAGCTTAGGAACGAACGGATCAACATGTTTACCACATTTTATTAGTCTGCCTGAGCAACTATCGTGTTTTCCACTGTCTTGCCTCCACAATAAAAGCAAAAAATATCACTGTGGAGCTTCTTTTAATCCTTAAACAAACAGCTCGCTATTAAATTCGCTTCCACCACCAACAGCAAAGTGAGGATTTTTTAATAATTGGCTAATGCCTTCAGGTTCGCTTTGCTTTCTACGACGGTCACGTCCGAGCACAAGATAAACGCTATTACTTCCGGGCCAAAACGAAAGGGACACGCACCATTAAAACTGAAACACGGCCATAAATCAATGATAAATCGCCACGACGAAGGGCGGAGTATACCGATTGTGGCGTTAAATTTATTGTACAACGCGTTAACAAGAGCAAAGGCGATCGGGTTTGGGGCTCGACTCACACCACCAACAAAGACAAACATACTTTACCCCAAGGCTAATCGAAGTTCCCCGGGAAGAGAAGGAATTTCAAACGATATTTGAAACATTTTCATAGCGCGAATGTTATAGATACAGTATTCATCTCAACTTTGCTTAATTTTTTCTGTGGGTGTTATTTTTAAACTCCCGCAGGACAACATGATATATAGAAAAAAAAAGGAGTGACACCACAACTGCGTGGTGCAAAAAGATAAAAAATTGATACAACATCTCGTCGTACGCGGATGACGCGTGCAAAGTGGAGCGAGCTGATGTTTAATTCAACAGGACCCTCCAGAGATATGGTGTCGATAGCGTCGCGATTTAGTAACCCGATTTCGCAAGTACTCCAACCAACCCGGCTCGGTCGCTTCGCCAGATCCGGCTGGTGTTGAATAAATTAACGGCGTCTTTCATCTTTCGCTGGAATGAAGATTAGCTCCAATGTTATCCCACTTCTAGCGGCTTCAAGAACCAGCTTTTCCAGAGAGGATAGAGATGAGCGAAAGTGGCGGGAAAGCGACTCGTCTCTAGACGAATTAATGATGGTTTTATTTACGTCTCTTTGGATGCCGCGGTAAGATGACACGTTGGAGAAGACGCTTTATCACCTGGCGAAGTTTTGACGCTTGATTTCATTTCAACCGGGAAATCGCAGGCGTTCATTTCCAGGAATGCTGTAGGATATATAGTACCGTTTACTGTCATATCATGAACAAGTTTGTTTTGGTTAATACAATCTGGAAGATTACTATTTCTTACTTTCGCTCAATAACACACACCTACGGACTCCAAATGAAGACGACCCTTCAACCCTTCAAGTGCCCTTCAACAAATAACACCTCCCTCGTCAATCTAACGGTCAAGGACTTAAGGAACTTGATAAAAAGGGTGAAACATCAGACCACCGATGACGCCGAGATTAGCTTTTCAACGTCAGTTCATGGGTACGTCATTAGGTGGCGTGTGGCATCTATTTCCAAGCTGGCCCGGATGCATATGTCCGAATTTATTGAGCAGCACAGTTTATTTTCTCGATGGCAAACGAACACACAAACACATTTTCTCCTATGGTCGCTGATTTCTAGTACTTGCCACCAACAGGAAAGCCATTGGCTCTCCAAACATTCCGCTTTTTTTCGTACCAGCAAAGCATTTATCTGATCAAAAATTCATTCTGTATTCCTGGCGCAGCAGCATTCGAAGTTGGAGTGCGTGCGGGGAATTAATGTGGAGAGCTGTTCTGAAAGGATTCGCTTCATGTTCGATTTCGGTGCCAATTGATTTGTTTTTAAACACTAACAGTCAGCTGTATCGAATGCTCGAACGGTCAGATTTGGGGTCAATAGACATTGGAAAATATATATATAGGGACAGTCTTATAAGAGACTTGAGCAGTTTGGGATTTTAAAGTGTCACAATACAAAACGATATAAGTTGTATAAAGTATATAAGGTAGATATTTAAATGTGGCTGCTTTTTGCACCCTTTCTTGGTTCTCTTTGCGTTGGCCGCCGCTTACACTGTATGTGTGACCCACCTGAATCACAATTTGACCATTTGAACTAATCTAATAATTTGTGCAATGTAAAATATATTATTTTGTTTTTATTTTGTTCTAGGCCCTATAGTAATGAACAATCATTTATGTCAATGCTGTTCGAGGTGAGATTACATTCGATACGAGTAAAATAACTCTTTGTTTCAATAATATCCATTATGCATGATGTAACTAGTACTACATTCGAACAAAATCTTTCTCCACATATCTGTTTCAGCCGTGAACGACAGCCAAAACGTCTCGCAACAAGACCCATAAAACGTGCAGAAGAGAGTGTATCATAAAACCATACTTTTGCCCAACCCAATTTTCCCTCCATACATCTGGTCTGCTGGTGTTTCCCATACTTTATTTACGATTTTGACGTTAATGCTATAATGTCCGTTAATGGACTTATGGTGTGTCATAATGCTCTGCTCTCGCAGCCAGCTTGCAAAACGAAACAATATAGCCCACCACCCGACCGGGACCGGTCGTTGCGTGCTCCGACGCATGTGGCAGTATTTCAACCAAAAGATCAAAACTTCCGCAACTCGACACTAAAAGCTGACGAAAAATCACACCACACCCGGTGACTGAGTGGTAAACTTCCCCGTCAAATTCGGCCCGAATGAGAAGGCCTCGAAAGTATTGCAGGCACAGTGCAACATTACCGACCGCAAAGCGTTCTGACAGTAAGGCAATGTGCAGTGTTATGATGAACGATACCGGGATGTTCCCTGTCGTATGTTAATTAAACACGGCACCGAGAACAAAGAAACGGGCAACTAGGCCATGGGGTTGGCAGAACGGAACTCAAAACAGGTAGATGCTTTTATTGAAAACTATCGAGATGACACAGGAAGAGAATGCGAAAGCGAGACCAGAATCACCACCAGTACCAGTTGCGCTAGGGAGGCCCTGCTGCAGTTACCGTTGATTGCGGTACAGTTTTAATGCCCATGGGCTCAAACGAGTCACCGTGTCGTACCGAGTGGACGTGGGCCGTTGGGCCACAAGGGAAGTCTCGGTAGCAAAAACTTCCACACGGAGGCGATCAACGATCCTATAATCATCTCCCACAAACGGGGCATTGTGCCTCAGTTTCTCTGGTTTTGTTGTCACAACAACAACACACAACATCCTCTGCTACCTTTAGGGCTCGGTGAGTCATCCGAACTCCCGAGCTTATCGCTCTGACAGTGGTGTCAATTAGATGGGCCCATCTGCGGACAAGAAGAAACAACGACCACACGAGCACTGGAGAGATGTTGCTGCTAATAATGCGATTGCACACTCTGGTGAACATTTTCCATACACAAAACCCCTCCACCGGAAGGAAAATGGAAAACAAACTCCAATCTGCGGGCAATCATGGTGCGAGTTGAAAGACATGAACTTCATGTAATAGAATTGTAAAATTGAAATTAAATATTACACAATATTGCTCCTGGTCCTCTGTTGTAAGGTGGTAGTGGTCATGCAAATGCTGAGTTGAGTCATCATTTTGTAATCATGTTTACGAGAAGCGTTTCAAAACGCTCCAACGCTTTGTTTTTTGCATTTTTAGAAGCCCAAAGTGGATGAAAATTTTAGGATCAAATTCTTCTGTAAAAAGATTGTAGATCATAGATTATCGTCCATGCTACAAATCGAAGAAATTCTTCACATAATCACTGTTACAGATATGTCCATGTTCCACTGTGGTCATTGTTGACGGTAGGCCAGAACATGACACCTCAGTTGGATGTCCTGTTCACACTGCTCTTTCCTAACGCTAGTTTTATCTTCCTTTATGGAGAAGATTGATATCCTTTTTTTAAAGGGAGCTTGATGGTCTAGTCTACAACGACTTACTGCGATTCTGAAATCGTTTCGTCAGCTTTTTCAAATGACTCTGACAGTAAATCCCAAACATACAGACAATAAAATTGGAAAACTAAATTGAATTTCACCGACCGTTGTTCTGACCCGACATAGGCGGCAAAGTCTTGTGTGATATGCGATGGTATTTCGTTGCATTCGATATGGTCTTTTTAAGCTTTATATTCCCTATAGACACTTCTTTTTAGACAAAAAACACTGTTTGATGTGAAATTCAATGTGGACGAGGGTTATTTATTGCTTTATTCTAGAAGGAATCAAGAGGATCCTGCCGACGGTGGCCGACATGAATCTCTCTAGCGAGTTGATGTTATGAACGCCTTACATCTTCATACCTTACGGTGTTTGCGGACTATAAGTCAAACTCAACTAAACATTCTGACGAATTTCAGCTGCAACGTACCCACGCTCTAGAACAAGCCGTGCTGTGAATCCTCAGTAGGTTCGGATTCTCTAATCCTTTCCAGTTCTCACGATCCACAGTCCCATTTCCATCCTGCTTGCGCAATAACAATGTAGTACGCGCGTTCGAAAAAAAACAAAATTCATTTATAATCGATTACCGGAACGGTGATACTCGATGATAAAGAGCAAGAGGGCGGTGTCTGCGTAAAACGAATCGTAAACGCAATCGTACGGAAATTATGTCCTCTCCTGCGTGCTAAGGAAACTCGTTTGTATGTAGGTTAACGACTGCCGCCATAGCCGATTTCCAAATAATCGGTGGCCAGAGAGAAATTTTCAAGAGACAAGAGATGCATGCTTTCAAGGACAAAACAAAACAAAAAGTTCATCATTCCATGTAACATATCCATCGTCGGAATGGAACGGAGAAACGTACAACCGTGTGAGTTGGCCCGAGTTGAAAGTATTTTAAACTCAACTAGACTGCTTGCTAGGCAATCCATCAAACCGCTGTAATGGATGGAACTTTGTTTCGTTTTTGTTTGCTGTGCAATGTCAAAACAGCGCCCATTTCTCCTCCGTCGGCGTTATGATGGCCGAAGAGCCACCATGTGGCGGCAGCGTGGCAAAACGTCAAAGGAAGAAAATAACAAATGGAGTTAACGGTTCATACTTCTGCTCCGTCTGTGACTTCGGGAGCTTCCGTTTCGATATACACTTTTTTCTACGTTTCAGGGCCTCTTTGCTCGTTATTGGCTTTCAAGCTCACATTCCATGGGCTCAGGAGTAAGCACGGTTGCGTGACAAGGACTCATTTTTACGCTGGCTTGCTAGCGTTTCCTTAACACTTCGCTTGTGCCGTGAGGTGGGTACAATGGAATACACATGAAAGGAATGAATTATTTCGACGCGAGTGAAATATTTCACAGAAGGTAAAATGAAGGCACAGTAACTTATACCGGGGCGTAGACAAATTAGCATCAATTGGATAGATTGATTTTAAGTTCTCTTTAGAATTGTCTTTTAACTCGCACGGCGAATGAAATTCATCGAAATTCCAATGATTTTTTCCAATGATTAAATCATAAATTAAGTAATATACAAAATCACTTTTCACGAAACCATCATCGATAAACCAGTATTGAAGCATCTTCAGCGCCACATGTTTGCAATCACAACCTATGATTAAAGCAAAGCCAACAGACTGAATTTTGTGAGCAATCTCCTAAGTACACCGCTGCAATAAATTGCACTTCACATAGTTCCAGCACCCACACATGGACTCCTTATTCACAAACAAATTCCCGAAACACGTGCCACGAAATATTTTCAATAAATTTAAACTTTTCCCCATCACGTGTCCTATGCACGGGAGTTTTTGTTCTTTACCAACTTAATTCATCCACTGGATAACTGGGCACAGGGCGTTTCCAAAGCGAAAGCATGCTTGTAGCGAGACGATCCGCTTCATATCTCAGAAGTGCAAAAAAACAACGTAAACGAACGTCCGATGGAAAACTTTTCCCTTCGTGCCAACATGAGCGGCAGGGATTCCGGTATTTTCGACAAGGGGAAAGTCTTGTTCCGTCTTTGCTTGGTTGGCATTTTTGTTCGCCGAAAATTCTCCTCAGAAAAATGCGATACGTAGACGAAAGCGCGGCCACGAGCAAGCAGAATAGCAGGATCCACTACGACGCGCGTCCCAGAAGTGCGCTGCACTTCTTTTAGTACGACTGTGCCTCGTGCTTGCGTCGTTGGGCTATCTTTACGTCAAGTTACGCTATTATGAGCCGGCATATAAACATTTACTACATCTACCGGGTCGTTCGTGGAGACGCTCTTCGTCACGAACGCAAAGCACGCATAACGTCAGCTGAAATCCTTCTTGGAATGTGTATGTGGGGAGCCGATTGCCTAACAAACATTAAAGTATTAGAGGTAGCTGCTATTCGCCTGCCAACAGGGTAGGACAATCTTCAACACGAAGGTTCACAAAAAGGGAACCAAATACCAAGTAAGCAGAGTTGAAAGCGGTGAAATACGATCTTGGATCTGACCTCACCAGCAAGGCATCCAGAATATTGACAGATACCTCAAACAGTGGTTTCTGCTGCAGACTTTGATTGAAGCAAGAAGAGGTCGATGATGGACTGGGAATGCAAATAAAATTCCCATCATCCCGCTGCGAATTTACCTCCGATAGCAAAGTGTAAACCAGTGCTCGATTCCACAAACGGTTGTTATTGGTTCTGCTTCCCAGACGAAGTTCCTGAACCTTTTTCTTTCATTCGTGCTCGAATTCTTGAAACAAACATGATTGACCATCAATTATGCTACTTAACGAAACTTGAACTGGAGCTTTCCAGCAGAAGAAATGATTATTAAATTGGTTTAACAGACCTATTAGACTTTACCAACAGCAGTAAAATACCAAACGACAACTGACTAAAGCGACATGATCCGTCCAATGTGGCTTACTACGGTTATGTCAAAAAGAAAGTCCTGCTCAGAAATCCTAGTTGGCGCGCACAACTTCATTATTTTGAATGTCGGTTTCCATCGGGATAATTGAGTTTTTCCAGAAGCAATTTTTAGTATTTCTACGAACGATGCTAGATGTGCGTGGGAGAGTGAATTAGTGGGCAAAAATCAATACTTAATACATGAAACCGCACGTTGGCAGTTTAACAATCTTGCCGGAGTTGCCAGGGTTGTCTGCTGAAAGGCACTGTGTGCCATTGAAATCACCTTCAGCCTTAAAATTCCTCCAGCTCAAAACGCACAAAGACACAATGGACGACACAAACGCTGGCAAACCGTTGCGAATTGTGTTGTGTTCCCTGTTTTTGCATCCTCAGCACAACAGCGGAAGGGAAAAGTTTACTTAATTACTTTCCGGGAAAAATACAAATCGCACCGAGGAACATGATTCAGAGATGAATCGTTACGCTTCGCCGGTGAGTTCTTCTAATTGGACAAAAGGACCGTCGTGCTCACCAACGATGGCCACATCGAAATGGAACAAAGAAAACGATATTTGGACGTGCGGGGAACCCATGTAGCGAAGATCGTTTTGCGTTCAACTCATTGATGATGATTTCTGGTTAGATTTGCTTTTGTTCAACATTTGGAACATGGTACTACCGTCAACCTCATTCCATAGATAGTTAGTACTTGAATGATACAAATAAAACTACACAAATTGTAAGCAAATTGCATACACAAACTGCAGCACTGCAACAGCAAGAAACATATGAAAAAACTGTGTGTACCCAGCAACAAAAGACAGTAACGTAAAAGTAAAAAGGTCACCCTCAAACGAAGGACGCTTGACGCAGTTGAGGTGCCTGATGGTGCATTTCGAATCGGTGGAAATGGAACGAATGCAAGAGAATTCACTTCCACGACCGTGGATGCCTTCCGTCATGCTCTTGTTGTTTAAAACGAACGGAAATAGACTCCTCTTTTTTGTTTTGGATTGAATTGATGCAGTGGTAGCAAATGGAATCATACAATTGGGAAGCTGGAGCTGTCGGAAGTGTTTTAAAGTACAGTGACTCCCCGAGATACGCTATACTCGAGATACGCGGATTCGGAGATACGCGGATTTTCAAATTTGACAGAAAAATGGTTTATTATATCGGTTTGAGTTCGTCTAGTGACAACTGTCAAATGCAACACGAAGAGATGTCAGAACAAAGCAAAATTACGACGAACCATTTCATTCTGTTACAATTCTGTTCCGTTTTTTCGCAGTGTTTAACATTTTTGGGCAACAAAAAATGATAGCTATTCGCAAAAAGTATGACCTTCGTAAAAAATGTGCAATTTTAAAATTTGATTTGAATATCCAACGACATAAATAAAAAATAAAACGAAGAAGAATGTTATTTGAAACCAAAAACTAACTACTGGATCCCTTAACATGAAGTATAAACGATATGTCACATGCAATTCGACTTACGCTGAAATTCGAGATACGCT
>KB672490.1:2527289-2645911 GCA_000349145.1 Anopheles dirus
AATTCGACTTACGCTGAAATTCGAGATACGCTGATTTCGTCGGAACGCATTAACCGCGTATCTCGGGGAGTTACTGTATTTTTATATTTTAACAAAACATTTCACATTTCATCTTTCAATATTGAAACTCTTTTATATACTCTTTTATATTTGCGATATTGAAGAAACCAGTTCAATGCGAAAAAAGCGGCAGTCATTGGCGATTTCCACAATCAATACCGGATGTCGGAAAATCACACCGACAAACGCAAGCGAACGAATGATACGAAAACGATCCGCCTGCACTCCAATCACCCGGTGGCACCAACTGCCTTCCCGCTAAATGGGCTCGGAAAGCCGGTAGAAATGATGGATTCGTAGCTTTTTGCCTCTTTTACCACACGGTTGGGCATCCGGTTCAACGGGATTGGCCTTTTCCGGGCTGCCGAAAGCGATTCCCCTCGGAGCAGCGAAGAAGGCGCACCGAAAACGGAACGTTGAAAAATTAGAATACATTCGTCATCGGCGCATCGCGGCCACCCGAGCCCGGCTCGGGGGGGAGAATTGATTTCGGCTGCTCGGGAACCTCGAGATTGGAGGCATAAATTACTCCCGCTGCACGTGCCGGTCTGTGCAGCGATCCGAGCATAGGCCAACGGTTTATGCAAACATAAATAAGTGTACATTTTTCATGCACCAATGTTTTTTTTTTCTTCTCTCATTTCTCCAAGCTTTCATGCCGAAGCGCTGTTGGTATGCCTGCAGCCGAGAGCAACTTCCACGTTGCCGCATAAAATGCTAATTACTCTTTGTTGGAAATTAATGTCGTTTGATGGCGCACACGAACGCGACTCTCATAAGTTTCCCGGTACGGGTAAGGCTTTACGTTCTCCGTGTCTCGAAACACATTCTACGTCCTTGTCCGGAAGAAATGCATTCTTTGTCTTGTGCTGGACCCTCAAGCTAGAGATGAACATCTTGCTCAACCCGGACAATGTTGTCTCTAAAATACGGACATAAAAAGCCCAGACATGACCAGACCGACACGGGTTCGCTTATTGATGTTGGTGCTCATCTGTAACGCTTCCGTCCGTGATAAAGGGGTGTGATTATCTGGGCGTCCCCTTTCATGTTTGCCTTCCGCGTGAGGACGCTTTCGTCACGTCGCTCGATATGTTCACCGAACGACGAGAGCCTGTCGGGCGACCTCATGCATGCAACAGGGATAATAATGGTACTTTTTCACACATTTCTCCCACGTCCTTTCTACAAAGTACCAACAAGCCTCATCGGCACACGGTGGATGTGCTCAATTTTCTTCCCACCGTACAAGACACTAGAGTAAATGATACACCGAACCATTTGAGGTTATGTTCCCTTCCTGGCAGCAATCTTCTCTACTGGATAGCCCTACCGTCATCAAATGTTGTCGTTGGTGTGTGCGTTGAACACAACAACCGGAAACGTTGTTAACTTCAAGCTCCGTCCTCCGGATATGGCACTGTTTGAAACACGCGTACACGCAGACAAGCAGGTACGCTCCCGTTTGGGCCGTCAACCTTTGGAGAAGGATTAATTTATGGGCCTTTGGCTCATCGGCAAATCTCTCTTTTTAACAAATCATTAAGGCTCACGGTGTGAAATCTTAAGAGCGCTCCTTTCCTTGTCATGCGGGTTTAAAACCCGATTAAAGGTGGTATTATAAGAAAATTAGTTTCACTTATCCCTGCAGGTTTTGGAGAATTAACTGAAAATGAAGATGGATTTGCGGTCTCGTTGTCTAATTTTGAATCTGATTATGGAGAGTTAATTTGAAACGATGGAGTTTCATCTGGATATAAGCTAAGATCTTTTGAGAATGATTTGTAAAGAAATAATATTACAGTCGTGCACAATTTGTCAAATTGTGTTTATAAAACTTGTTTAAGCACGAATCCACAAAAAAACAGTTTAAAGTTTTTGAAGCTAGTCTTAGGCGAGCTGAAAGATTGATTTAAAGAGGGGTTTTTTGCGTGACCTTCTGCCCGCCATCTTTATACCCAAAGAAGTTGTCCTAACGACCGATCGTTCTTCGATTATAGATTCGATTACCACAGTTCAGCTTTTCTTGGGTGATATCCATTTTTCATTGACATTTTGATCAGAAAACATAAAGAGAACAAACAACTCTCACTCCCGTTCGGAGCCTGTCGTGGTGTGGGATAAAAAAAAACAGAGCAAATCGCGCCAACGATCAGATAAACGCAAGTCATAACCGCCTGAACCTTTTTTTTTCCTCATCACCACTTTCAATACATTCTCGTGACGAGAAATAGCGAGAAACAAATTGACCGTGGCGGGGATTCCATGTGTTTCAACGTTCTGTTTTGCGCTTCCGTAGCTCCACGATTTATCAATCGCAACAAATCTTCGCGCAAACAATTAACTCGTCTGTCGTCTGGCTGTCGGCGGGATTTTCCTCAAATATTTCATTTCTCTGTTGCAGGCATCCGCTATAAACGCGTCCAAAGCGTTCCCACTCAGAGATGAAGGTGAAGAGACAAAGCGAGATGAAATATTAAACGACGACGGCTTCATTACATCCCCGGCGCTCGAAATGTCGCGATTCTTGGAACAGTCGTAAGGCAAGTAAAAAAGTACGTTAAAAGTTTCCCCATTGTTGACCATTCGGGAGGGATGCTTTTCTGCAAACGTTTCCACACAAGGAAGAGCCTGGACACTCCACCTGCGGCCGGGAAAACCCTGCTCACGACGCGTTACTTAAGCTCAAGCTCCGAGCGTCACTGAACTGGAAGTGCTTTACGGCTAACGAAACTTTCCCTTTTATGCGGCAACGGACCGTCACACTCCAGAGCCACGCAAGACGCTTTAAACGCTTTAAACTGCCTAGCGCAAGGAATAGATGTTATTGTTGGTGGAATGGCTTACAGAGACTTTGAGCCGGTTGGGTTTGTTTTGTCTCTTTTAGACCATTCCCCGGTAGCCTCCTCTGTGTAGTGATAGTGTGTGCCAACAATGTATCTCCACAGCAGATTCGACTCCATAGTCACGGTGTATGGTGGTTCCGAGTTGATAATCCCAGGAACACTGGACCGAGGAACCGAGTCGTCGCCGTGCCAAGTTTGTTCGGGTATAAATCTTGCCCTCTACGGCAGGCACCTTTTGGAATTTTGGAAGTGCGCCGTCTCCCGAAGCGCTGGTGATCTAACAGACCGCACAGCGTCGAGGAGCCGGTGCTTCGGATCGAAGCTGCGTGTCTTCCAGGTCGTCCAATTTCGTGGAGTTGTATCGCTTTATCGACAAAACAAAACCCAGCCCCTTCGGAGGGTCGCATATACTGTGCAAGTTTGCGATATACAACATCTTTCATTTACATTTTATATGAAGATGATTTGAACTAAGAAACTATTACTCTACGAGGATAAAACACTAGCTTCTAGCGCATTGTTCAGTCATGCTATTCTCAGTTGCTCCACTGCCAAAAGAGCAAACTCCAGCGAAACGATTTAGGTTATATAAATATTTGTTTAGAGGTCTCTCTGATCATTGCACGAGTGGAACATTCGATACATCAACAACACGAGCATCAATGTTTCAATGTTCCAAAGGAGGCTTTTGATTTGGGAAGACTAGTAGACGACAATGGAGATGACATTTTTTCGTCACTGACATAGGACGGGATGTTGTTTGATTTCTAGTCTTCGTTCGGATAATCTGCTCAGCAAACAGACGCGTTCAAAAAGTATCGCTCCTCTGTTGGGTGTTGGGCAAAAGAAACCTATTTTATCCCACAGCAGAGAAGAGAAAAACACAACACGCAACCCACACATTGCAAGTGACACATAAGCAGCGAAAAAAAACGATACATTCTGTCTATGAACATCGTTGGACACATATTTTTTATATAACTTCGTGGCGCACCTCATTAAACATCAACAGGGGGAAACGAAAGCTTTGTAACAGAGGGAAACGAATTTTCCCACGAGCCCGCACACAATCGGAAGCAGGATGATACACTGAAATGAACTTCGAAATGCAATTAATCGACGTTAGCGTCACTTCACTGCACACTTCACTCGCCATCGGGACCTCCACCAAACGCACCGAACCGTGAACCGATTACGTTCGACACCAGCTGCTGCTCGGATGTGCCGGAAGGAGCAAGTTTTTCTACTAGCGCTTGAAGTTAACGTCGGAACGCTAACTTCATCTCTTCGCCGGAGAATCCTTCATCATTCCATTTCTCGCAATCGATTATCCACCGTCTGCCGTAATCTCATGTACGGCCGGATGGAGACATCTGGAATGCTGACACTGGCAACTTTCCGCACTGGCAGTACACCCTCTGTGTACATCTTGTTTACTTATCATTAGATTCCCCGTCCCAGCAACAACAGCTGGACGTAGCTCGGTGCCTGGGCTTTATTCGTTTCATTCGCTATGCTCCAGGAATGCTTTGTGCAACGGATTTAAACACTTGACACACGCGAAATTAGCACCTTATTGGATTGCCTTTTCGAACTTCACTCCAACTGAAACTCACCAACTACTCCCGCACGCACACACACACCCGAATGTGTTTGCTTTTTCACATGTCACGTTGCTTTTTCGAGTCATAGAAATTTTGCGATCACGCACGAAACACCGTACAAACTGCGCCGAGAAGCTGCGGACGTTACGCAGGACACGCTCCGGATTCGACTGACTCCAGTCGGTCCGCTAGTCACGGGACGCACACCGAAGCGACGACCCGGTTTGGTCCCACCATCCGAGGGCTTGGAAAGTTTTGACACCAACACAAACGAAGCGTTTGATAGAACGGCGCACCACCCGGCCCGAGTGAGTGTTCTGCTGAACTGAGGGTGAGGTTGAAGACATCGCTGGGAGGTTTTTGAAACATGTTTACATTCAGCATTCTTCAAGTTTCGGCCTCGAGCCACCAATGGTATGCTCTGAACGCATGTTTGCTTTAAACGATGCGTTCAACTCATTGTAAGTATAGGAAGGTAAGTTTGTTGAAGAAATTTTCTTCGCTTCACACTTGGCTTCGGTTCTTCAAAAGCATCGTCTCCTAGGAGCCAGGAGCTTCCTCACGTGACAGTGCTGCCCGAGTCACTCTGTACTGTCGGTCGTGAGTTACCCCACGCAATATCCACCCTGACCCTGAGCGAGTTACTACGATAAACAAGCACTGTTGCACATGTGTACCATCGCCGGGCGAGCGCGAGCATTGCGCTTCCTGAGTTACGCGCTGTACACCCGGACGACCACGAGTTCGAGTCACGTGCTTGCGTCGTTCGGGCTGACACCCGAACGGGCTCATCCCGACGAGGTCTAGCGGTGCTGTTGGGTGTTCTAGCCTAACATCGGACCAGCTTCTGTGCGCTTTGCTGGCATTCTAGCTCCCATTTGAGAACGAATCATTCTTCACAACACACTTGGTTGGTTCTTCTAGCGCTCGAGCGTCTTCATACTTGCGTAAGAAACATCCGCGATACCAACACAGCCCATAAGGCAAAATGTTTGTTGGTACGAAACTTTGTGGCTCAACTCGGAGGTTACGTAATCGCGTGTGGTCGACTTCCACGAGCTTTAGCCGGGGGCTTTGCGCTCGTTGACAGTTGACAGCGGCCCGGTTCGCGTACGGAAACCCCGTGCAACAGCTTGAACCCCGAGGCGGCAATCCAGTGCGTGCGCTTTGCGTACGGGTTTGACCCACGGCGCTCGGTACGGTAATGCAATAACAATCACGCTAAGTGCTTTCAGAAAGATTGAAAACGGGCCTGGCCGTAAACATTACTTTTTATCACACCGTGTGCAGTTGGAGCTCAGCCCCCTTTCGGTGCGTCTGGAGCTAGCCTCCGGGATCGTGTCACAGCGAAGCGTACAAATGTTGCCATGAACCGACTCTGCCCGCAACTACACTTACACCACGATAAGGCGAACGACCGGGGATGAAGCACGGTCTTATCTAGGCCGTTTGGTTTTATGCATCAAAGGACTCGTTTATTCGTTCGCCAATGTACTAAAAGTATTCGACGTCATCCTTCGTTTCTTGCTTCTCTGGGTCACTTTACAACCTTCATAATGGTAAATAATCAATTCATTTAAAATTATTAAACAATGCACAAAGCTGCCTATAAATGAATTTACGGCTGTTTCCCTCTAAACCATAAGTTGTGAGTCAGCCTGAGCACCTCCATAAAATGCAGTTTAATTAAATAAACGATCGCATACTGGCAGCGGTAACAATAAATTCTTTGCCACCTGGTTAGTTCACCAGATCCGTTCCACAAGCTCGCTCCGTTTGCCGGCAATAAAATAGCGTACAAAAACACCAGGCGCCTCCATGTTCATTTCGGAGTTTATCCGAAGGATATGCCAGCATTTTGCTTACGAAGAAGGGGAAAGTTCGAAAAGTTCATTTACGAAAAAGCTTCCCGGAAGCTTTCACGAACAACTTTTATTGCTATTCGAAGATGGTTAAAATGAACATCATCCAGCGTACAGCGCCATCTGCCGGAAAACCGAAAAACTTAAATGATGTTTTACACAGTTTTCCGAGATATTTCATTATTCTTGCTCTCCACAGCGGCGAAGTGTGCTCTGTTCGAACTGTTAATTGATTGCCAGACGGTCGCGGTTCGAACCGAAATTGATTGCTATTTGATAGCTGTGCAATTCGCTCTGGAAATCATCATCTGTCAGGGCAAACGTTGGGGTGGGAACTTAATCAACGCCAGAGTTGCCCGGATTAATGGTCACACAATCGCTCCCGTTCCAATTGTGCTCCCTTAAAACTGCTCACTAATGGAGTCACGAAACGGTTCCCTTGTCGGCGTGCGGGACGAGTAGTTTCTTACCAAAAAAATAAAATCCTGGAAGAATCCCATTCAAAGCACTTTCGATGCGTGCCCTCATTACATCCGGACCTAATGGTTTTTGCCAAGTCTGTGGGTCGGGCAGCGGTCATTCGAAGTTTCGCGCACCCGCTCGGCCCAGAGGGCAACCGAAACACGACCAATTGACCTCCACACAGGATTAAAGGAGAACAAAAGCACCTCAGCAGGACGCGGTGGACCCTTTCCGGGCCTGTACAAGAGTCGCAGCGGCTGCATCTGACGTCGAGAGAGTGAGTGCCAGCCACGCAATCAACCAAATGGCACGACCGTCACCCCACTTTCCCGCACGGGTCGAAATGTTCTTGCGCGGGTGAAAATGAGATTCGTAGGCACGTACCAAAACTGACACTTTTTATTTCACTCCCCTCTTACACAACGGAAACACAGCGGAAATACTACAAGTCCTCAGATCCGGTGGAGTCCAGTGGTTTCTTTTTGCTTTCCCCTCTGTTTACTCTGCATCCGGCGCGGAGTACAAAATACTACAAATGATTTCTTTCGTTCCGCGTAAACGCAAGAGAAGGAAGCAGGCAAGCAGTAGAGAGAGAGAGAGACAGAGTGGAGTGACCGGAACAAAAAGTTCATGCGACCGTTTGCCTACCAAATTATGAGGACGTGTACGGCACAAGCCAGACAGAATGGGCCAGCGAATCGTGGTGACGACAGTTTCCTTGTGGAGTTTTTTTCTGTTTGTTATTATGTCCATCACCTCACTCTAATGACCGCCTCACCCTTGTGCAATTGTAACAGAAAGGAAGATACGTTAGCTCATCGGTCATTCTGTTTAAATACCTGGCAATAACTATTTAGTGCAATTTCCGTTTACCGATTCAAAGTTGTTTCTCTTTCGGGTTCGGGATACGTAATTGCTCTTGTAAAAAGCTTCAAGTAGCTTACCATCTTAACGAGATTGGATGTTGCGTACCATTGAGCCATCGGAACCCGGAGTAAAGTTAGTCGTCGCATCGCAGCCACGAGTGTAGAACTTACCTGTAGAAAGAAACCGAAACAAACGAATCATTTAGTAGAGAAGAAGTATGAAGTATTGTAGGATATTACAATTCATTTCCCCACGCCAGGACAAAGATTGAAATTTCAACATTCACACACAGAACATGCATGGATGTAGCAACATCCGAGTAGGCAACATCTGAGGACGTAGGGCAGACTGCGGCTCCCGGACGGATGAGCTCAATTGTACGGTAAGATCATTTCCGTTCCGTTGCTGCATCGGGCTTACTGCCAAAGAACACAATCCGGATTAGAGGATTACAGTTGATTCGACCGTGACTGTTGGCAAGGTAGGATGGGCATTTTCGCTCCTTGGTATTGTTTTCTTTTTTCTGTGAATCTGGAGATAAATTACTCCTGCCGCACGTCGGCCGTACTCGTCCGTTTGGTTCGTTCCGTTCTTCAACACACGGCGGATTCGGATAGTTTTTTGTTTTGCTCGCTATTTTCGCAGCGTTTGCGCGGTAAAAACGAACCCGGGCAGGCTGGATTCACGTTTGATTAAAGCTTACGGAACCGGCTTTTTAATACTCGATAAAACTTTCATCATCCTGCGCTGGGTGGAACGTGCTTCTGTTTTTAATCTTGCCGTGTCGTATTTTTAACGTTCAAGATTCAACTTCACACTGCTACACAGGGAATATAGCGCTATCCACTCTCTCCATGGAATGGATATCTAATAGAATCCTTCAAATAGAATGCAAATCAATGTTATTTTATTTAATTTTATTATATCCAACTACACGACGTTAATGGAGCCAGACATTGAACTGTGTTTTTATTGGGTTTTCCAAGAATTTACCATTTTTCTTCTTATCAACAGCACATTTTACGTTCTGTTTATGATAAACAATAATTATAGCACCATGATTTCCACAGGAGTCACATACATTCTGCCGAAACGACACGGAATTCTCCGACCTTGCGACTTTTGTGCTCCTCTGTCTTACGCTTTAATTTGGCGCTCAATCTGCACGGAATCTTGCCATCACGCACAACCGAATCGATCCCGGGTTGGGGTTCGGGTAGCTTGTTCGGTGCCAACCGGCCGACAAATCAGCTGACGGAGATGGCAACCACATGCCACACAAAGCCACGGTTCCCTTTCGCAGAACCAACGAAAATGGGCCACGTATCACGGGGTGGATTTTAATCGATTCCAAAAAGCTACTGGGGTTGCTGGGCAGATTATCGATCGAGTTGTTTTTTTTCCTGCTGTCGGTGTTGTAGTAAATTTGCCTTGCCAATGGGTCGTTTTTAGAAGGCAACCTGTTGACAAAAACCGATCGATATATGCACGCAAATTTCTGGAAAAAAAAAATGCCAATCAGAGATTTTTTGGTTTATCCGGTTTAGTTTTGTTCAGAGTTAAACGCAAGTACGTTCAACGCACAGACGAGAATATGAATTGGGTGAATTAGTCATGAATGTAAATTAATATTTTTTTAAAGTTGCATTTACATGCATAAATGGTCCAATTACAAGCACTGTCAACGGCAAGAACCAGGACAGGTATCAATCGTTTGTTCATATCGGTATGTAATGGTAAAAAAAAACATTTTGCATGAATAATTAATCACTATGATTGAATGGTTTTGTGCAAAACCGAATATTGATCGTCGTAATGTTTCATACTGGTTGTTGCGACTGCAACCGTTTCTCAATGTTCGATCGACAAGGCGAATTAAACGTTTCTTAAGCACTCTGTATTTGTTGTCTATAACATCAGGCGCGCTAAAAAAATCGTCTTCTCTTGCCCTGTTTTTGCCGATCGAATCCTGTTCGTTGGCCCCGACAACGGTCATTCCCCTTCCGATCGTGTTGCTTTTCGGCTGTCATTCGTTCGCCGGGTTTTTCGCTAATTCGCCCGATGAAGCGCCCTCTGGTTGTGAGATCTAGAGGCCAGCTTGACGGGACCGTTGAAAATATTCAACACTGGTACTAACACTGTTACTAACAGCTACTAACGAATCCACTCGTGTTGTTTGTTTTTGCGCAAGTTTTTTTATATCAAACCCTGTCAAACATGATGTCGCTGATCATTTTATGAACCTACGCACATAAAGGGTGTGAAGAAATTTACATTTAAGTGCTCTAGATAAGTTATGTCAGGTTGTGTAGAGGGACTAGAATTATGGCAAACAAGAACTCATGTGAGCTCATGTCACTCAATGCGTGAGTGATAATGAGCATTATACATATAAGATAATTTGTAAAATAAACTCTCTTCTTTCTGGAAAACCAACGCGTCAGGACATCAAGATAACAAGTAAGATCGACAATATTTTCATCAGGGTGAAAGAAAACATTGTCTTTGATTAAATGTGAAAGTCGAATCTGTGTACTCCCATTTACGTATTTAGACAGTAAATTATTCCCAACAGAACCGTCGCTCTGTTCAACATTATATGAACTCCAGTTCTGCGGCACAACGTGTAATGCAAATTCTGTCGCGTAACTTCTTCAGTCACTGCCTCATTACCATGCATTGCGTACATTCGTTTGGTCCCATTTGGCGTTCGTTCGCTCCCCCCAGCGTTCCTTCGCGGCAATCCACCGGCGCATGCGCTCTCCTGTGGCAGGACGACCAATTTAATTGTATCGATTTTTATTACATCACCTCCTGCACCTCACGGAGCTATAATAGGGAGCCGCCGAACGTCTTTTGTGAGTGAAACAAAATGTCGAAAAAATCGATCGCCTCACGCTGCGGAATGCTTAAAAATTGGTCGTAACGTTCGAAGCGCTGGGTAAGTTTACCGTCCAGCCTCATCGAGCAAACCAAGCCTCGCTTCTCGCTGAAGGAGTTGCACGCCACTTGCGCACTTACTAATGACATCCACATCAAAGGCCGTGCGGGGATTGATTGTGACCGCGTACAGTATTGTGTCGGGAAAATATGCCTACCCCGATTCTTTCCGAGATGGGTTCGCGGAAACTACCAAACAACAGAATCGACGGGAGAAATAACAACGATAAAAAAAAGGTCAAAGCGGATTGTCGGTTGGTCGGTCTCGACGGCAAAAGCGCCGCGCGTAATCGATTGCCTGGGGCAAGTAATATACGCACACACCCATACAGTGGTAACGGAAATCTTCTCCTTCTCCGGTGGGTCGATCCACTTGTACCAGCGGATTCTTAGAATAAATATTCTTCGCCAACAGTTTCATTACTAACCGGAACGCAGCATCAAGCCCCAAATAAATTGAAGATTTGCAATAAGAGTAGCGAACCTGTGGCTGTTTTCGATACATTGTTTACTTCACTGTTCTGAGGCACAATGAGCAGTAGATGGGGGAGTGAAGCAACAAAACAGTGGCGAGGCCATAATTCGTTCATATTTTATGACGCACTGCGAGGCGTTTGAATGGTTTTCGCCACGCTGCCTTTTTTTTATCATCGTTTGCTGGAAACCCGCTACGCTCCAGCGCCTTATCGCCTCGCGAAGCTCGCTGACCTCTATTCACATCCCGTCGAAAGAACGCACGGTCGTAAAGAAAGGATAGCAGGATGCTTTGCACCCGCAAACTCGACGAAACCTGAGCTGGACAATCCCCTAATAGGGTGGTGCGCACGTTTTCCATTACCCGGTTCGCCACACCTGAAAGTGAAACATCCTTGATCGTAGCTTCGGAGGGATTTTCCAATCGATACATTTACCTTTCCATTTATTGAGTTTTATTTTCCACAAAAACCTTCTCAGACATCGGGGTGAATGTGTTTTCCAGCTTGCTTTCCATCACGAGCCGCGTTCTCCGCTGAATGGATTGAATTCTGACCGGTCTCTAGAAGGTGTCCTTCAAGCGTACTCTTTTTTTTTGTGACGTCCATCACAAGACAGCAATCAGCGTCTTTTTACGGCACGGAGCGTAAATGCAATAATGGGATACGCAGCGCACGGTACGAGCTATTAAAAAATGAAATACAACCTTCGTGCCCAACCTTCCTGCGGAAAAGCAACCGAAGTGAGCAGCATAAAGCCGTGGAGACCGATAGAGCTTGCGTACCATCACACACAAACACGCACAAACGACGTGATGACAGCCCCCACCAGGTATCCCGGCAAAGGGATACAGGCATTTAGACGTTCCTTGAGTGAAGCTCGATGCAAGCGAAATCCCTTTCACTGGGTTGTTCCGCTACCGAAAGCAAACGTGGAAGAGAATCCAAACACGTATTCACGACTTATATCCGATTCCATTTTTCGCTCTCCTACTGGAGAAGTCTTGAGTGTGCGTTGAGACACACTATCGCATCACTTTCAATTCAAGGGTATCAATTTCAGACAACAAGCAACCTCCATATACCCAACACACACACACACACACTCGGAAGGGAAACCCATCATTTACGAGTTGTCGATTACACTTAGCGCTCGGGCAAATAAAGTGGAGCGGGGTGAGTAGCAAAGGGCCCAAACCACTTACCCCGGGGGCAATAAGACGTACTTGAGAACGGGCTTGCCGAACAAGGCTGCTTTGTTTGCGATTTTTAATAGGACGGTTCCATCGAGCCTACTAATCTGTCAATAATGATTGCCGAGGTAATGTCTAATGATGTTTATATTTGAGTTGTTGTTGTAATAGCTCTTCTGATTTGATATTTGACGTAACGACCTTTGTGGCCATCCCTGCCAGATGTTGTAAAGACTATCGCAACCAAATAGTCTCTACTTGCTAGGGGGTACAGTCCAGTTGAAATTTTGCGCACACTTTAAGTTGGTCAAGGTGGACGTATCATAAGTGAATGATGCAGATGTTTGTTATTACGCCCGGCTTCGAAAACCGAGCACTCTCCACTAGTATTTGACACCAAGTTTTTTTATAGTAACATATTTCGACAAAGATTTCACAAGACAAGCTAGAGCCTGATCAATGACAAGAAGTACCACCATGAACATCTCGATACCATTACCGATGGCTTACCGATCTATATGATGATCCTCGTGTGAAATCATCTTTGAAAGATGTTTGCAGCTCGAATCGAATCTTCCCATGCTATCCTTCAACGGATTGAGATCTCCTAGCACCGCACCGTTGACACTTCCTCCGACAAGAAACCAGTTCGCGCACACTCGCCAACCAAAGCGTTATCGTTTGCACACGCAGCCGTAGTAAGCTTGAACCACCGCCAATGCACCCGATCCAGGAAATAACTGGATCACAACTGGCGGCTACGAATTATACGGTACCCTCAATCATCCATCGTGTCACCTCTTGGATTGCCATATAATTGACAACCGTCGAAGGGCTAATTTGCTAATAGCGTGTGAGTGTGGACGACCGACTGCCGGACGGTACGCGACGAGCAGTGAAGAAAATCACGAGTCTGGATTGAATAGCGCCGTCTCGTGTCTTATCTTATCACCGCACAGTGGGATGACCACCAGCACCGACGGGACACCCGCGACTGGGCGGGAAAAAGGTTGAAGATTTCAGACAACAGTTGAGAGACAGAAGCTACAGACAAAGAGCAGAATGCGACAACACAAACCTTCGGTCAGACGTTCTTACCATTTATGATTCTACTGGTCGTTATCGAGGAATCCAAGTTGCACAGACAACGGAAGGGTTTTGAACGTAAAGAGACAAGCAGACAGACAGACGACATCATGCGAATTCACAAAGTTTTGGCATTTCAAAGTTGAATGATGGGTTGAGATGTACTCAAACATGAATATGGACTTATCTTCCGAAGAAGGAATCTACAGCACATGGTTACTGATTGATTGTTTGGAGTTTTATTTCTACGCAAACTTCGCCGTACGTTAGAACTAAAAATTGCATGCACTCTCCTCAAAATATATGGTATATTCCACGCTGATAGAGTCACGCTGATCAACATGGACGTGCCGTAGCGATTAGATAAAATAAAAACATAACATCGCGAGATGCTCCATACAATCTTCAATGATTGATGCAACATTCCCATATCTCCGCTTTTCAGTAACATGGCAACTGGATGTTACTTACCGTTGACGAGAGGTCCATCCCATTCGGCATACACCAGATTAGATAATCATCGTTTCAGCGTCATTTAAAAGCTATTTTGCTTCGATCGCGTGATGGGCACGTGTGTCTGTCGTTTATCAGCATGTAATCAATCAACACAACAAACAGTTTCATGTTTCGAGAGCAATGGTAGAACAGTTCATTGTTGATCAACCACATTTTCGACGTATAACGGACGGCAACATCCCTTTAGAAACGGCAACATGTATGACAGTTTGCTTTCGTCGAACTATCGATGCAGACAGCTGTTCGTTAGCGTAAATAAGAGAGCCAGCAGTGTTATTAGTGTGGTTAATTTAAGCTTTTAATCTGTTATTTGTGAAAAACCGACAGAAAAGATTATGTGTGTAATGAACGATACCGCTGAAATAGCTCTGATGTAGTGCAAACCACCAAACCCCCAAAGGTTTATCGCTTTCCCGGAGACATTTTCGATAATATCGCACTGTTCCGCATTTTCATTCTAAGCCTTCCATTTATCTTGTCCGTTTTTTTTTGCTTTCAAACGCATAGTATAAAGAATTCTCGCCTCCCGCAACTCTCCACCACAACCGAGCCTTCAGAAACGGCAACCTTGCTTCTGCGGGAAGCCATTGTGTCACTATGCCACCTTTTGAAAAGCTTCGTCGTGTTCTTGGTGCTCCAACGTACTTCAATATATTGGAGCGAGCATTTGGAAGGGTATCTTTTTATTCCCTTCTTCCCCGTAGCATCGTACCTGGTCATGGCTGGGTGAATTTACCCATCCTTTAAGGGATATTTGCGGTTCCGATGGTTTGCCGCATGGAAAGTAAAGCATTAGCTCTCTTTGTTTCGCTTTCGCCTTATCTTTCCATCGGCACAGTAACCGGAACCAGTTTCAAGAATTCGCCCTCTTACAATACACGAACCACAGTAACCTGAATTCTGCGGACGGAACCCCACTAGAACCATTAACGCACTTCAGCATCGGTATCTTCCCCAGCCCGAGCCGCTTGCTGAACGAACGGTGAAAGGCACTACAATTGATAAAAGCTTCTCCAAAAAAGACATGAGCTGGCCGTTAAACCCGATGCGGAATGTCTCCAAATGCGTCCCAAACGAGATGAAAAGCACAGGTTTAAAGCCGTTTATTCTCGTTTTCCAACACTCGTTTATTTAGCCTTGTTTTCCTATCCTGTGCAGGAATGTGCTTTTTCTTGAACCTTGTATCTATCCACCATTTTGGTAGCGGAAAATGCTTTTCCAGCAATGGATTTCGCGAGCACAATGAACGTATTTCCACCTCATCTATGCATGTGCACGGAACGGAAAAGTTCCCGAAGACAAGACAAGACATCTGGTTGGATGAAAATCTCTCCATCTTTATTCGCTTTTCACTACACACACACAAAAACCATACAAGACGGCCCTGCTTGAAAACCAATTTGCATAAAAAGCAACACTAAATTGAGTGCTTTCGTTTATGCTGTTAATTGTAGCGTGCCAACAACACGATATAACTCGCCCTCCGCGAGTCCCGGGAAGATGCGCGATTTATGCAAATGTGCTACACCTACTCCACACGCAAGTCACTGTAGTTGCAGGGGATGCAAACAGGAGTGCTACAAACTAATGAGCACTATCAAGTACAAAATGGTAATGATGCAAATTGGAGTGAATTGGATGAAGGAAATAAAATGAAAGCAACTTCTCACCATCAGAGAACTTGCGTCACACCTTGCATCCCGAGGGGCCGGACCACCATACGGATCAGTACCAATACCGTCGGTTTCAGATGTAAAAAAAGTACCGCGAAATGCAATAACCCTACCTTAATAACCCTGAAGCTTTGAAAATCTTGGTAAGATTTTCACACAACCTGCACATTAGCGGTCATGCGGAACATAAAAGGCCCCCTAAAGAGCAATCTTCGGTTCGCTCCATCTTTTGCGCTGCGTGTACTTACTGCGAAAGGAAAGTTCATTAATAAGCGATGCCCTCCGTCAACAAACGACGTCCCTGGATGCTGTGCGGCGGCAGTTGTTGGTGGGGGTATTAATAAGACTCCGTCGGCCGCTTTTTGGTTGTCCAAATATTTACCTTTGCAGTGGTTGCTCCCTAACTTCCTCAGACTTCGACCCCAGTTCTCTCAGTTATAGTTGCAGATGATGTTTTGCTCGTTGAGCTTTTGCGAGGACCTCAACCTCGGTCGTTCCGGGTTTTTGGCGTGGTAGCCTCGTGATATGTCTGGTAAGAAGTTCATCGCATGATGTTGAGCAGGTTTGGGGGTGGGCTTTGCAGGACGTCGTACATCATCTATCATCTTTACCCTCACTCCAACGCTTCAGCCCACTCGAACCCCTCCCAGTGCATAGTTCTAGCATTTCCGGCACGCTGGACCGGATGCTCGTTATGGCTTAATCCGCCCAGCAATGCTCGTCCTCCAATAGTCACGAGTTATTGGAGTACTCGTCGAGCAACTTCTATGATAAATGCCTTCCAATAATTAATCGGATAATGTACGGTGCCCTCGTCACGTCAACTTCTCGGACATGGGGCGTTGCATTTGCCGGGATCCTTCGATGGCTTGTGAAAGTGAAACATTATTAATTACTTCCTGCGCCGTCAGGTGATAGGCAAATGAAGCTGCTCAAATCACTGACCGTGAGCAGTACCGGTCCCGTCCTTAATACCTACTAAGCCAACGCCAAAAGTCAATTAATTGTCGGGTGACGTGGCTCTAGTTCGCGAGCCTTAATCCTTCTTAAAATTGGACTCCCGCTACAGCCCGCGTCGACAAGATTGATTGGACACTAAACGCTTTATCGCTTGGGAGCACGACGGAGCGTTATTTTGGATCGGAGGTAAAACACTAATCCCCGCAATCGTCGGTCCAATCTTGAGTACCCACCGTAATGCCCGGCTCCCTCCGCCCCGTGGGATAAGCAGTTTCTTGTGACAGCTTGCACAGCCGGATCAGTTTTCGTTTACCGAGGCGGCCGCAGCAGGCGGAAAGGAGCGTGAAATTAGCTTTCACCGGAGGAAATATTTTGGCACCTGCAAACGCAAACTGTTGAATCAAACCCCGAGGGGCCAAGATTAAACAGCAATTAGTGTCGCTGACCCTGCGCACGTCTACGTCCACGACCTTGCCACCTTCTTCAATCATTCGCCGTCTTCTCGTCCGATAAATAGCTAAACCCAGACGAGCGCCTGCGAGAGACGGCTGCTTGCCGGTCCTTGCACCTACTGGCGAACGTGACAGCTCACGTTACGCTCCGTTACGCTACGCCCACCGTGTGCCACCGGAAGTGGGAGTCCGACTTGGGCGTTTACCAGGGCGTAGGCCTAGTGTTTGGTGTGGTTTAGAACGGCTTTTGGATCGAAGGCAACTATCGCACGACTTTGGATCAGGCGCTAGTGCACCCGGTGTGCCCGGTAGGAAGATTCATTCAGCTCATGCCCGGAAGAGGGGTAGCAGCGGCTCGTAGCAAAGGCTGAGTTTCCGGTCCTTTGTAAATATTTGATGGTAGATGTGGAAATGGAAACGAAAAGCACACACGCATACACGCCTGAACTACACCTCGCCACTCGCGTAAACTTTTGAACTCATTTAGGACCCGCGACCTAAGGGGAAGAGAGCAAGCAGCGGCCATCCAGGTGACTTAATTCAAAGTCAAACTAAAGTTTGGACCCGTGCTTTAACATATAGGTGCTACATCGTATCGCACCCTGCTGAATGAGTTTCAGCAACTTAGGGACGGGTATTTGGGAACGAACTGCGGGTTTTGCTTTTGCGACTGCGAACGTTGTTCAAGTTTGATTAAATTAATACGACCTGTCCGGTTTCATGCTCACCGTGGCCCTGCTGTATTCCCGGTTGAAAGGGTTATCACATTCCCGGCGAGTACCAACTCCATGATACTGTCAAGTAAACATTAGTACTATTTTATGACTCCCACGACCCAAGAGATTGCGAAAGGTTCGTTGCACGCAGCATTTTCTGAGAAGCAGCTTCTCCAGCAAGGGTTAAAGGTTCCAAGGATACTTTATAACGCTCTTCATATGATTTTCTGGTTCTCACAGTTTTCACTGCTAGTTAAAAAAACATTGCATTTCCAGTCAGTAACGATACAGCATAATATGTTTATTTTTATGGTATGTAAAGGGCTCTATGAGCAATGCATCCCTATCGGAAAAACTTTGTAAAACTACCATTCTACATCCAATCAATCAAGGAGTACTGCCTTCAACCGACAAATAACCAATGTTCATAACGACAGATTGGTTTCCTCTCGTTCAGCTCTGTAGCTACAATGATGTGATACATCGACAACATCGTGAGTATCAGCGCTTCCCACAAGTGCTCCTACAACGAAAGCCGCACTCGACGCAACAAATAGTGAAGAGCCTCTGGAAACTAGGAGTGCAGTCCGTAACTGGAAATGGGAAGTAATTAAATTCGAAATTCCTAGTGGTTTTCACCGCGCCAAGACATTCTCGATGCATCACAACACACAGCGAGAGAGATCTGTCTGTCGTCATACCTACCGTGTCGCTTGGGGCAAAACGCTACCGTGATGTCTGTACAACTTCTAGCTCTTCTTTTGTGCTCGCAACCGAAGAACGCAGCCACGCGTGTTAAGGCATGCGATTCTTGCCGCGCATAATAACACCGCACCAGTGCGTTTACGGACGTAGCTAGTAAAAGCATAGGGTGCTCCAGAGCAGTAGTGAGTGATTTGTACGCGTACGATTGATGCGAAAGTTTCCCTCGGCCCGCACGGGCGAAACACGATACTCTACTCACTGGAATGATGAATTTAAAGCAAGGGCCGATCGATACGACAACGTCAACGCAATGTGGTAAAGTTGGCAAAAACTTCGAGCTCCCATCGCCATCATCAGCAGCACGAGTGTGTTTATCGATTCTAGCCATTTTCACCGTCACAGAATAGCTCATCTCTCGTCCCATCATTATCACCGTAGCGGGCATGTAATAGAGAAAGTTTAGTTTAGCATGAAAAACGCATCGAATGCGAAACATCCATCCGAGCATTGCCGAGCGCAACTCGCGCTGACGACCCAACAAGCTAATGGGCGAGGAAAGTTTTCTATAAAGTGGTAATTCCCGAGTGGTGGTTTCAGCAAACTCACATCCAATCTCGCGTTTTGCACCTCCGCGTGTGCTCGTGCTCTTGAAACTCCGCTAGGTTCTGCAAGATTCTACAGAGATTTCCCAACTTTTTCAGATTTTTTTCCCCATACCGGATATTCACTATCCCCCGAGATATCGACCGAGACCAGTGACCATCTCTTATGGTGTGGTTTGTGTGTGTGTGTGTGTGTGTGTTATGAAAAAATACGACCGATAAAACTCACATAACTTTATGATATTTCTCCTGTCCCTCCTGTGTGGTAACGCTCTGGTATGTGCTCGTTTTTTCTCTCTCTTTCTAGCGTGAGTGGGTCTGTTTGTCTTTCTTTGCTCCATTCCATAGCCACGTTTGCTCAACACTATAGTAGTGCCGTCAAATATATTATGCTGCAATGAAATGCTCAGCCCAAGACTCCGCTTCGGTTTGACATTGTAACTGACCAAACTTCATTATGGATCATTCCGTTTGGGGGAAGTTATTGTTTCATTTGTTCCATTTCATTTGTATGCATCCAAAACTGAGAAAGCTCAATTTCTAATAAACATATAATCACTTCAATCCAGTGGAAACGACAATTGATATCATTTTTGTTGTGTGAAAACCAATGTCGAGTATCAGTTACTCTTTCTTTTCGCTGCAATCAGACTAATTATAGACACTCTCTAGTCAAGAAACTTTGTTGACCGTTTTCTTGTCTATTGTTTGCCCCATTACGGTTTTCGTATTCCACCGATACTATAGCACACAACTAATTAACACCTTGCTGATAGGAAAATATTAATTAGTATTGTTTTGTCAGCAAATTCAACGTCTTCCGCTACTGTTACCGTATCTGTTGCTTGTTTTTCGCCGCATTTCCACAAGTCTTTGCTTTTGTGTAGGATTTCTTTTCGTTTCGTTCGACCCACAACACACAACATTTCTGAGGGACAAAGTACTGAGCTTAGCCCGCGCCATAACACCTCAACCGCAGTATTCCGCAGAATTGTCCTTAAACGGCTCCATTTTGTTTGCCACAGCGCGGCACACAGCCGCACGAGACAAGTGGTGTTTTTGCGCCGGGAGCGCCAAACGTTAATGATATTGTTTTGCTTCACGATTGAACGAATTATAACTTTTAATGAAATCACCCCGCCGGTCCGCTGACGCTGGGAAAAGCACACCTTGTCGATGCCCCCAAACCGTTGGCAGATAAAAGCGTCCACCTTATTGCAGCGTGTATCGTACAATTTCCGGCGTAAAGTTGCCATTACTTTTGGGTTATATTCCACACTCTCTCTCTCTCTGCCGCGCTTTCTTGGCATGGAGAAATCTCGCAAAAGACACCACAATAAAGGAGTTTGGGCGGTGTAAGTGAAAATACAGATCCAATTTTTCGCGGGATGCTGTGTTGGAAAAAGAAACGGAAGTTCGCTGAAAATTTCCTTCGATCCCAAACCGTGTCATCGCGTCGATGAGGCTGAAGAAGTGAGCCCAAGAAAAGGAACGTTCGCCAAAATAATCGCCCGTAATGAAGATGTAGCATCATTTTTCTTCTGATCACGTTGTTCTGATAGCACAAGCCGTCGGTCTTGGGTGAAGGCCTTGATGGAAGGCGAACTGTTTCGTGTTGGATACGCTTCAGTTCGCTCAATTAACACCGGTTTCATTGAAGCCAAGAGAGAAATAGCGTGACCAAAATCTGTATAGAATGAGACTGAGAATCGTACTTTGGTGTCCTGTTTTTGAAATAAACTTCTGCTTCCTATACGACCGACATTGCGTTGCGTATTCAATCACAAAAGTCGCACCACAACCACATGCTTCTTTCGCCGTACATTGCAGATTGGGAATCGATGGTAAGTGGAGACCCCGAAGGAAATCTGGCCACATAGATAAGAACAGTGCAACGACATCGTTTCTACAGTGTAGTAAGAAGTATTTCCACAGCTTTGTACATTGTGTTGCTAGAGAAACTTTCCACTTGAATGCTTTGCCTGACTGACAAATGGTCAATGGTCAGTGTCAGTTCCTCTCACGTCCAGTTTTTTTCCCCTTTTCGTGAGGGCGTCCTGAAGGGAAGTAAATAATTCAATCACCTTCAAAGTGTTCTCGCCAAGACGTATCGCCAAGACGTGGATGCTTTGGGAACGACACACACTCGACACACAAACGGCCTCTGAGACATTCGGTTTTAATTCCACCCTCGGAAGAAGAAAGCACAGAGCGTAGATTGCAAAATGCCTTCCGAACATCACGCCCAGCGCGGCAAACGAAACTTTGGCCAGGTTGTAAATCTTGCCCGCTCCGAAGCGTGTCAGGCGTGAACAGAGGCAAGTGTGTGCGACGAGACGATGTTGTGTGTGTGTGTTTGCCGGGAGAGAAAACCGCTCCGATTACGGAGACCCAAACCCCAAACAAGTCCAAACACCCATATAATTCGTCTGCTCCTTCGACGTGGCATTATTTCCGAGCTTACCGGACGCGATTTTGCCAGGCGAAATGTAAACTTTCTCCGAACTGGATTTGGCTCCTGAGCTGGGTTTCGGTTTTGTTTGCACACTGGTTCGTTGAACGTGCTGTAGACGATTGGGCGAGAGAGAGGGAGAGAGTGGCACATTTGTGTTTGAATCTTTAATGACGCAAAATTGAATTTGAGTCAGCAGGAGGATATCTTGGAAAAACGCGTCTCGATGGAGGTTAGAATTTGAGGGCAACAATAATTGGAATATTGTTCTAGAGCAATGGTAAATGGATAATATCTTCCCAACGTTTTCCAAAGTAATATAACGCTGAAGCGTTACATTTTGTTTACGTTCTGTTTGCGTTTCATCACATCGTTTATTTAAACTCAACTGATATCTGCCCTTCATTTGCAGACATTCTTGCTGGTTCGTGGCAGATAAGGAACAAACAAATAAACCATCAACGCCACAGTTACTCCGCCAGCGAATTGTTAGTACGGCGTCGAAACCATATTTTAAGCAGATTTGGTGGCGAGCCCCATTAAATTAACACGCAATTGGTGGAGCTTTGAGCATAACTCGGTTATGTTAATGCCCGTACCGTACCAGCACCATTTTGCTCAGCGTAACAAATCACTCGGGAGTGGATGATGATGTCGGAGGAAAATTAGTGTCGCCGTATAAAACGGTTTCACATTAAAATCTCGACTCTCGACGAGGACAAACCATGTGAGCCGTGCGATAATTTGCAGTGCGGTTATTTAATGTGAGAACTACACCATATGGGACCACTCAACGGCAATCGAATGAGTGGTTAGCTGTCTTCCGCATAATCGAGCCGCCGTACACGATGTGGAGCCGGAAATAGGGGTAATGTTTGTTCTAGAATGTGAACCGGTTTTAGGTCGGGGTAAGAGTTTTGATTCGATTTTTCTAGGAATGAAGCATGCAGTTAAGATATTCGCCTACTTCGCTACAAGAAGTAATCTTGGTTTAACTTCAATCACTACTTCGGACTATTAGTCCCTCCAAATTGTGGTCACTGCAGTTTTAACCCGTGTTGTAACCTACGGCCCAAAAATGGAATTTCTTCCACATTCCAGTTGTTATGCTGTATCTCCCACAAGATTTCCAGCTGAGGAAGAGAAGTTATTTTGTTATTGCTGGCCAACCCCGCATATCGTTCACATTTCCCCCAGCAGGAGCTCGTCATTCACATATGTACACACGTCTGCTTCAGAAGGCCACAGCTCAAACGCGATGAAAAACTGCGCCCCAAGAGAGAGAGACGCGTGTGTGTCTGCGCTAAATAAATGAACCGGTGTCACATCGGCGACCCAACGGACGGAAATGTATTCCCTTCCCTAGCCGGTCTTGTTCTGGTAGTGCCGGAGAACATATTGCCACAAATGCGACTGCTGCGCCACGTCATGACAATTATTTGCCACGCGGCAGAGGAATATTTGCATTCTGCTGCTACCCGGATGTGGTGTGTTCTTGCGGGCGACACGTTATCGATTCACGAAGGATTCGCGAAGGATGTGAGGATAGCATCGAAAAAGTCAACCTCGCAATACACAACCCATATCGATCCGGGCCGTCCAGCTGAACGCGAGCATTGTATTGGGCACCGGTAGGCTAACGAGCGCGGCGTATCGACAGCGAAACCAGCGTGCCAAGCTAACCTCCAATTATCAACAATTTGCCTTTAATGTGCCTGACATTCCCGTACCATTTATTGGTCTCCGGTAAGGGATGCAGCCCTCTGCCCCACCTTCATGCTATTAGTTGCGTTTGGTTCTTCATCGATTTTTCTATTTGGCCTACATTAGCTTTATCGCTCCACGCCGCACCGCAATGTCACTGCCGCAGAGCGCCACGTTCAACACCCGCCGCGGGCGAAACTCCCGAAAGGACTTTGCGCGATGGCGTAAACAATCGATCCGCATTAATGGATAAAAAAGACGGATGGATGGGTTCGAAAAGCCATTGTTATATATTGGGACATTTAATCGCTTACTATATGCCTCGCATCATCCGCTCATCCGTTTTGGCGAAGGAGCGGAGTCCTCATGGAATATTTCTAATCTGCTTCTGAGCGAGTGAAGTGTGTGTGTGTCTTTATATTTGACCTATTAATTATCCGACCAGGAAGATCAACCAAACAAGCATCCCTAGTCATTTCATCGCACAAGAAATTTGACCTGCAGAGCCGTTAAGTTTGAAAATTTGGTGTCACTCCAAATTGTTGCTCACATCAACTATCAACTATATACTATAAGAACAACGTAATGTTTAAGTTCGTTCGCAAACAATTTCTCGTTCTAGAGACACCAATAAAAACCATCCCAAGCTACAATATCTTCTCATGATACAAGTCGTATGTCAGTCGTGCTCCTTTGTTCTGGTGGACTCCCAAAAGTCTCTACCAAGCAGCAACACTGTCGAAAAGTCGTAACATTTACATAATGTTTGAAAAACGGTTAGGTCCCATTGCCATGTGGGTTCTCTTTTTCTGCCCGTTTTCTTTCATTGGTTTGGCATTCCTGGGGTTGGTGATATAATTTGTTGGCATCGTCAAGAAGCAACACGGTCGACAGCTTCCAATTTGCATACAAAACTACCCCACTACCCAATTCGAAATCGATTGATAGACGACATGCGTCCCTCATGTCTATTCAATACCTCGCACTATGGTCGAGACGCCAAACCCTTTCTGAAATCCAGAGAAAGCGAAAAAAGGCTGTACTCTAGTGTGCTCTAGCACTAGGGACATCGGAACTAGAACGATGAACGCCAAACAAATATATGCAAATACACTTCTCGATAAGTACACACGTCCCAATCGTCTGAACGGGTGAAACTGAAGGTCATCGTTCGTTTAGCACGATCCGTTCTCTACTAAATCGTGCTGAAACCCACTATAATATGTGTTTAAAATGAAAGCCTGTCGAAGCCCAGCATCATCCCAATATGTCGCTCAGGAGTTCCAATGGGAAATACGAAAACGCTAACGAGATTATTGAACAAGTCACCGTAAGTTTATCGTAGGATTATAGTCTTCTTCGTGTGCGACTTGCACTGATAAACGGTTCCACACTCCATCTATACTGTCAAGACGCGTCTACTCCTGGGGACTGATCCGAGTGAGTTGGATAATAGAGTTTGACATATTCGAAGAGGGAAAAATACAGCCACGGTCCTCAATTGGAGAAGAGCTACGCTCCTTATTCCCATTATTCATCCCGCAGTGTAAGCATTATTCAAATGGACGTGAATGCTATCAAAGAACTGTCATTTGTCATATAGCACTTTGGGCCATACAGCATGATTCTGAAACATGTTGCCCACATTTTGCCGACTAGTTTATACGAAAATCAGCAGAGAAAGGCTGCCCAAGAATTCCCAGCGCACAGCAGGATCAACTCATAAAATACCATATTACGGGTGCGTGCTGGCAGACTTCTGCACAAGATTTAGCTTCCCTCTGCGGGGTGTCCATAATTACGGGAATGTATTTTCTCCTGAAGCCACCGCTTGCCGTTGTAACGATGTCAGGCTGTACATATATGGAACCAAACCCAGGAGGAGGCCTACAATATTGTAAAGCCACGGTGGACGACGTGCCGCAGGTGTCTCCTATCGACCAAATCGATCCGAGTGGCCTTCAGATCAGCTGAGTGCAGACGGCAGACGTTGATTACGTATCGGACCTTCGCCCAGGTTCCAGGCTCGTGAGTTTCTATGTATATTTGTGGCCTGTCCTGTCTAGGGATTTTTGGACCGAACTCCCAATGGTTCCCGCGTTCTCCATACCGATGTGCTTCAGTGTGTAGTTCGAGGAGCCATTGTCTGCACGTGATGACCACATCGTTCCCATTTCGAGTTGGTCGAATAATGGTCCATCTACTAATGCAGCAATCGATATCGAACAATCGCAAACGCAGGGAGGGTAAAATGGTGCTCAAGCTCGAAACGCACGCCCTGTCAAGTTTACGCAGTGAGGAAGAGCTTGCTGGCTTCAATTTCTAAGCACCGCAGTGACTGTGTAAACGGTGTTTGAAGGAACTTAACTATCTGGGTAAAGGAAAAACTTTTGCACTACGATTATGATTGTGATCGCATAGCACTTCCAACAGTTCTTAAGTAATCACGATCTTTCATAATACAAATTTCTCATATTTCGTGGATATCATTTCGAAATAATGTCTTACTTTAATGACAATTGGAATAGTCACGATAATATTGCTACTAACAAAATCGTCTTTTCAAACGATTTCAATTTATGTTATCGCTAGTCAGTTCCGTTTGCTCTCAAGCGCATTTCTTTACCTTTGTTCTCCATCCTACACGATATGCATCTCGACTCCTCCTCCACAAAACGGAAGTTGGCTTATCACCGTTCTTCCAACCTAACTGGAACTGTCACAACCGAGATGGCGCTGTGCATCGTGAAGAGTACAGAATCTCGTATTGTGTAAGTTAATGCAATATCATGCCTTGCTCCTTTATTTTCATCGAAGCCTGGTGCACTCTGTGTTCCTCGTTTTTCAAGGGGCACACAGTCGATGCATCCCACAACCAGCAAAGCAAATCCGCATGGAATGCTTTTGCTCCACGTCGCAGTCATTCCGTTGCCTTTGACATGATAGTAAACCTCCTTCACCCCCGAACGGTTCGGAACATTGGACAATGGTTCCCAACGAAACTTACCTTTCACCGTCATCGTTGAAAGCGAAATCACCGAGCAGCAGATCCCGGAAGCGGTAGCGCGGTGGCAGCGCCATGCGCGACTGCTGCAGACTATCCCGGTCCACCACCTCGATGATTGTGTCCTCCATGACGCTGGTGCTGGGGCGGGGTGCATCCGCCCGCGGAATCACATATCCACCCGCGGCCCGCCGCGGCCGGGGGGATCGGATCCGCTGCCACACTTTGTCGGCTATTTTGGCGACCGGTTTTGGCCCGGCGAAGGACCGCCGTCACCTGCCGAAGGACGTGTCTCACTCGTGAACGCCACCAACAGCGCCGGACACGCTTGATGCGCAAAGGATTCGAATTTTGTGTTTGCGGCAGGGGCGTGCTATAAGCTGATTAGAAGGGATCACCCGCACCTACGGAACGGGTTAATTTAAACGTTTGAACCACTCCTGTCAAGCTTCCAGCCAAGGTCTCGTTACACGCTGCCGCATTCCACATGTTGAACTGGGCACTGAGCACTGTTCGCCACTGAGACGCTTCCGGATTCCAATTCAGACAACACTGCTCACCGGATACTCTTTGGGACGGGTTGAGATATTTGCTGCATTTTCCTTCTTTTCAGAACGTACGTCTTTTATATCGATGCTTTGACTGAATTGATTGGTAACAACGATCACACTGCCAACGAAACGAAGTTGTTTTGTTGAAATCGGACGGTTACTTCACTCACACTGGTCTCGAGACATTCTACGACACAAACATGAACACACCCACAAACGCTCATCCGGTAGGATGGACCGAACACTGCAGGATCCGATAACTCACTTTCCCCATCTATTTCACCTGATCAACGATTCACTTTTAATTTACTGCCCTGCATCCGGCTCGGTTTCATGACTTCGGATCCTCTGCGGCGCACTGTAAATCTACACTTCAATTCCATTGTGTTGCTCACCAGTACGGCACGTTACGTTTGCCCTTAGTTGACCATCATTACGCCCGATCCATCAGCTCGCTCGCAGGTCTTGTGCGTTCCTTCGGTGCAACCTTCACGACCGGCGCTCTCGGCTCCCGAGCTCCATCGTGGCAGTGGACGGAAAACTAAAAATAAAACCAAGGAATAAACACTTGCAATGACTGAATTACTTTCTCCTCCGCTCTCTTTCGCTCGCAGTAGTACGGTTTTTATCTTCTTTTGTTTGTGGCACAAGATTTGGGGCATTTTTTTGTTATTCACTTCGGACATTCGAGACGACCAACGAGAACAAAACGAACAGTTCTCCCGAAGGCAGCAAAGCCAATCTAGCATAACATTACGGCACCGACATTCTACCAACACGATCTGGAAGGAAGAAATCAAGACCTACACTGAAAGAGAGACCGCGAAAAAAATGCCCCCGAAATGAATTAGTCTCGAGTTCGTTCGTCCGGCTTATCCCTCAGCAGGTCCCCATTCCAGCCCCGACGGTTGTGGATGATTTGTTCCAAAGATTTACTGACCTTTACAGCTGCAGGCGCACATAAAACAGCACAGTTAATGTAATTCGATTACGGAATTAATCAAATCGGAATATCGGATCGGCCAGGAAACCATGGCCATCCGCAAACCCAATTCGGCTCTAAGGACGGTTCTTCAAGTCCCAACACTGGAACACTTGCGTCGCAAGGGCTACACAAATCATGGAAATCTCTCCATTTCACTCGCCCAGCACAGAAGGAGCGTCCATGCTGTCCGGGTGTGTAGATGTGGCCTAACTCGATTTTATCGCCACCTGCCGGATGGTTGCCGGAATAAAAATAACCCTTTGCCCTTTAAGTGGATTTATTCGACCTCGGTCACTAACATCCGATAGTTTGGCGCCCGTACAAATGATAATATTTCGTGGAAGTGGCACTTTCCACTAGATGTAAAGATGTACACGCCTTTTTGTGATATGAACCCCCCTCCGATATTGAGATTGATAGACCAATCTGATGGTTGCATATTTATGAACCAAACCAACCGAACAGAGAGCGCTTCCAGCATCATCATTGTAAACATATCCAAAACAATCTAGAACCCTAACATCATAATTAAATCCCCGTCGCCTGCCGAGTGACAGTGACCCCTATAATAGACCGCAACACCCGAGTTCTTGGCGCTCATGTGGTTCCTGTGGATAGTTTTTTTTTCCACACAACACCCAAGATGCGGACATTGATTAGCCAGTATGAATAATAAATTATGCCAGCTAACCAAATTTCCCTCCCAACCTTGAGGGGGGTAACAATGAGGTGACAGGCTCCACTCACTGAATGAGCACATAATTGAGCGTATCATGAGTGTGTCAATTGAATTTTCGGAATAATTTATTCAGCACCTCAAAGCAAGCTCCCACGCTTCAAACGATTTTACAGCAGCGCATGCTGATACGGACGTTCATTTGCGCGTATTATAAAAAGAACCTACGGTCGTCTCTACGGCAATCTTAGATGGTGGCGGCGCCTGGGACGCTTTTGCTCCGGCAAACGTGTACCGTGTAGGAGAAATCACCACATTTGGGTTTCCCACGGAATGCGGGAGAAATTCCCCGAAAGGGAATGAAAAGTCTTGGCAGTTTGGGGCAGGGAAGAGTTCTCCAACGATGGATGCATTCGCGCCCTGCGGACGTAAGAGCAGACTGTTTGTATGGTGGAGTATAATGTTATCGCGAAAAGAATGTCTATTTTTGTGCTTAAAGCGATATTTCTATACTTTCGTGCAGCAGAGCATTGGCTTCGATTCAAGGAACCAACGCTGTTGTGACGTACATTACTGCATGCGACGCACTACGTCACATCCGTGAGTCGATATGTCGTCATTTCGTAGTTTGCTAGAGATTTAATACCAACAACGGCCACGCTTCCCGAACGCATCCGCTCGAGTGATCAATTATTTTAATACATTCCTGGATCCACGTCAAAACTGGAGTACTACTTCACGAGCTTCCAGGGCCCACACGGTCTCACCCTTTTTGCATGGGTCGCGAGTTCCATCGATTTTATGCTAATGAATCACCGAAGTTCGAAATCTGCCACCTGGGCATGATTCTGATGTAAATGCTTTCACCGGGATGTCGTCCCTTTGCTGACTACATCGCACTCAGCCATCCAGCGTTGGATAGTTAAAGGTGGCGTGACAAACCCGAGATGTCCCGAACACTACGTTAAAGCCGCACAGAGCACGGCTTCAAGACACAGTCACGTCGGGAGTATTGAATACCAAGTAATTCCCCAAGAAATTGCTCCACATCGTGCGGACGTGTGGACTCACCCGTCTGCAAATATTTGAATGCCGATGGCAACAGCTTAGAACGGCATCCAAGATAGGACGTTCACTAAAACCGCGTCGGATAATATCATTTAACCCGGCTGCCCTGCCACTTCTCTCTCTCTCTCTCTCTCTCTCTCTCTCTCGTTGTTTTCTCTCCGGTGTTGCGGTCTTCTGGATACACCGAAAAGCCCACGGAATTGGTTTCCTACAACTCCGCGGAGCTGACATTACGATGGAGTTCACCTGGTACCTGAGACGCACCACACAAGGGTGTCACCAACAGGCTAGGCTGATGTTTTTAATTATTCACCAAAAGCAGTGATACACCCACACACACACACCTTCTGCCTTCTTTGCATATCCAGTACGCAATGAACTTTCCGGACTACCCGAGGACGCAACGTGAACCACGGTATGCATATATTTATCCTTTGAACTGCTCCTCGGCAGTTTATTAATCATTCTCACCGTGGCTGCCTCAGGAAACCGGCACACCAGGACGCAACCACCGGCCTGTGCATAATCGCACCATACAAGCACCGCCGGCATTTAATTGCAAATGACATTCAAATGTTACCACCTTCTGTTCCGTTCAGTCTGTTCCGTTTATGAGATAATCGTCTGCCGTGGGGAGCTGTGGTACCACTAATTAATGCCGTTTTCTAATACTCGGCAGAAGAAAGAAAAAAAACGCATCCTCAACACCTGAGCAAAAAGTAGGCCATGAACGAGCGCTCTCAGTAAGCGCTGGAGCGCTTGGAGAAGATGATCCAGTTCCGATTTCAATTAACACGGTCCTGCTCCGTCTAATTAGGAAATTGAACTTTTTTTTCAAAGAATAATTTCGGGGATTATTCTTCCCCCGAAAGGTCAAACTAGTAGTACCAGCGGGAGTAGAGCATGGACCTTTTACCCTTCTTCTATTCAAGGACAGTGTTCCGTGCGCAAGAGTGCTGGTGAAGATGTTATATCACCAAAGTTCTTCGGATCTTATCGGTGGGACAACATTACTTAGTGCGATGTTTGCTGTAATGGTTTTGGCTTTTTTTGCACAGTCTGACGCATGGCCGTTAAAAATTAGGAGAGTTTTTATCTCTCTGGGTCGTCGGGCATGCCAAAACTTCTCGCCAGCTTTGGCAAGCGAGCATTACTTCTGCAACGCTGAAACAACTCCAAGACACGTGTGCCACGTGGCCAGGGCTATCTTACAATTTATATCGGAGTAAGCACTTTAAGGCACCAGGCGCTAGCTACCCTTTCATGCGCGCACTCTGCCTTCGGGAGTGGATCCAGCAGACCAGAGTACGCCAAAGGAGAAAATACCCGCCGATGGAACACGGCCGATGGAGAAACAGCCGGAAATTTCTGGCGCCCACCCGGTTACGCCATCCCGGTGCTAGGAACTACAGCGAAACTCACTTCGGCAAATGTTGAACGAAAATGTTCGAGCCAGAACAGTGCTTTAGGGTGGTGGGCACGGGGCACAAGTAGTGCCGGTGCAGATCGTTACGTTTAGGCAAACGTTCACTCTTTGCTTTGTTCGTTCGGCACATCACGTCGGAACATCCTTTCCCTGTGAGTTTGCATGGATTGTGTGTGTGCGACGGAAGGAACGGAATCATTGGAGAGGCGTTGGAGCCATCCGTGTTCCAAAAATAGTTTGTCCCGCTGGGGAAATTCGTCACTCCGATCGAAAGCGTCATCATCGTCGTCGGGTGGAGTACGTCCGATGAAGCATGAATTTCCATGTCCGCTGATTTTGGGTTAGAGCAGCAGTCCGAAACACTCGCATCGGATCGAAGGGGGCCTCACTCATTATGACGGCAGAGTTGACTCTGGAATAATATCATAACCAAGAAAAAAAACGCTACAAAGCAGAAAAATCGATCCTACGGCGGAGTTGTCTTCGGGATTTGTGTTCCATGTTCGCCCCCATACATATTCCTGGTCGACAGTTAATTATGCCTCTCCTAGAATGCTTTCTTCCAGCTCCTGCCCGGGATGACCTTTTCCACTCCGGCCAAGCGTCAAGTGAACCTTTTTATGACTTTGGGCGGAACATTCTCTTCCGGACTGAGTTGGACTACAACGCGGAGGCGTTCCAGACGACGAAGGTGATGATAACGTTAACGATTGACCGAGTACAACAACGGCGATTTCGCATCGATTTCTCCGCGTCCGTTACTGAATCATGAACCACGCGAAGCATACCATTTGTTCGGAATTCCTGAAGGAAGCGATGAGAGGCGAGCCCATGAATGTAGAAATCATGGACTGGTCTATTTTTGGGTCATGTCAATATCAAGTTGCGTTCAAAAAAACCCTTGTTAACGCTCTGTTTTTTTGTTTAACAAAATGGTTGCAGATTTGCTATCTTCAGGAACGATAACTTGCCAAAAAGGATATTATGGTCATGGTGACAGCCAGTCATTTGTTTCGGTAAACACCACAGCAAATTGATGCATTGTAACTTTAAAGCTTCCACGACGCATTCCTCTCTCTCTCTTAGCTTACAAAAACTCAACAACCTTTGCGTGGGTAGATGTTTATGTTGCGTTATGAATAATGGCATGCTCCCAATAAGCCACTGCACAACGTTTTATTAACCATCGTTCGTTTATTCCCAAAAGGTCCGGAAGGATCATGGCTGCACCCGATGGTAGCGAGGGTTACATTTTGGGAACGTAGATACATAAAACGCCGAAGCCCGTATTCATTACAACCTTCACCGAACCGTGTTCGTATTTCCGGTGTCGCATTCAAACGCAAACAAAAAAAAACCTGCCCATCTAAGCCAAATCCCATTCGAAAATGAGATGAAAATTGCTTCTAATGATGGTAGGTGGGCTCCTGGAAAAGAAACTGTCAGCGAAGGATTAGGTCCCAAAGCGAGGGCTTCGTCGTGAGTGTGCGTTGTTGTTTTTTTTTTCGACCACCTCGACCTACTCCATAACCCAGATCATTACCGTGAGAGCAAAAGGGATGAGTGTATTTAACTTTGTTTATTGGTACCGCTATTAAACGGCTCATTTTGGTCAACTCCCGGGGGGAGAAATGTCCCTTAAAGCAATGCTGGTAAAAAAAATCTTCAGGCTCCTGCTTGACTAAGGTAATTAAATCCAAAGTTGGCGGATTTAAGCGGGGAGCGAGGAATGGGGGTTTAATTAAAAACAAAAAATGTAAGAAAAGGTAATTGATGAATGATAAACGAAGGCGAAAATTGTTTTTAAGAGATGTGCTACGCATTTAGTTACCCCAAATCAGATTGGTTTTTAAGATTTTGCAGTTAAGCAGACTATTAGTGAGCTAATCATCACTTTGCAAGGACTTAATTAGCTCGTTGTACCATCGAAGTTCACCATCAATGATCAGAAAGTATTTAGAAACCTGCAAACTATTATAAATCACTTTTTTAGCAGATCCGTTGCACACAAAATACCAAAACATGCAACAAGCTGACTAGTTTAATGATATTTCTTGGAATGTCAGTCTATGACATCATGCAACTTGAAAGAAATCCGTCTATTACGTAGTTTACTTCCCCATAGCGTGCAGCACGTTTGATGAGCCGTTGTTTTAATGGCGCACATTTATTGTTTCAAATCATCCGCTGTATTTTTAAGTCGCGTGCAAAACAGCACACGGAACAGCCATCATCAGGCATATCCGAGAGGAAGGAGAAATTTAATAGAAACCGAGTCTGTGAAGTCATGGCAATGAACACAACTGAACGCTAGAAACACCATGCTAACTAGATCGTAAACGTTTAAACCAAACACCGATGGGTTTCTGCCCCAAGCCCCGAGATTTGGCGCTCGTCTGTACGAAAACGCCAGATATGTGACACCAAAAGGAACCGCAAGTAACTCCACGGCAGTCTGCAGCATCCCAACACTAAAACACGGTCTCGCGTGCCCGGAAGGATGATAGGTTCTGGTTGATCGTAATCGCTCAACAGTGTGTATATTGAGAGATCATCGTAACACACAGGGTGACTCAAGGGAGGGAGTATGTTATTGTTTGTTATCGTTGATCTTAGTAAACAAAAACAATGAAACTCCAACGACGCAACGATGTTATCGACTGGTTATCGTTTCACGATTAACACATTCAACAAAACGGCATGTTTGTCTGCTTGTTTCATCCAGCCATTTTTTGTTTGTTCGATGGATCCTGGCAAACTGTGCGAGCCCGTTCCGTTCCTTTCATCTAGGTGGAGGAAGCCGTGTGCACACGTTTATTTGGTTTGCTACTGCTGCACTTGACTTTCTGGTGCACAGGGTGCGCTGCAGGTGACACATTGCAAGTTCGCTGTCATTTCAATCATTAGCAAACCCGTGCGAAGAAATGTGTACCGAACCCCTCGCTGTTCTGTTTGGCTACTTCGCAACGTCAATCATGAAATGAAACTGTTACATTTCGTGTCGAGTGTTTCACGCTCCCAAAAGTACTAGCCAAAAGTGCCTTTCCTATTCTCACAAACACATACCCACCACACTCCGCAATACATCACATGTAGCCATGGAAACGCTTTGCAGAAAGTTCGTCTCTAGCACTCCCCCGGTGGAGAAGGAAAAAGTTCGCTCCACTTACGTCCTTGTGTACGCAGATGGAGAACAACACTTTTGGGGGAAAAGATAACAACACTTTTCGCTTAAAACAAGAATTTATAGTTGTCGCCACCGGCACACTTTAGCCACTACTGGAGTGTGGGTGCTCGCTTGTGTCTGTATGTGAAGCCATCTCCACACGTATCGCGATTTTCCAGGCGCGATTGGCGTTAAAAGCAGCTCAGTTTCTGCAGAATACGCCAACATCGCGCTTGAAACGTTTGTTTACATTAGGTTTTACAACGCACAGTAAGAAAAGATTTCCCTGCAAACTTTTCTGTACAGTTATAGTCACGGCACGATGTTTTATTTTTAATTTGCCTTGCCCTAGGACTTTTTGGTAGTGCAATTGATCCTCACAAATGTAGTGAACGTGGAGACGTGTGGAGACGGCACGAGAATATTCAGCTAGAACACTTCATATCCCGAGGAGAGAAGACACAGGACAGGAAGACACAGGAGTGTTGCATACGTCAACAGGCAGGCCACTGGGACACTTCACTTCTAACCTATCCCTGGGCCGAGTGTCTACTCTTCGTCTGCTCGGGTATGTGCGATTACCTGACCTGGGCATGCAAAGTATGCCGGCAAGTGGTGTACGTGTGAGTGCTCTGACTTGTTTCAAACATGGCCGGACAAGTGTTCGTGACCGGCTTGTGCATGTGGGGAGCTGCAATTATCATTAAAAAAAAGTTAAGGCAGTGGTAGTAATAACGTCACTCCCACTGCCACTTTCTAATAATCCTTTTGCTGTACGAAGGAACCACTGGTCTGGTACGTATCAATCTGCCGAAAGCTGGTACCACGCACGCACACAAACGAAACAGCAGTTGAGATACAGGAAAGTTTTAGATAAACTTCGGTAGAACGAAAGAGAACATCCGCGCGTTTGAAAAGCGTGCGAGCAACACTGTCGTCTTGCGTGGCACGTGTGGAATCAATTATTCCTGCAACACAATAACCGAAAGCGCACGGATCGATTACTAAACGTGTGAGAAACGACACACGATCGACGTCGATAAGAACAATGTAACCCGCACTACATACTAAGAGATACGACCGCGACACTAAACGATGCGATGTTGTGTTTCTTCCTGTTGAAGCAAGCGATAGTTAAGGACCGCATTTAGATATGTGACTTCGCTATTCATACCGACTATAGCCAAGCTTGTATTATTGAAAACACAATTTACTGCTGTTTTATTCCACTTTCACAACGGCACCCATTACATCGCGATCGCAATAACACCGTTATTGATCTACGGCAACGCACTGCTGCAACCGTGTGTTCACGCAAATGCACAACACAACACACGCGCCTTCGGCGAGGAGCGCGAACGCGGTTCAGAAATCCATCCGTTCTGAGCTGAGCAAAACAACACACTCGCGACTCGCGCGATTTTCCCGGCTCCGGAAGGAACAACATACATTTTCTCAACCTGTTCACCGAAGCGGCATTTCGTAGCCGAGCGACCGTCGAGAGAGAGGGAGAGAGAGAGAGCGCGCGCGTAAAAGTTGCTGCTCTTTCGGATGGTCCTCCATAAGCTCCACGTCGGTTCCATGTGCTCCAACTAGTGACCGACGAAGGTTTTGCAAATACGGGGATATAAAAATGTATCAATATGGTCTCATTATGGCTTAATTTACAAACAAACTGGCCACTGGTTTGTAACAAAAAGTTATTGTCATTTATGTTGATCGTGGGCTGATGCCTTAATGATACTAAAATTCAATTTAATCTATTTTTACTCATTTATAGTCTGTTGCAAATGCAAACGCACATTACTAATTTCGACCATAGTGCAAACCATCCTGCAGCAAGAGAAAATTCCCCGCTCATACCGTGCAGGGGAAAATCCTATCCTTAAAGGAGCTTTCGTTTTCTCCTCATCTCTGCAAGCTTTCTTTGTTTTCTTCCCTCTCCAAAAGCTCTGAAAATATTCCCCTTTTAGAACCGGTTAGAACAACGTTTGGTCTCTTTCGATTTTAATTAACGACTAACGATGAGCTTTTCAGATGGTGGGGAAAATCCTTCCGGTTTTTAAAGATGGAAAACATTTAAACAAATTACATCTCCATGTAAAGAAAATGGTTCACTTGATTGCGTTGATGGTTTGCAACTCGTTTAATGTTCAGCTAGACGTTAGCTAACGAGAGAGTCGATGCCTTAACACGTTGAATTGCCGTATAGGGGCAGTGAATAACGAATTATAACGACAAGTTTATTACCAATTGTCACGAAAGCTGTGTACCTTAGCACTGCACCACGCGAAAACTAGCATATGGGCAGTTAATAATTCAAATGTCCATCTAGTACCATTCCCCCGTCTAAAGGATATTTTTAACAAGAATAGTATATTTACTTTAGCTAAATATGTGCGATGTGTTGGTGTTAGTACGGTTACCCATAGAACAGAGTTGTTTTTATAATTAGATTTCATTGAAACACGAGCTCACTGGATGCTAAAATAAACATTCTTAGGGGTTTACAGGGTGAATAGTCCAGATAAAGTTTTGGTACCCTTTGGGTATTGGTTAACTAAAATAAAGTGATGATTCAGATCGACCAGATATACGAATCGTTCAATTAGAAAGGAAACAGAATTATCAGTTTCTACCATATTGCCAATCTTTGACAGGCAAACTCTAAACAATTCTATATTGATTTCAATGTTGTACTGTTTTTTAATGCATACAATTTTTTCACAAGATGCTGGGCTATTCAACTATGGTACGATATTTAAACATATTGCTACATAAACTTCATTATTTACTAATCCCGTTCAAATACTTTAACCGCAAAGCAGCTCTGCCACCTGTTCCGGCGTTTTTGGTAGAATTGTCTCTGGATTCGTGTAACCATTTTTCGGGTCATTTATACGTTCATAAATTTGACGATAAATTGCAGTTATCACGTTGAACGATCGCTTTTGCACGGTCGCTCGATGGCCGCTGCTGATGAGCAGATTTACTTGTGGAACGAGCAAGATCTCGGGCGTCTGTAGAAACTGTTCCAGTTTAGCCTGTGAATGGGATGGGGAAATTTATTGTGATGCACACATGCCATCGACATTCCAAAAGATAATTACCACAAAAGTTTGCAGGTGTCTCTGATCAATCTGAGCAGCATTTCCCTGCAGCACAGTGTAAATAGGGCTCAGATTTAGGTTCGCCACCAACGAGGAAGCCTGCTCGGACGTCAGGGTATCGATCTGGGCATCCGATTGTGCACGCAACCGTTCTAGCCGTTCTTCCATGTACTCGTAGATTGAGATGACACTTTCAATTTGATAGAGCGAATTCAGCAAATACACAGCCATATCCGTGGTGGGCAGATGGGAGGCCGATTCTTGCACCGACTGTAGCAGTGGATCGATAACGCAGCCGACAATTTTGACAATATCCGTTCGACTGCCTGCCACCATACTGGCCACCGACAGTATCTCTTTCAGCAGGTTTAACAACCGACCGACACTTGGCGAAGGAACGAGATCCGTCTGTGGAGGTTCCAGTCCAATTCGATTCTCGTTCGGGCCTTGAAGCAACTGCTTCACTTGGAATGTGAGACTATTAAGGTAGATCGTTTCCGAGAACAGCTGCATGTCAGCCATGCATTGTTCTAATTGTCCACCCTTAACGATTCCATTGATCATATTCTGATAGAATTTTATAAGATTGAATACCGAATACAGTATAATGGTGTCTTTCTCCGCATTCAGAATCGTTTCGACACGCACCCGCAATGGGTGACATACACCGTCGGACAGGTTTATCATAGCCGATTGAATCTGTCCGGAAATGTCCTCCTTGTCGCAGTGTTTCACTAGCATTTGCAGGTTTTCCTTTTCTGGTGGCAATATTTGATGAATGTATGCAAACATATCGCCGATGTAGCGTTTAGGATCGTGCGCGAGCATCTCAATTGGTCTCGGATTTCCTCCAGCGCCGCCTATCGTAAGCGCATCAATAAAACTGCGAACCACAACCGAGCGGCGAGCGGTAGAATATTCATCGATCACGTACTTAAACAGCACTGGGCGTTCCTGCAGCCTCGCCATGGCTTCCACAATCAGTACACCCATTTCGTTGCATTCCACGTTCCTGCAGTGGGACTGTGTCCAACGATAGAGGCGCTCCAAAGCAGCCTCCTGATGCAGTGTCATCTCCTCCATTATATCAAGCGCCACCGTTTGATAGCCACTCTGCATAAGCGTCCGGCAGTCGGTGTGAATTCTCTGTACTCGATCCAGCACCTGGAAAAACTCCGCCGTAATCGGTGCATCTCGTTTCGTACCGTACAGCATCTGATGCTCTGTGACGGATAGCTGAAAGCGAGAAAGAAATCCCCCGGCAATCTTTTGCTGCACCTGCAGTTTGGTATTCTCCTCCTGTAGGGTGTTGGCTTGCTGAATTAAGTCCTTAGTTTGGGCTTCGGTGTTACGCAGTTGTGATTTCATGTTGTCGACCGATTGACTCATGCAGTTGATGTCATCGCAGATGGCGTCCAGCACTTCCTTCACTTCTTTAAATGCTCCTAGGAAATTCTAGAAATGAAGAATGGCCAGAGTTAGTGGCTTGCAGTAACAGGTGAAATGCTGCTTGCCTGATTAATTTCTAAGCTTCTCTTTTCGATTTGGCTCCGCAAGTTGCGTCTCGTTTGGAGCGTGTTTTCCTTGAAGAAGGAGGATAAATCGGTCAGTGCCTCCAGCGTTTCTCGGTCCGATTCGATGCGTGATTCCAGCACTTTATTCAATCGCTGCTGAATGTAGTCCTCCTTAGTGCTTTCCATTTTAAACTCTGGCAACAAGAATCGATTTGCTCTTGCGAAAATCCAACAAAATTTTGCTTCCGTGTCGATTTTTCCCTCCCCGCCCCAAATCAAAACAAAAACACCGACAGCTGTCAAAACATTCCAACAGGCAGAAATCTCTTTGCGTTTATACTACTCGAGTCGTATTCTCAAACTGCGTGTCGGCTCAAAAAACGTCACGTTTGACAGCGCGGAAACTCTCTCCCTCGCGCTGTCTCTTTCTCTCTCTCTCGCTCTCGAGGGAGCGCGGTCAGCTTTCGTGCGAGAGTGCACTCTCGAAAGTGTGAGTTTTTTTTATTTATTTTCCCTCGGTAGAACGCGCTCCGTTTTTCCGCTTTCCAACTTTTTGTTGTGTCCTCAGCCGTGTTTTCCCAACAAAACCCTCCTTACGTTTCTTGCCACGGAACCCGCCCTCTCCATCCACCGCCGTAGCAGCAGCAGTTTTTCCCCGGCGACTAAGATAATCGGAGAATCCAAACCCCGTTCGGAGCAAGTTGAGACGCAGAGGCTTTCGGATTCAGTAGGAGTTTTCTGTTCGCTTCGTTCAACGTCGCCGTCCCGTGTGTTCTCGAGTGGAACCGTGTGTGTCACCGCACAAACACACAGACGCACGTCCATACAAACACCCTCTTGCCGTCAGTGTCGGAAAGGGGCCACCACCGTGCGTTCCGAACGCTGCAGCAGCAACAAACGTCCAGAGATCGTTTCGCGAATGTACGCACTAACTGCATAACCCCGCGGGTTTCTCGGTTGCGTGTACAGCAGGAGGTAAGAAGCATTGCATCGAATCAATCGCTGCTGTTTCTGTGAAGGACAGTTGCATCGTCGGTGTGTAACCGCGGTCGGGCTGCATTTTCTAACGGCCAAGCAACGCAATCCATTCGCCGCAAACCGAAACCGTGTGTGTTCTTCGTCTTCTCTATTTTTGTTGTGTGTGCATGGGAACGCGACGCGCGCCGAGTATGTGTGTGTGCGAATGAAGGTGTGTGCAGCGACGGCCCATGGAATTTGATGTGGGCTCTCGAAAGCGGTGGCTACTGCCTGTGTCGTTGCGGATTTGTAGTGTGTTGTGTTGGAGTGTCGCAGCTTTGGCGAAAGAAACGCAAAACTTAGTGTATGCATAGACGCATGGAAAAAAACACTGCTTGTGGTGTGAAAAGTGGCCCCGCGATGTTTTGTATGCGGGTGGAAGAGATCACACGCATGATCCTCCAGAGCGGATGTCGATGATCGCGCCCATCTAGATTCTGCTAGGCTTGGTCTCGATCGCTGGCCCCAAGAGAGCCCTCCGTGTGTGTGACGTCTACACTTTACTGTGCTGCTGCGTTTGTGGAAAGAAAAAGAAGTGAAGCAGTGTGAGTGCGAGCGAGATCAACGGGCAGTACGTGTGTAATCGCGCGATCATCGCATTTTGATCGTGTGTCCAAAAAAATAAGTGCATTTTACCCTCTTTTTGCAACATATTTGTGTGATCGTCCGTTCAAGTGTGCGTGTGTGTGTGTGTGTGTGCAACGTACAAGTATTCTTATCCGACAACAACAAAATCATTCAATGTCTAACCTCTCCCCCTAATCCGGATCATAAATATTCGCAAAAGCGGTGTGTTCAAGTGGCGTTTTTCGGTGCGTGTTGAATGTGGAGGAATTCTCTCATTCTCCTTTCGAATACCGCGCGAGATAGAGAGGTGGTGCGTGCAGCCGATAAACCAGCCGCGAAGGAGTGAACGAGAAGGAGCAAACGCAGCGCGCTCGGCTCGGGAACGAGACGACGGAACAACACTCATCTCAAAATGGCGGATTCATACTATCAGGTACGATCGGACATGTTTCTCTTTCGCGAGACACGTACTGCCTCGCTATCATAGAAAATCCGCTTTTTCTTTGCATTTTCCGCCGAGATGAGTCACGCACCGCATCACACGGTGAAACCGACGAATCTTATCTAAATTAGGACCGCAAACCCTCAAAGGACTTTGAGTGTGCGTTGTCTCCCTCCCTCCCATGTGTGACTACGGACGGAAAGACCATGAACTTCATCGGATCGGTAAAGCAGCATGCGCCCGCCGCATACACACTGTGGTGGTGCTGTTTCGGTTTGTTTTGAGACATTTATCACAAAGTAGCCGGGGGCTGGCAGATTCATTGGTGCAAATGTCAGCATGCGTGTGTGTGTGTTTTATTTAAACACACAAGTGGTTCGTGCGTGCGTGACTCAGTTGGCGCATCGGAACAACGCAAAACTTGATTTGGATATGTTTTGATTCACCTTGGTGACAGTGACATCCTCAATGATGCTTAGCAGCATCCCAGTTTAGTTCCAAGACATGGGTTTAGATCTTCAATCTACAGGATTGAGAAAAAACCCCGTTGCTAAAAGATCCGGGATGGTAATGGAATACTCTTCATAAGAATGAGTTTGAATAGTATATGGGAGATTTACACCCTTATGAGTATACAGAGACTGCTCCGGTTGTTCCTCAATAAACGTACATATATTTGTGATGATATTTGGCATTTGATCATCTGGTAAAGGATATATTTCATTTATATCAAAAAAGATCTTCATACTCGATGTATACGTCGATAACGTTTTTGAAGAATACTCTCTATCTCCCCAACCACCACCTCCATATCCCAAGAAGAAACGTAAATCGCAGCTTCAAAAAGACAGTTTTGAACTAAACTCCGGGTGATATGACAACTGTTTACATCGATTGGATTTTCATTGAGTTGTCCATAGCTCATCATTTGCGGGACCTAGACCGTCATCCGCACTCACAAGAAGAACAAAACGCTACGAACCTCGCATGCGATCTAGTGAAACGGAGAACCTCCTCAACCTGCCGGGTGGGAAAGATGGCAGTCACGGAATTGCTCTTGCTTGAGTGGTTTTTGCGGCTCTTATGTTTGGGCATTCCCTTCCCAGATAGAAACAGGTTTTAAAATTGTGCTCCCCCTGCTCGCTACTCTAATCGGCGCTGGATGTGTGGTGTGTGCTCCGGTAGTTCGTTCTTCTGAGCTTCGAATACGTGTGGGAATAGGAGACTAACACACACACGCACAAACGCCAGATGAAAACGCGAAAATCCAATCGATCGTGTGCTTCTGCCAGAGGGCATGGATCGGGGAAGACGATCACAAATAAACGACCCACGGAAAACGCAGACGACAGCTGCTGTCCCACCAGCTCCCAACTGCCCCTGACCGAAGCTGGCATGTGTACGAATTGCGTTTAATTGCAAGACGATCAAGCGCTAAAACAGCGGCCACCCGTTCTCGACACGCCACCAACGCACTTGGCCGTCCCGGGGATGGCAGGAGACAAATTATTCCAACCGCTACAGAATGGAATGTCTGGTCTCCCATGTCCCCACTCGAGTGTGCGTGTGTGGGCGACGTGGCGATGGAGCAGGTGGAGCTCTGGAAGAGTTGGGCGCTGTTGGCGGAGGGTGTCACTTTTGTGTTCCGCACCTAAAAACACTCGTGATTCAGAAATTCACAACGAGTGATAAGAATTCGAACGCGATTAGTCACTTGTTCGACATGACATTCGCTGGTTCCGACATGGCGGCGTTCGCGGTATGGGTTCGGTAATCGTTATCGGCCAAGTGTCGATAGCAGCAACGGGCACAGCACTTTCGTTAATCTCCCGTTCTGTTTGGTGTGTTTTCGTCACGACATCCAGCAGCAAATCCACCCAGGAGGCACAGATACCCACGGGTTGTTCAACCTGCCGACAGCTAGCGATCGATCAGGTGATAGTCGATTGTCTCTCTGTGGTCTACGGACGGTGGCCGAGAGGTGAGAATCAGTATCACATTGCTGTACTAAATTACCAAAACCACACGCTCGTCCGAAACAAGGAACGGTCTAGAAAACCAAACCGAACACAGGTTGACATGGCCTGGCCTGGCGTGACGAAAAGCAATCGAGGTGAGAAATTAATCTATCAGAGACAATTATTTTCTTCCACATTCTCGCATCAGACTTAAACGAATCATTCGTTTCAGATGTATCGCGAACATATTCTAACTGTCCTTATGTGTTTGAGGAGAAATGATACTCCATACCGGAAAACTCCATATTGTGAAAACTTGGAATATCCTACACTAGACATCTAATGGAAGGTTTTGATAGGGAACGCTTGGATCCCATATCTCTAATGCTTTCAGTAAGCTCTTCCATCGTTGCCAAACCTGCTCCAAATGCTCAATCCTACATATTCACGTTAAACGTCCCTATTGTACCCTTTTTTGACGAGACGCACCCTAAACCCGCCCCATCAACAGCCACACTTGTGGGAAAGTAGTGCCATAAAACTGAAAAGCGGTAATCCACATGCGAATCTGTGGAATTGCGTAACGACCCATCGCTTTCCCTCTTGACGGTTTGGTTCCAACTGAGGCAGGTTATGCGGTCTCTTCGCTATCAAGCATTCTATCGTTGGATATGTGTTTAAAAGAGTGGCCAAGCTTTTTCGCAAGTTACAACACATTACCTCGATAGTTTATGCAAACCATGGAGCACCAGACCAACGGTTGCTTCCGGTTTTGTAGTGGTACTTCGAATGAGGACCGGTGGGGCCTCTACCTTTTATTCCAGATCTGATCAATTGATTTATTGACCTTCGATTAGAGACACATGCAATCAATTAAGACGATGACGAGGGCTCTTTTCCACCATCGTTCAGGTCTCGTCATATTGCTTATGGCGTGTACGGGAGCAGTAGTACGCTAGCTACCACCGATACCGTGTAAAGCACAGCGTAGCCCTGGAAAAGGCAACAAAACAGCGCACCGTTTATCGTGCTTTACGCTTATCGACCACGTCCGAGTCTCCTTTCCATTATTTGTATATGTCCGTGCCGAAGATTTCCACACGCTTTCACACTCCGAAATATTTCGATAAAAACCAACAACACAAAAAACAGTTCACTTCTTATCCCAAGCCACAGCGACCGTCGGAGCCGCTTCGGAGAGCTAGAGATAGTTACCAGCGATTGCTAACTTCGTGGAACCGACCGGCATTCATTCATATAGGCCGTCGTACCGTCCTGTCTTTCGTCCTGCGTCCTGCTACTGCTGTTGCTGGCGTGCCGAAAATTGTTTGCGAAAGGAAATTAAACACTTCGCACCACAAGCCGCACACACACACGCGAGGAAGAGCACGGGAATGTTGGTCCTTCGGGCCGGAATGGCTTTTCTGTGCCTTCTTATCGGGCAGTGATCTAAATTCGGTACTGTGTTGTTTGCTACCGCGGCGCCTTTTCGTCGCACGCAAAGGTTCGAACCGAACCTTTCTAAAGCAGTCAGTGGCTATTTTAGATACTAAACTACTCTCACTCTCCGGAGACTTGGTAGTGGGCTTTCTCAACCTCCAAGATATCACATCATTTAATGATCATCTCATTGTTTGCCTTTGAGGTGTATTTAGTTTCACTTTTTAGTGGGAAGTAGTGGGAAGAATTTGAATAAAAATGCAATCACGACAGCCGTCTCCAATAACAAGCAATTAAATCGTCCCTAATAAGGCAACACCTCCTCTCCGGCTCGGGAACATGAAATATTCAGACGTATTTCAACGCACCACTAGAAAAAAGTGCCACGAAGAGATTGACTCACTATCATTTCCTTGACACATTTGGCCACAGCATTATTGCTGCCAAACAAAACCTTTAACCTCCAAACTGCGCCATGGCGGTATAAGTTGTGCCTCCGGAGCAGACACCCGGCAGCATAACCATATAGTGCAAAATGGAGCCACCAGAGGGTTCACACGTTCCCATTTCCGAACGTTGTTTATGTCTGTGTGTGTGTGTGTGTGACTGTGGCACAAGTAAGGCACAAACCGCGGTGAAATAAAATGGAACTACTAAAGCGCTAAAGTCAAGCCTCCGATGTCCGAAACACTACCATTAGGTACGCAACGTTTCCCTCGTTTTCCAAAACCCTTTTGTAAGCGCGTGTAGCACTTGGGGCTTGATGCAATAAAATGCGTGTGCTGGTGTACCTACCGGCCCAGGAGGAGAGCCGGAGAGCTGTCGACACCTCTCTCGGGGAGAGTCGCCCGTGTTGTGCAGTTGCGGTGGACACCCGGTTGGCCTCAGGTTTGGAATGAGCCCTCCGGCGTTTGGGTCGGAACATTAGCCTTGCTGTTTTGGTGCACTGCAGTGGGCTTGTTTCCGTCTGTCTCCTCAGAAGTAGTTGGTGATCTCTTGGTGGCAACTTAATGCATTGCGTGCCAAACTGGGTGCCAATCTTTCGGTATATTATGTAAGAATTCGTTTCTTTTCCCAGAAACCTAGGAAAAAATGAAAGTTTCCGTAGCTTTAGTTTGGCAACTTTACGAGGATGCCTCTATTTGACACTTTATTATTCGGCCGGCGTTTGTTTTAGCTTATTAGAGATTTCTGTACGCGAATCCGATAAACACACCCCGCGGATCCATGAAGCACTTGCCTCTGCTTATGGGCGATTTCCATTGGATCGGAAGAGGATCGTTTGGGGGAAATGAAATTTGCACACCATAACCTCCCTCGCTCGCCGTGTCGCGCCGATGGACGTTATTTATTCTGTCATTATTTGTGTTTATCTTGGCCCAATCGGTATTTGGCGTGGCCTCGAGCAGCACAGCACCAGATCGATTCCCGGGCGCGGGAAATTTATGTGTTATGGATTTTATTTGTATTCACTCTGCTCCAGATACCTTCCAGGGACGGCATGCTGTGTGTGTGTGATGTGAACTACGAAGAGGCTGGTGGACAATTTGTCTTGTTTATGGGGTAGATTTAGAAAATGAAGCGAGCGGACGACCGAGTTGAATAAAGGACACGGGGCCAGCTTCGGTGTGGTTTTGAACGGAGCAATCTGAGCCGGATCTCTGATTCAAGGTCCTTTCCCCTGGCGTGAGATGATACTCCACGTACCTGTACTTACCAGCTGATGATGTATATTATCGTCCCCAGGGGGGAAGATCAGAACGCACACTGCAGAATATGGCGTCAAGGCCGATTTGGGTCAGCGTTCAAGGTGGCAACATGCCCGTACTCCGCCAATTAGCGGGCCAGCCAATTTGAGAATCTCCTCTCGGAAAGGGCCCAACCATCGCGGACATTGTGTGCACCTGATAACGCATCTGGTTGCCGGGCGCCTCGCTCATCTCAATCATCTTCTAATTATCCTTCAATTAGCTGCACGCCTTGGAATCATCACCAGGCAAAGGAAAGGGAGCCTGGATTCCTCGATCGCGCCGTGGGACAGTAATTTCGCCGCTGGTTCTCCTCCATTATGTTTGCTTCCGAAGAGTGCGCGTTGAGGCGCGTGGCTTGTATTCTTCACCGAACGATTTGCTGCACGGGGTTCAGCCGGCATCCGGTGCAGCGGTTGCTGGCGAGCAATGTTTTATCAATTAAACGCATCGCTTCCCGTCGTTATCTCGTCGTCTCTGCGCTTTCCTTACAGAGACTTCTTTCCTAACGACCAAGTTAGGCGCGTGGACCTGAAGTACTGAACCTGAGATTTTGGAAAATATAACTAAATGTACAGCTTGAGTCAGGCATTGGTACTATAAGTCACTTATTTACTGCCTTTCCAAAGTTCTATAACTTATAACACCATTGCATTCATTCGTTTGTCTCAGACACTTTTCTAGCCATATACCTTGGCAGTTGCTCACAACGTGAGCGTCTGTTTGTCCGAAACCTTTCTTTCCTTCTTTCGCTGCGTGTAATCACCACCCGGCTGAGGGTGGTTTGTCTTACACAACCATCCGGATTGAATGTTTATGCACATTTTATTCACAATGGCGCTGGCATTATTCAACCATTGGCGGCATCGGCGCTCAGTTTGATGTTTTGGCCAACACATTCCGAGGCATCGCAACACACATCGTGCGTGGGTGACACGGGACGGCAGGCAAATAAATTAATGAATAGAAATCAGCAGCCGTTGACACTTGCCGGCGTTGCCGGAAGCGACTTCGCGAGGTTTCCATTCCAAAAAAAAACCTCTGCAGATCTTTATCGCCCATTCGAGACAACTAGGGAAAGAGATGGAACATGCCACCCCTGGGCAGTTTGGGATCGCTTTCTGATCGTACTCCTCCAGCAATGATTGATCCACGTGTATTACACGCTCCTCTGTGTGTACACCTTGCGTTTTTGTTGTTGTTAAATAGTGTTTTTTTTCTCTGCTCCCTTTCCAACTTGTTTCCAGATTGTGGTAGCTCATTTTGCATGCATATTCACGTAAAATACATACCTTGCGGTTTGGCCTGCTCCTGCCCAGTGTGTCCTACACTGTTCCAATCCGGCTGGAATGTGTTTTATGAGAGCGTTCGCCATCCGAATCGCGACGGAACGCAACGCTCCAGAGCAGGGAAATTTTATGCATCCAAGCCGTGTTCTCCTCTCGCGTTTGGGCTGGTTTGGGTCGATGGCTCTCGTGCGCAAGTACCTCGAGGGAGTCAAGATTAACGACTCCGGACGCGCGGATGCGGCTGTGTGCCGTCGCCATTTGTGGGAAATGTAATCAAGCCGACGAGTTTAATGATTTATGTCGCTCCCTATGGCGGTTCAGCCCAAACACAGCGACGCGTGGTGGCCCGCTGGATTATGCACGCGGTGTGTGGTTTATGCAAGCGGAGAACAACGTGCGTGGGTTTCGTAGTTTCTTGGAAGTTATTCAACTCCGTTTCGCTACAAAGTATTCCGCTCGGTGCGATCAGAATTGAACTGTGGCTTGTGGAAATGGAAGTCCAACCAGCGGGGGATTTGATTTGACTTTCTCGGTATCTCTGAAACATACACTGACCGTATGAAAAACTGACTCTGAGTCCGCCAGTGAGGAGGAAACATTCGTTGCAGCAGTCAATTTGAGCTTTTGTTATTTAAATTGATTTTAATTACATCTCTAGACAGAGTAGCATCGGTGGCTCCATCTTCCGGTAGTTCTATAATTTGACTCAAATTAGTCGTGACTGCTATGGATATGCATTTTATTCATTGAAGTCGCGAATTAAACTACGAGTTATGCTGTGTAAGTTACATTCCGGAAAAGTCTAGGTCGTTGATCCAACTGCTTTCACAGCATTCTTGCCTGGAACATCGCTTGCCTCGGGACAATCGATTAACTCTGTGCCTCGCACGGTGTGGTCCTCACGAGTCCTGCCTGTCCGGGCCTGTCTGATGGCGATCGTCCGGATGTGAATCAATTTAACTGGAAAAGTAACACACAAACACACACATACGCGCGCCTTTATGCGAGCCACGGGCCGTCAAACGTGGCTAGTTCCGCCATCGGTGGAACGCGACCGATGACCAATCTCGTTTAAACGTTAAACGATTAAAAAGTCGTCTTCCCTCGCGGAGAGAAAGTGTTTTATTTTGCAACCCGCTTGGTGGAACCGTTTTGCCAATCACGTCCTCACACTCTCACACACACACTTCCTGCCTTCTTCCTCTCGGGTTGGTGGAGTTTCCTATACTCTGCCGCTGCTCGCTGACGTTATGCCTGTTGATGGGTGATAACGATTCGCCGCCATTGATGGTGGCTTGCTCCGCGCCGGATGACGGCATCGATTCCGAGTTCATTAATTAAATTCCGATGCGAACACACCAGCGCGTGTCACCAGCGCGGGCAACGCATTAGGAAAGGACGCACGTTTGGAGCCTTCCATCGTTAACAGCTTGCGGATACCGATGAATGAGTTCGTTCCGTTTGCGGTGGGCTGTGTTATAAACACGATAAAGGAAGTAATCTTAAATGCCAGTTACAAACGTTACAGAATGTTGTATCCTTTGTAATATTTCGATCATCATATTCTAACAAAACTAACATGGTTTAGTTCTTTCCTTATTTTATACTCATTTCCAATATATAATAGTAAATTGCCGGCTAAATTATACTCTAATGTTGACAACTAAGCCCTTTCAGAACTCGGAGCACTTTCCTCTGTCAGTGATAACCAACAACAGTCAATAACGATTGTCGCACGGCTTGAATCATTGACGCAAACTCCTGCCTTTTTGCTTTCAATGTCCAAACTGCTTGGATTCAATTTGTGTTCGTTTTTCGGTCCGGCTTTGTGTGATCTGTGACGAATGCGGTCTCACTCAAACTCTAAAGTAGTATGCTTCAAATATCTCCCAACTGTCAGAACTTCCTTTTATCAGCTACGCGCGTGGAATTTGGCTGATAGCGCTTATCAGCTGTCGGCACGCAGCTCTTCATGTGTTCATGCGTCATTCCGTTCACGGCTGTTCGATGATTTCGGAACTGTTCATTCGAGCTTCTGTCAAATCATCCTACCAGCCGTGTTCTTCTCTTCCAGCAACTCAGATCTGAGCAATTTGCGTTTCCGTTAGATTAGGTTCGCACTCTCTGAATGTGCTTCGTGGCCAAAGTAGAGCTTGTGGCCAAAATCTCCATCCCCGAAATCCCTCATCAGGGCGATCGTTTTTCAAACCGGGATTGTATTTCTCTGGATCTCGCTCCAAAGCCCCTTCCAACCATGGCGGCCCTACCAAAAAAAAACTGCCTAAATAAATCTGTTGTGGCAGCGCACCGCCGATGAATTATTTACGCCTTTCCCGGAGCCAATTAACGCCGCACACTGGAACTGACACGAGAAAAAAAAAATACACGGGAATTGTGTCGGTGTTACTTTCCGCGTTTTTTCTCTCCCTTACCCTTCGCTTTTCCGTGCTGAAATATGCGTCGAACGTGTGAGAGAGCGGTGTTGATGGAAAATTGGAAAATTTGAACCGAAACCGATGTGGTGAGCAGAGAGAGATAGGAAGAAATGGAAGCATGGCGGGAGGAAGTGATGTAATGGCAACAGTGGACAAGGAATTGTCCCACAAACATACCGTTAGCTGAGCTGTTCGCTATACCGTACGTAGGTCAGTTAGCGGGATTAGACTATGGAGGCAATAGGAGAGGATTTCTTATAGCTTGCTGCCAAAATTGACTCCTTAGGATGGATATGAGGCCGTCAGTTTGTTGTAGTTTTAATAATGATTCAACACATTAGCACCTCCGGTAATTAATATGTTTTAAAGAAATCAAAAAAGCGAGTACAGCCACTGCAATGACGCAATTGCGTTACCATTTTACTCGTTCTCTCTTCCCCGTGAGGCGTGTCTCGGTTACGCCAAATGATGCACTACCAACTCTAGTACCTCAAAACTCGAAACCTTCTCAGCGCTCATCGCACTGCTTTCACAGGGAAGCACAATTAAGTCATAAAGAGCCTAACTGGCTGGCGAGACAAGGCTGCAAATCATCGTTGTAGCAACGATAAGAGAACTTGGCAGGCCTGATATGGAGAGAGAGAAGGTGGAGCGCGTTGATTGATGCAAGCGAATGGCTGTGTAGGGCCTGGTGGAGTGCGACATAACTTTGAAACCCGGGGTTTTAAGAACTGCGAATGGTGTTCCAAACTCAATCCAAACAGTTTTTTTCTGGCTGACTCCTTACTCCGTCACGAACCCTGTACGTTTCCATGACCCATAACCATATAATCCAAGTGGAAGAACTGATCTACTCTTCGGTGTCAGAAAAACTGGTGCTTGAATCCAAAGAAAACGGCCGTTGGAGCACCAAAGAGTCACACATGGCAACACCGGTGACTTATCAGAAGCGCCTGACACAGCATTCCCACAGCGATGCGACGCCCGGTCACGTACGAACACACATCAGAAAACATAAATACCACAAACGCCATCATCACATCCTACACCGCGCACCCCGTGCATCGCGAAGTTATTCAATCTAAACCACTGGCTTGAAGGCACTCGCGATAAAGCGGAAGTCGTGCGACTGAATGGATGCGTGTTGAAGAGTGCGTGTCAGAAGCAAAAAAAAAGCGGTTCCGTGCCTGCCGGAAGGAGCGGTGGGTTGGTGTGAAACTAAAATAAAGAGAAACGTACACGTGACGGCGAAGAAGGTTTCTGTTGCATCGCGGCACATATCAGCTTGGAGTCCCAGGAAAGCGAGCGAAGAAACGTTGGAAAATTATGATGGACCAAACACGTCTCGCTGTTATGACGTACGCTGCTGCCTACGTTCCCATTAATCGGGAAGGGAACAATCTGTAACAACCAGCGGCCGTACACGCCCCGCTGCTGGATCTAGTTTAACACGCGCGTAATTGTGCTCCTGCTTCCGCGTGAAGAAACAGGTTGCGCTGTGACGAAGGTAGTGCATGGGAAGAGTTTTTCCTTCCATTTTCTCCCCTTGAATGTTATCAATGAGGAAGACGATCGTTTATTGGGGCGCACAGGGGAGTTGCTCTCCCTGTGTGAGCTGGAATGCACTCGATTAGCCCAGTTCTCCTCTGGGGGAAAAGGTTTGAAGCCCGTCAAGTCTGGTTTTATTCACACGGCCCAAAATCTTGGAATCCTTTCCGATGAGGCAAAAGATATTTAATTAAAGCTCTGCTAATCTTAAGCTTGATTCATGAGCAGATTGATCTACCAAGCAGATCAAAACTCTTGGTTTTTTTTGTGCCGGACAAGATATCTCCCAATAAAAAAGTGTGCCATCTATGTTTCACTTCGTTTTAGGCCGCTGCTCGCTCAATTTACCTCAAATTTAATCGCTCCGAAAAAGACAGGGCTGCTCCTCCGTCTCGTTCTGCCCTTGTCCGATAACACAATTAACAGCTCTCCGACATGATCTCAATTTGATGGAATCCGACTCCAAACTCCAAACACAAATGAAATCATTTGGTATATATGTTTGTGTTCATTCCAAAATTTACAATACAACACGATTAGGAAAGCACCATTGACTTGATCATTTTATACATTTTTTCTTTGTTGTGGATCTCCGTTCGTCGACCCCGACCCCCATTCTCACTCACTACTCTTGCCACAATGCCCGTACAGCGTTGGATCTTTACTCATCTTTACCTGTTTTCTTATCGTTTTAGGTTCGTAATCATCAAGACAGGTCGAAATTGGTTTGGAACAGAGAACGGAGTGGAAACCCTGCACGGACGGAAGAGATGATAAAGCAAACTGCAACAGCATCTACTGCTGCGATAACAGTTCCACACTCACACGCGCACACGGATACATGCGCAGCGTACGTTCCAGTTACACAGTGCACAGTCTTACTGGATAACAACTCTTCAGCCGTATGTCTTCCTACGATTGAGATGTGCTCACAAAATCGGAAATGGAAATCGTCTGCGCGTGGCTTGTGCAATTTGCAGCCAACAGCTGACTTCGGAAAGAAAATTCAACTTCATTGCAAAGCACCGATTGAACCACGATCTGTAGAAGCTCTTAGCTTATGCCGGATATGTGTTCCGTTCTATCAGAAAACCATCAGCACAGCCTGAGCAATGCTTTATCAGTAAATGCATTCCGTACGCTCCCTCCGCAAGCACAACTTCCGATCGATTGCGCATTTTACCCTGCTTTAATTGGTGGGAGAGGGGGTTTGATCTGTTGTCGATGAAATCTATTGAAGTCTGCGTGAAGATGGAATAAAGGATGATGATCCTCGTTCACTTTTTGCCGCAGCGCTGTGCCGCGCGTCATTTGCATTCCAGCCTTCGGGCTTTTTTTTCTCTTTTTCGTCTCTGGAAGATGTTCCGGAAACGAAGATTCCAATTGAAATTCCAATTCCGTTTTCCACGCACGTTTTCCGGGGAACCTACCTGCTGCACCAAGCCATGAGACGCGAATGGAAAATTTCTCCCAATGGGGTGAGCACGTTCACATTCACTTCGCCGCCTTTTGCTTTTGTTCTTCGAGCAGCTTAATTGAATTTAGGAGGTCTGTGGACTTCGGAGATGATTCAAGAATTGCATCGGATTCTGGGCTTGTGTACGTGCTAAGAAAGTATTCGGAAAAATACATAATATAGACTGTAGACACGTTTAAATGAATCATCATCGCTGCTGATGGAATGGGATGACGTGTTTTTGATAGTATAATCGGCATAAACAGCATGAACACGAGACAAAAACGAGCTCCGAATGTTACAAATCTCTTGTCTCTGTTAAAGAAAAGGACAAACATGATCAAACATCGTTGTTATTGGTGTCTAGTACTAGTTTCTGGTAGGATTTGTAGATTACAATATTATCAATGTTTTTTTTTCTCTCTCCATTGAATCGCTACAGTTTAGATGAGTGAGCATACCCCACAGTGTGTTTCGCAACACACTCACATAAACAGAGTAGCGTTTATTGCCCTTTGGGAGCAGGATCGTTGATAGAGTCTTATCAGAGACTGACCTCGATTGAGTCTTAATTTGATTTGCGGTGCGTTTTTGTTTGATTTGCGAGTTTATGTGTATATTTCTCAAACTGTGAGTTGATTTGCATTGCTATTTGATGATAAGTTGAAATTGATTGGTTTGCACAACAAATAGTCCCATTTGCTTCTCTCTATTCGAGCTCTGTTTGTCGGATGCGATCATCGCTTTCGCAAACGGTGTGAGTGATGTATTTCTAGTTTAGTCGCACTTCTAACATATACGGCGCGGGATCGTACGTGAAGTAGAGTAAATATTGCAGAGGAACAGTTTTTTTCTTTTTGGTTTGCATGACACATCATCTTGTAGTGATGAAATGCAGCTAAATGCACTTTCCACCGTGCAGTTTGTGTGTGTGCCCCACTTACTTTCAGTTGCGGTGCCCCTCCCCGTTCAGGAGTATTACAGCCAGTCCTATTACAGCCCGGTTAAGCCGGTTACCCGGCGAGCAACTATGCAACAAACGGCTTACACTTGGCCGAAGCGATGGAAAGCTTGACGGAGAACGAAGGGGGCAGCTCAAACAGTGAAACAAAAACAAAAAGACGGAACTGGCTAGACGCTCTCTCGGGGAAGAGAAACAGCTGCCAATCACGACGCAACCGTATAGTAAAGAAAACAATGGAGTAAGCGAAACAGCGCCAACCCGAAGAGATGTTTGTTTCATGCAAAGAAAGAGCCGAGCAAAAGAAAACTAGAGGTGTGCGCTTAGGTCCCAACACAACAGGTCCCGGAGAAACTGAAAGCGTTGAGAAAAGCTAGGCTACGTCACACAGCCACAGCCACACTGCGCGCACCAAAGCTCTCTTCGGTTCTCTCGCAACGAGGGGTTTGTTGCTCTCGCCCGTTGGAGGAGGGAGAGACACTCGGAAGTCTGTGTGGAGTGTGTTGGATCGATCAACACGCGCGCGCACCAAAAAAAAGTTCCTCGCTGGGGCCCCGCTGTAGTAATTGAACTTTCGTGGCGTTCGGAGCGACTCGCGAACCCAGTGTGTGAACGCGCTTGCTCCTGGTGCGTGTGTGTGTGTGACGTTATCCTGCTGCGAATGATATTACGCTCGATTGTTTTCGTCGGTAATCACCAACTCCGAGAAGCATAATGTATCTGATTTGATTGGTGTGATTCAGTTCCCTTCGGATATAGTGTGTGTGATAGTGCAAGAAGATTTGAAAATTCCTCCTCCTTGCAATACAGGATAAAGTTATTAGTGAGACCTACTACATTTAGTAGGCGAACGCTGAATGCGTACGCTGTCAATCTCGAATCTCTACGACCGTTACTGTAAAGTGTGCGACTGTGATGCAAACACCATCTGGAAGCGGCCGAGTGTCAAGAAATCAATGGGCGAAACACGCTTCCCGGCAATAATTATCGGTGTCCCGTGCGGCCAACAGTAGTCACTACCGAACAACCTTCACGATTCTTCAAGATCATTATCGCAGTGACATTGCCCGGAAGCAATAGTTTTGGGCTGTGTAGCATACCGCGAACGCCCGAGTTGCGGAGTCTGCGGCTTCTGCACTTGGCTTTCGAGGAATTGTCTTGTATTGTTGAAACAGGTTCAGTAAAACACTTGTCCGCCGGGCATACATGTGTGCAAGGATGATGGGATGCGATGCGGCGGTGCACCAATTTATGAGCCGCTGAAGGATAGACATGGCCTCGGCGCCAAATGGATGACGGCTTGGAAACAATGCGTTCAAGAGAGAGAGAGCGCGCGACAACCACCGCATCGCGTCGGAGGCGGTCGCTTATGACAACTAATGAACCATTCTGGTGGATGTGCTTTTGCGGCTTCTGCCACTGACCTTTCGAGGATGTTGAATTTATTGGTTCCTGCTTCTGGATGTCGATTGTCTGCTGGCTGTGGTTCACCTGTGTCTTGATTCCAACGTTTCCCAACGCATTGTACATTGGACTAAGTGGGGAATAAGTGGCACGTTGATACGGACGGGATCTTCTGACAACCCGGAAAACATTGTGTGGTTGTTCTTCGCCGACTTTCATGCTCATTGTCGACGCCAAAATACACCCATGCGTATCGCATCGCCAGGGCGTAGTGAGATTTTGGAGCTTACAATGCGAATGCGGATAACGATCATTTATCAGACTATATCATTGTGCAAACAGGAAGCTACCTCGTCTGGGCTAGAGACATCATTAAACAAATTGAGTGGAATTAAAATAAATGAAGCAAATCGCAGGGCTGCGCACCGCGGGGAACGAAAGACAAATCTCGTACCTTGAGGGTGTCGTGTGGAGTAGCGCAACTCGTTGCGCAGAGTATCAATTAGAGCGCAAATATTTAGTTAACGTACAACACCGACGTGTCGCGTGGTGTTTTAATGGTTCCTAGAAATTCCTCCTGTTTTGTGTTTGTTGCCTCAGCTCATGTTACAGTTTATCCACTTCAAGCGTTCATTCACACAATGCGCTCAGATTCTGCTCCAAAAAAGACGCTAAATGCTCAACAATAGATCATTTTAGAGCCGGTCGTTCCATGCGTCAACTAGCCTGCAATGCAGACAACATCACAGGTTGGCTAGTTGTATCGTTGCCTCGATAGGAAAGTATTGACATCTCTATTCTCCCCTCGAGGCGTGAAAGGAAACGGGACGGGAATGGACATTGTACAACGATCTCGAACTCTCGCAATTGGCGTAGATCAGTAAATAAATGCGTGCGCGGTGACGTTTTGTGCCGACCATCTGGTGTAGCGGCAGACATGTAGTGTCAGATAATGTGTGTGTGTGTGTGTGCTATGTTTTGCCCAACCACGTTCGGTGGAAACGAAAGTACAGCCAGGGAGAAGGGTCAAAGGCCGTCGCAGATGAAGAGTGTGTGCGTGGATCGTGTACGTCAAGGCGTGTGTACTCCAAAAGAAAAGCCGCGGATCAGTTTCGATTCTCCACTCGCCGCAGTGTAGTGGCGTTTACGCACACGTGTTCGCGGTTATCGACGGATTTGTCTCGCCCGCAGGGGAGAAACCGGGAGTTTTGAGTAAATATTGACTTGAAGCGCTGCAGAAATCGTACAATTTTGGGTGAAGTTGGCCCGCTGTCTCGTTTGACGGACGGACGTATTTGTTTGCATAACATTAGTCGTCGCTTGCGTTAGTCTCTTTTCGGCTTCTACCTTCCCGGGGAGGCGGATTCCGGCAACTTCCGGTTTGCAAACATCGCGCTCTCGGTCAATTAGTCGCTATTTGTGGAAAGTTTCGCTACGGCCGCGCGGTGGGGTTTGATTTCGGCGTTGAGTTGAATGAATTCGCGTAGGTACTTAGGATGAGCTGAGGTCGATTGTTTTAGAGCAACTCAGAGCCGCATCCTCATTGGAGGTGTGCATGTTTTCAACTACCAATGCGGTAATAATAGGACGTTTTTCCCTATCTATCTTTCTCTTTCTCTTGAAGAGAAGGTATTACTGTGTGATACATACTTCAATCGTCGAAGTATGATTTCTCAGTGATTAGACGTATCTAACTTTAACGTAGAGGGAGAGTGTGTGAAGATACCGTCCAATTAGTTGAAACCGCCGATTAAAGACTCCCATTTTGTTACAATTGAGGTTGTTGTTCGTAAGTGAGAAGTGAGTACGTCGTGAAATGAAAAAAGTGCGGAATGTTGAATCGGTGTCCCGATGGAAGCTTAAAACATCCAAAGTTTTCAACATGCTTCCAGTTGAATGTCTTCTCAAGCGGGTTTGCGTTTTTCATGAGCAGCTGTGAAAAGGGAATTCGTTTCCGATTGAATTGTGTTTATGGTGTTATGGCGACGCGTCTTATCAGCGACAAAGTGTTCAAGTTTCTTGCTTGAAATATGTTGTTTTAATCGAAAAAGATCTCTCCGTATAATGATAGCAGAAGGCAAGCAAAAATTGAAATTGATTTCCCTTTCATCTTTCCAATAATTGAATCAAGAAGTGCAGAATCTGTGTGTGTGTATGGCAAAGTGAAAAATAAAATCTCGATTGGGTGTTGCCAGTGTGTGTGTGTGGGTGTGTGTAGATGTTTGCTAAAATAAGTGTATAAATGAAAAATCCATCCCTTCGCTGTGGAGTGTGTGTGTGTGTGTGTGTAGATGTTTGCTAAAATAAGTGTATAAATGAAAAATCCATCCCTTCGCTGTGGAGCCCATCTGGGCGGTTAGTGTCGTTGTGGTTCCACAACTTGTATTCCGGACGCGTGCTGGGAATTGACCGAAAATGAGCGACACCAACGAGCAGCCGGCCGATATCAGCTTCAAATCGAGCAAGCTGGTGATCCTGAAGGATTTGAAGGCCAAGCTCAAGAGCTACCTGTTCACCGTATGTAACCTTTGTCTGTCTATATCACCTTTGACTATTAATATCTGGAAGGTTTTTGTTGTTATGAACACGTCCTGATAAGCTGACCGGACTTCATTTCTATTTATTGTACCGATATAATGTGCTCCAGGGAATGTCGACTCAATCCATCTATCCAGCATTGGCGACTGTTTGAAAAAAGAAACAATCAGAAGAACAGAAAATAAGTTCACTCATTCTCACCCTCCACTCGTCTGCTAATTTAAGCTGTGAAATCTAGCGAGTTTGAGTTGGAAATGTTCGGATTGTTCTGCTTTGCGGTTATAAACGTACATTCACTCCAACCTGCGGCAGGAAATTATCGCATCCTCCAATGTTTGGCAGAAGCAGCGTGAAGAATTAGTCGGAAGAAAAGCGTTCGTTAAGACGCAGAGAGAACCAAACGGTAAACTGTTGTGTTCCCTCTCACGCCGAATGCGTCTGCTGATTGATCTTCGCGATCTCGCGGTGGAATTAATCGATCGACTTCCACCACCCAACAGCAGGCGCACCGTTTTCTTGCTGTGGCCCACTTCCGGGCAGTGTTGTGGGTGGTTGAAGAGCCTCCGAATGGTGGCATGAAACGTCCATAATGAAGCGAACGATAGCGCAACACCCGAGGGAGAGAGAAAAAAAAACGACGGAAACAGATGGATTAGCAAGGAATTGAAATCAAAGTCCACCACGAACAGCCAGCTCCCAGAGGGGGGCAAAAACAGTCTTTTCCACGGACGTTCAATAAAGGCGTTATAATTATAACACTTTCCGAGGCGTGATTTCGAGCCTGCAAGTTCCGTTAGAATTTCCCGACCCCGAGAGGGAGCGTGTGTTGTTTTGTTCTCCTAGTCCATTACAGAGAGCATACTTCTTCCAACGGGGGTTGTATGTTGCCTCTAGCTCTACCAATCAAGGGGGGAAGGCTTCTTGGGCGCGCGGTGATCGATAAAACTTGGACTATTTTTAAGGCACATTTTTTGGGAACGAAGCAAGCAAAAGGGTGCTCAGGAAAGCGACTGACGGGTCCCCAATTTCGGGTCGTTCGCTTACTCGCGCCCGTGCCCAAATTACTTCCAATCAGGGAAGGAGCGGGTTTACGTGAAATCGATTGTGACTAAATATGTAATTTCGGGTGGCCTGGGATGGGTCTGTTTTTGTTCCATCTTTCACCATCGTGCCCCGGGTGCGTTGACCAACTTCGCTGCGCTACAACGTAAACAACTGGAATTGACGAATGTGGAACCAACAGGTGTCCCCAGGTGGGATGGAAAGTCATGAAATGCATAATAAATAGGCCTAATGTGTTGTGCTTCCAACAGTGTGAACATCGCGCGCGGGCGCACGTCCGTGTCGTGTCATGCATGAAGGCTGTGCATGGAAATGCGATTAGGAAAATGGCCGAGCGATGGCGGCATCGTCCTTGAGGGAGGTACATACCAGGAGGGTTTCGCTGCAAGGTACACAATGATGAAACAGCAGTTGGCCTTGATCGGTTTTAGATCACACGGGAAATAGTGTTACAGAAAGCTCGTTACATTTACGAGAGAAGAATTGCTTTACCTGTACCTATCAGTACCATTTTACTTATAGTAGGTAATTTGATGGAGGTTTGAAAATTGTGTATTATCTGTTGCATTGCAAAAGAGATGAGAATAACTCCCTTTCAGGGAGTTAACTCACATTTACCCACTCACCATTGGGATTCGGATCGTTTAGCAACTCTTTAGGGAGTCGTTATAATCAAACTCACTTAAGAGTGAGTCACAACTGGCCGAAGGGATCCGAATCTCCCCTTTTTCCGACTCCCACTCACTTTTTTGGGTTTCGGATCCCTAAGGCCAGTTGTGACTCACTCGTGAGTGAGTTTAATTGCAACGACTCCCTAAAGAGTCGTTAAAATTATATGTTGGGAGTTAACTCACTGTTTTCATTGCAAAGATTTAACTCACTCACTCAGTTTTATTCAGTACGCACATCTCTACATTGTAATGTTTCTTTCTTATTCTTTCTTATGCCTGACACCTTGCCGTTTACTGAAATAGGTTAATGCCATTATAGTCGAATAGCTAAGGAGGAACAGGCATGTTTGGAGTTGTCACCCTATCTGGTGATTGGCCGATATGTTTTCTCCCAATTAATGTCTCATCCAAGATCCATTTATGCCACATTAAACACTCAATTTGTGAACAACCCCCTGGCACTTTAATAATTTTATAAGATGTTAATAACTTAATCCCCTTTGAAGCGTGCGAAAGAGTTGGTTTTTTGTTGCTAGACGGCCCTTTTTTCATCCATCCCTCCTGGAATGAAGTGGATTTGGTCCGAAACTAATCGACCGGAGGTTAATGGACCGAACGAGGTTAAACTGGTTCGCAGCCTGATTGGCAGAAAATTGGCGAAAAGGCAAAGATCGCAGGCTGCTGGTTCCATTGTGCGAGAGCACTATGCTGCTGTGCTTCCCACTGGCTGGGAAATGAATCGGGAGGGAAGAAATATCCGTGTCGACGCTCCGCGTAGACCAGTGAAAGGTTAATCGATTGCTTTGGCACCGGGCGCTTATTAGACCCTCTTCCTGCAAACGGTAGTTTTCAAGTTCGAGGTTTGCTTTTGCGTTTGCTGTTGTGTTTCGTTGCTGCTGCTGCTGATTCCACGCTCGGGTCGACGAGATTTTTCCCAGCCCGTTATTTAGCCGCACTAACCTGCCCGAATAGCAGTACTAGCAGCAGCAACAGCAGGTCGGGAGATGAATCTGAAGGCAATTCAAGGGAGTGTTTTGTTTTTAATCGTTTCGTTCACACTCCTCCCTGGATTTTCCCAGCGCGAAGGGTTGTACGTAACGCTAGACTCTCCCGCTTCCGACCTACTAATTATCGTTCTCGTAATATAGATCTCCGAAATGGTTTCTTTTTTACTGCGTGCTATGATCCTTTGAGCGCTCGAGAAAAATCTCTCGTAAGAGGCACGCGCAGTTTCGTAATTGCATGATAATATTTTATCACGCAGGCCCAACCGATCGAGACACAAAACTCGTCAAACTTTTCCTTCTAAAACCCACCCACACGAAAGACTCTTGAGCCAAGATCTCGCCTCCCCAGGGAAAGGTTAATCATGCGCCAGCGGAGGGAGTTTCAAAACCTCCCAGTCCCGTGGGGAAAATCTATACGGTGTAGATCGAAATTGCTTTCACCCCGGTCGGGTCGGGTACGCGCCGTTACTGACTCCACTTCGCACATGCCCACACAGCGGCGGATGGTGGACCCCGGAGAGCGCATTCCGTCATACCAAGCGCGACTATGCGCGCGAGTCCTTTCTCTTTCAGCATAACTTTGTGGCACGAAACCAGCCACCCTCGAGCCTGGCTCCGTTCTTTGTTTCATCCGGAGGTGATATAAGCCGATTCGTCATAGAGGCAGCAGCAACAGCGCATTATACGGCGCGCCGGTCGGCAAAGTTATGCGAGGAGAAGCACGATGAACGGCCCACGATAAGGTCACCAATTTGGTTGATAAATCTTGCTGGGAGGTGTTGAAATGTGTGTCCTAGGCTCGGGCGAAATGGGAAACGGATTGTGTTACCAATATTTTTCTTTCTCTTTTTCGTTACCGGTTGATCCGAATGCAGATAGCAACACCTAAATCCTTTTGCTTGGTAGCAATTAATCGCCTTCTTTATGTAGATTCGCTTTCTTTCGATTGGGTCAGAAGTTGTTCAGGTCGCAATAAGCCTTACGGGATATAATGGAGCATAATATTGGTCTAAACATGTGAGGGAACAACATTTTCCAACAAGATCTTAGGTTACTAATAGTGTAACTCTTAGGTTATGATACTCTAATAGTGTAACAAGCTTGGGGATTCTTGTGAGTAGTATGTTGTGAAGAAATGAGGGCAGAATCAAATTGCCTTACTTCGAATGACTCACTAACTTACAACTATCGTGCTACTGTTGTGTGTCGATTAACTTGAACCGAAAAGCACGTACAGCTAAAGTCAATTTAAACCCGGCCGAACGAAAGTCGTAGAGACACAACTGGTGTTGGTTCTACCTAGGGCTGATGCAGTAGCGCAACTCGTGTCTTTTTGTGCCGCAGTGCGTTGTATACCAGGATATTGGACCCATCGTTTAAGATACAAACCCAGACAAAGCAGCGGTGCAAAGGACGATGTACTGGTATCGAGCCGAATATTCTTTCACTTCCTCAATGTGCGGAGAGAGCACGCGTGAGTAAACGATCCTTATGCTATCGATAAAATATATGATAATTGGATTGTCGCGAACCCGGGTGAAGCAGAGTCGTTCCGTCGGAAAAAGGGACGGATAAATTCAGCCACTAGCGGCCGTTTGGTAGACCACCGCTGTTAGTATTTGTGTCTGGTCCAAGTCCGGAGGTCACACGGTCGCTGGGTATTAGTTATTCCGACACCGTGTGTGTCGCGTTACATATTCTTACCAGCTTCGCTCGGAGGTTTTCCCTTTCACGAGCTTAAAACTGAGCCTTCGACACGGAGTCGGTTTCTGTCGTTTCTGGCGCTGGGGACGAAAAAACACGTTTCTGGTGACGAGAGAGAATTTTTATACGGTTTTGCAACCCTCGTCTCCATTCTACCCCACGTAATCTACAGATTCCCAGTTTGCTGGAATTCAAATGAAGCCTTTTCCTGGTGGAAAACCCTCCCTGGAATGTAGGTGATATTGGTGTACATAGCTGCATCGGGAAGGCACGTCCCTGCTGACGAGTTTCTAGCAAGTGTTAGGATGAGGATGGAAGTGTAATGAGCAAATCTAATTACCACTCTCTCAGCTCCGTGACCGGACCGGTTAAAACGTATCCGTATTAGTATGCCTTTGAAGAATCGGTGCTGTGAACTTGTGAAGATTTTTGTATCCTCCAAAACTAATCCCTTTTTCAAACTGAGAGGGCTACGTGCAAAAGAGCCGACATGATCTGACTACGAATTCCAACTTCAACTCAAACACGAAAGGATTTACATTTCATTAGAGTTTAACGTTTGTATGCGTCTAATTCCGAATTTCTTTGCATATCTATCTGCATGCAGTACACTTACGATAAACATTGTATTGCAAACGCATCACGTCGCTATCGATGCTCCCAAAATACGTTCAAAAGCTTCCTCTACAGTGTCCCCCACGGCCCTAACCTTACAACCCGATGACGGAGGAAATTCTAACTGCGTGAGCAACACAGCTGTTGACACAACGCGGCGCGCATATCTTTCGTTATCTGCCTATCGTCTGTTTGCTGCTGCCGAACCGAAACCAGCTCTTTGGAGGCCATAAACGGGCCGGGTTGCATTTAGTTTACCCTCGGTTCTGGTATTGTTTGGGATGATCGAAAACCTGTCGGAAGGCTCGCAATGTAGTGAAAAATAGTGTTTTAGTTTGCTGTTGTGCTAAGTTTTGATTGTCTCAAATAGTTTAAACGAACCTGGTTGGACGTCGTTCTCATACCTTCTGGGTGAATGTTATGGAAAAGAAGATAAACCGCGTGTGTATGTTTGAGTGCACTCTGAAATGGAATTGCTTAGTAAAGCAAACATTACTGCAATGGAAGTGATCAGCGATCATAATGTAATGGAATGCAAATTACGCTTCACTCATTGGGAAGAAGGGGTTTCGCTCACACCTCGTCTATTCTTTAAGCCTTCTGTTTCCTCTCTCTATGTTTCTCTGTATCGGAAACAAACGCATTGACACACATACACATTGTTGTGCGTGCTCGGGTGTAGTTTTCACATGATCTACTGTGGTAGGTAGACTTCCTCATCCCAGATTCACGCTATCCTTAACCTGTGTAGTTGGTTAACTTGGAACGCCAAAAGGTCAAAACGTTACGATAGAAGAGAAATTCCGAAGAACTGAGAAGAGACAACTTAAACCAAATCATCAAGTGACACTTTATAAGGAGAAGCACTGGCCTGCTAGTAGCAATAGGGATCGGTTTGTGTAAACCGACCAATAACCGTGTGTGGTAATGGCGTGCGAGATAAGATAACATCGCTTGATAAAGATGTTCACCTGCGCGTGTACCGTACACAGAAGGAGAACTTAACGCAATGACCAACGGAGTGCGCTACAGAATTGTACTACTCTCACTGAAACTAGGTATTGGAATTGTTTTGCATACGCTCTTTCAAGTAAGCAAGGCTTTATCGTCCAAATAAAAGTTTTCGAATTGTGTAACAACTTTAGGTAATTAAGTGGACATCAGACACTTCGAGATAGCTTATCTACTAGTGTGTGCTGTAAAGAACGATCCTTCACCAGTGACACTTGACTGGACGATCTTGTCCGAGAATGGTTCAAGAAATTAGTAGCATGGAATAAGTCCGGTGTTCTTATAGCTTATAGCTTTATAGCAATAAAGCCTATTATTATCGGTATAAATGTTTTGAATATCTCAGATTTTCAAATATCTTCACCTATTGCGCAACAGACGAGTTCGAATATTTCGACGCACCCACACATAAACGCTACTTGACACCTCCGCACGCGGGAGAACCCAAAAACGTCTTTTTTGCGATCAATTCTCACCTTATCCTTCGCATGCGCGCGTGCTCGTTGTGTGGCCGTGAATGGGTCGCGAAGGCTGGATGGCAATGGCCAGAAAAGGCGTTCGAGGGCAAGGACCGGAATTCGCCAGTGTTTTTTGTTGTTGTTGTTGTTGTTGTTGTTTTGTTTGTTGCTTGCAAGTTGCGCAAACCCCGACGGTCTGTTGCCGAAGACGAAGATCTCCACCTTCGCGAAAGCGTGCGCGTGTTGGCATGCGGGACGGTTGGATCGCGTGCGCACAACTACCACAGATACCTATATTGCCTCCCAAGCACACACGCCTAATATGTCGCCCGAAGACCGCCGCCGTCGTCGCATTATGCATTCAAAACACACGCGTGCCAAAGGAACGCACGTCGACCAAACCGCCAGCAGAGGGCAAAACCTGGTCGGGTGTGCTTCTTGGATAGGGAAATGGCATTTAGCTGTATTGTGTGATTCGGCATCACGGTACGGAAGGAATTGTTTAAATACGGGGGCAGACTACATCGTCTTCTTCGGCGCTTAGGTGGTGTGGACATACTTGTATTCCCGTAGGTAGGTGAATGCTCGTCGGCAGACGACTCTAACACACCGGAAGAAAGTAATTAGTGAGCAAATGACGATATCCGAAGTATGCGCTCTGCAGAACTAACTTACTTCCAAACTGCTATTGGATGAGATTTCTTTGTAACTGTTGGATTTTTTTTTTCCTCGGTGGCCCTCAGTGATCGCAACCTACACGCAGACGGTGAGTTATGCTTTATGACGCATTGGTGTTCCTTATTGTGCACTTTCGCGTTGCTCCAGCCCAGCGGAGGGTTTTAATTTTGTATAAGTCATGGAGCTCTCTAGGATCGACTTCGCAGCGTAGGAATGTCTATTTTATGAGACATGATTTATCGTCTCGGTGAAAGGGGAGAACCCGGGAGAGATACATGGTGTGGGGCGTTTTTTGCCGCGGTGGTCGCCTAATCTTCGGGAGAGCTTACTTTCACTTTAGCTGGCTTATGCGATCGACATTTGCCTCGTGGCTCATGCTCGGGCTCGACTACTGACTGACTGGTGATGGTGGGATGATTATGCCCATTAGTCAACCACCGGTAGCAGCAGCAATAGATATTTACTGCTGTTTGATAATCCCGACAACGGGGATAGACTATTCATGAGGAGGAAAAATGCGCATACAACTGCTAAAATAAGACATCCCACGGGCGTTTTATGGCGATTGGAGATTAATTAGTGATTTATGTCGTGACTCCAAGCACGTTTGGGCAGTTTGAATCTAATTTAATTGATCCTTTTAACGCAACATTCGTCACGTTTCTTCAGGGAGATCCTAGACTTTATTAGGAGACTTTATTTGTAGACTCATGATTCCATATATGCGCTATCAATTAAATAAACTGCTACTTGGGATGTCTTATGAGCATGTCTAATGCATGTTCATCACGCGCACGATTGCAAAGATTCGAAAATTGTCTTCCATTTTTGCTACCATATGTGAGGCTAGCACAAATGCCGGCAAACCGTTGCTGCCAGAAAGGCCGAATTGCGATGTTGAACAATCTATTTCGGTGGGATTTTGTTTTGTTTCACTGCGCCCTCCTGCTGTGCCCGTTCGGACTCTGCAGGATCCGCCTGTGCAGGAACAAAGTGAAAGTTTTGTGCGCGTGTCTATGTTTCATGTTTTTTTTTTTGTTCATTAACATCGCGTTCTTCGCCGCATAAAATTATGCCGACGCTTTTGCTGGTGAACTCGCATTTTTTTTGTTATTTATCTTCACTTTCCACTACGTCCACTGTTTTTGACGCCTCCTTTAGAGCATCTTCTGGCATATAAAATCGCACCAAGTCCACCTCCTACCAACTGGTGGGTCTAATAGACGATTGATGATAAAATGAAATAGCACAAAACAGTCAGGGAAGAAGGCAAAAGTTTGATCAAAAGTTTGCATCGAGGCTGAATGGAACGACGCAAGCAGTGTCGTCCCCCCGGGTGCTAGTAATTGTGTTAGCATGATTTGCATAATTGCAGGCTAACTTACTGTTGGGTGTTGTTTCTATAGATATGGTACTCCTTGGAATAAACAGTCAAACTCTTCGTCAAAGATGTCGATCATGTCTACAGGAATAATCAGGAATACTCCATTTTCATTAGACTTCTAATACGAATTTTGCAGATCGAATACGAATACGAATGCAGATCGGGAAAGTCCCAGCCCCGAATTTGGTACAGATGTGTGTATATGTGTTTGTAGTAGATAAACTAATGGGAGTTAACTTGACTTGACTTTACGAAGAAGTGTTAGCTGAACCTGGGTGAAGCAGATTTGGAAAGTCAAGCTATAATTTCTGAACCTCGTCTCACTTGCAACAGCAGGTTAGTTTGATGTTAAGCCCTAGCTACGCACGCAAGTGCATCCGTGGAATCAACACAGTGCACACACACATACGACAGGGATAAAAGTGTGATCGAGTGAATTAATTTGGATATAAATAGCATTCTTCCACGCAAGGGGAAAAACTAAACCACCGCTACACACACTGTATCTCCTCCGCTGGAGATGGTTGGTTGAATATTAACCGTGATGAGGTGCATGTAAGAAGCGCGACAACACCACACTCAACTCTCACGACGTACGACTCTTGCGTGCTCTAGTGGCGCTTCTGCAGGGTGCTCCAACACAAACATTGACACATCGTTCAACAACAGCGAGCTTCTGGATCACTTCTGCGGGGAAGTCCGAAACAAAAAGCTCCTCAAATCAAAGCCCAGGTCAGCGTAGAAGTAGCTGCACAACTGGGTGTGTGTGTGTGTGTGTGTGTGTGTGTGTGTGTGTGTGTTGCACCCTGGCGGCGTTAGTCGTGTTGTGAAACGCCCCACCGAAATTCCACCCTGAGAAGCAGCAGAAGTCGGACGTGCACCAGGGGCAGCTCAAAGTCATGGCACTGTACATAACGGGCTACAACAACCGCTATCGGAAACGACGGCGGAGTCGCGTATTCAGCACCTGCGTCAGTGCGGTCGTCGTCGAAAAGGTAACGGAACAAGGGCAGGCACGCCGGACAGACGCGAACCAGATCGCGGCTTCTTTCTCTTACCCTTTGCCCGAGTTAATGCTCTCACGCGCGCTTGATCTCGCTCCCAAATGCGCCTTCCGGTGTAGCTAATTCGCTGCTATAGACATCGCTAGAGTGAAATTCATTTCATTTCCTGCTGTCGACGACCCACCCGATCCTCTGGCATAACCGGTTCCTTCTCACGGGGTTTGATTCACGATCGGACGAAAACAAAACATCAAGAACAAAAAGCTCACGAAAATAATGGTATTTACCGCGTCGCGTCAAACGTTTTTCATTCCAATTATGGACGAATTATGGAGGAATCTAAGATTGAGTTAATTTTCCGTTTTTTTTATCGTATCGCCGACGCAAGCGTTTGGGTAACTTCACAAAACAAGTAGAGTGGTGGCAGAGTAGTTTTTTTCTACTTTCCTTCTGCTGATAATGCAAAATAAGTTAATTCCGTTTTTGCTTGGGAGACTCCTTTGTTGAAGCATGAAACACGTGCACTCGCTTCTTATTTTGTAGGTCAATCTGAAGTTTAAACTGACGTTTGACTGACTACAATTTTACATATTTATTGCAACCTTACAATAACTCGTTTTCGTAGCGTCCTGACACATAATTATCACCGTTAATTCGAACATTTGCTCCGGAGGTTTGTTAGTGCAGATGAACACGGCAGTTGATGTCACAATGAGTAGGGACAAAGCCATGAGTAGGGAAAGTGGTGTGATATATTTACGCAAACATTTCAGTGTTCCTAATCCCCCGTTCTAACTTCCAATAATGTATGCACGTTTTTTTGCAATCTGCCCACGCAGAACAGGGGAATAAGTTATTCACCCAAGAGAAGTTCATCGGTAGCGGCTGTACGCGAAATGGTCGAACGATAACTTCGAACCATCACCTGTTTGTGTATGCCGTTGGCTTATGATTCCGTTACTCGTATTGCCTTCAAGCCTAGCCTTCAAGGCTCAAACTTGTTTGTTGAATAACCTTTAGGGACTTCTGAACAGCAGAATATATGATGTATGGGCGTGAGAACTCAATATGTCACTTTCACGGTCATGTTTTCTACTCATTTCTGATGTCGCGAGAACATCGCATCCCACGTTGAAACACGAGAATCCACGTGAGTCCTTCTTCCAAGCGAGTCATATTTGCGTCACATTTGGTGTTCTAACGTCAGCTCGCGTGGGTATCTCAGCTTTTAGTTTTGGTGAAAACTTTAACCATTCATCTTAGAAATTGGTATCCATGGCGTACATGTTGCGTAGCACAACAAATTATTATTCACGACCGAGAATCCGCCCAATACAGAGCAGAAGAGAGAGTTTGATAAACTCAAGACGTACTTGGCGTGTACGGAACTTTCGCCAAGTTCAAGTTCCGACGCAAAAAAGTAGAGTCTCGGCCAGGTAATGGTCCACATTGGCGATGCGGTGAGATGGGGACAACAAGATAGGAGCATTCGTCGGGTGATAGCTTTCGTAGCGCGCTTGCGCCATTGCGCATAGTCAGCAGCCCACATGTAGCGGGGACGGTCAAGTGCGCTCGTAGTCGTGCCCAATAGTTCACATACATTGAATCGCGTTCACATGGCTCACGCACAACACCGCCAGGCGCTAGAGACACACGATCGAGATAGAGAGACGCGTACCGTTAAGTAGTTTATTGTTGTTTGTCTCATGTTTCAGCACAAAACAAAGCAAAAGCTCATTGCTAACCGCGCATTCATCTTCTTCCGCAGGGCGATTACATTAAACATCCCGTGCTGTACGAGCTGAGCCACAAGTACGGCCTGTCGGACAATGTGTCCGAGCATCTCCTGCCCGACCGGCTGGAGGAGATCAAGGAGGCGATTCGACGCGAAATCCGCAAGGAGCTCAAGATCAAGGAGGGCGCCGAGAAGCTGCGAGAGGTTGCCACGGATCGACGCTCCCTGTCCGACGTGGCATCGATCGTGAAAAAGAGCAACAACAAGCTGGCCGAACTTAAGTCCGAGCTGCACGAGCTGGAAAGCCAAATCATCCTCACTCAGGGCAATAGCGTTAGCAGTAACAATGGTGGTCACGGTACGTATCTGAACTTGGTGGATATTGTCAAATGTGCACTGGCACACGTTAGGTTCAAACACACTGGATTGATTTCCCAATGATATCGAAGTGATAAATATGCGTTACATCGTTTCAAACTGACCTGGATTGAAATGCATGCACTATTGGCATGAAAAGACGATCCTGGCACTGAATAATCTTCGAACACACGGACACCGGTTCATGTTTCGCTTATACAGCCAAACCTCTTGGCTATCCTCATGTCACACTTGCTAAAACATGCATTAACAAGCGTTTATTACGATTTTTATATATTTTTATGTCATGTGTGGGATACAAAACGACAACACACACGACAAAACTGGCAAGAAGTATACGTTGTCTCGTTACAGCTGAAGATCGTTTTACCCATTCGTGTGGAAGGACAGCAATAAGAGGCTATTTATAATTATCTTACTAGACACCGTCGACCACCAAGACCAAACACGGCAAATTGGAAGTTTGTAGATCCGTGGGTGGTCGACGAGTGACAGTGTTTTTTTTTGTAAAGTACGACAGTAAATAAACGGCAATTTGTAGTCTTCTAGTAAAGCGAGCCTCTAGTCTGCAGTTTCACGAGAGCATTTTCGAAAACTGTACCAGATTCTAACGCATTGCATCTCTCTCTCGGAGCTCGCATTGCATCTCGCTGCATGTACTCTCACTTGGAGCACCGGAGATGATCTCCTGGATTTTGGGGAATCTGCGCAATCGTGTTGCTCACAGTGCCACTTCACAAACCACTCACCGTTGTTCGCATTGCTTGTGACAACCGAGAAGTGAAAGATGCAGTGCGAAGCAAGAGGTGTGTTGTAAGGTGTCGATCTTTATTCCAAGCAGAAAAAAGCAATCAAATTTGTGATGTGAGCTGTGCCAAAAAGAGATACGCGCTGATTCAGTGGCAGATATTCTTGTCATCATCGGCTACACCCACGCCATTTTGCCTCAGACAGCAGCGTTTCTCGTCCATTCTCAGGATAACTCAAGTGAATCCATATCGCCGTCTCATTGGGACGGAAATAGAAGATTCAAAACATCCCGTGCACTCCCCGATGTTGTTGTCGAAGAACAGAAACTGTATTTGCTCACTGCATTTGCGTTCGGAGCAACGTTAAGCTGGGTTCAATGTGGAACATTTGGCTCCCTCGAGGTGTTTGCCCACTGCAATCAATATCACCGATTCCCAAAAAAGTTTAATCGGTTTATGTGAGTTCCATCAAAAGCCTACCGGTGGACGTGTCTCTGTGTGTATGGGTGTGAACGATTATCAGGGCGAGGAAATTTTCCAAAAGTACCGTTTCAAACTTCTCCCTGTGTGTGTACACGCGCGTGCTTTTTCGTTCGTAGCCCAACGTACGCGTTTCAACGCTGTGAAATTGCGTCGGAAATACCAGGCATTGCTGGCCCAGTGCCACTGTCGGTGAAATCAATGCGGCAACGTTGAATGAGTTTACCCGTTTTCCAGCATTCCCATTCCCCGCCGTGGATTTGGAGTAGGCAGCCACCGCCTAAAGTGGATTACAATTGAGTTATTATGTGCAATATCGAGTTGGCAGAGGCTTGCAATGAACATGAGGGAGAGTGTGTTGGTGTTTATGGAGTTTCTTAGTCGATTATGCCGCAGTTTTATCAACTTCTTCCTGTACAGCTTCACCCGGGACTGGTTTGTTCGATATGGATACAGGCACCGTCCCATGTTCCCAGACCGAGGGAGAATAGGGAAACATGCGTGCAGAGAGATATCGGTTTCCGATTCACCCACGCCGCACGATGCAACTTCGTGTGAGGTGAATGTAATCATGCCAGCACAAGTGCACGAAAGCGAAATTGAACCACGCGGCATGCATTCGAGTGAAATGTTACATGCCTGCATAATGGTCATATAATGGTGTGTGTGTGTGCGCAAGGGGTGTTGGGTTACCCTTTTCTCAGCGGCTTGCAGCTGGCCGTATTGACCAGCGACATTAGCGTAGGAAAAAAGAAACAAAGAAGAATTGGCGGAAAATAGGTTTAAAAGCAAACAAAAGAAAATGTTTGTCGATGCATTTGCCTGCTTCCGTTCATGCATACGTAACAATTCCATACACTCATCACGTTTGCTGTACTCCATTGATCTCAGACGTGGAGCTGAGAAAAAAAAACGTGGTGAGGGTGGAAAATGAGGGAAAACTCCAGCGTGGTCATAGCTACAGTCGAAACAATAATCCAATTATAAATAATTCCAACCTTTTCCTGCCATTACTCTGTCGCTCCACGACGCACCCTCTTCTCCACGACGCACCTTCTCTATCGAACTTGTTTTCCTCCGGAATAGGAAAGAATAAGTGTGCCGGCTTACGTACGAGATCGCGCTTACGCAACTCTCCGGGCCCCACTGATAATGCCCGTGTCTGTCTTTTAGTGCTGTGATTACCGATGGTGCAGTAACTTTATCGGAATATTATCATATCTTCAGAGAAATGGCGATTGCGCTTTTGCCATACTGCTCTGACTCAGGTGTTCAGTGGAAACAGTTTCTCTTTTCACCTAATGAAGTATCATCGCTTCACATACAGACGGTGCATGTGCATCACCTGCTGCTTTCCGTTTCGTTACAAAGGCTATTGACCGTTGACAACGGCGGCAGCAACCAACAGAAGCATGCGAGTGATCAATCACTACTGATCGAGCCTTTCTGCTAGTCTAACTGAATTGTTTTCAGTTTTGATTTGGAACGAACTGCAAATGACTCTTCACGGCAATATCTGTAACATATGTTATGCGTATCGTACTCAATAACCTTCTACTGCTGCCAGAAATGTGATATTTCAAGCTGCGAGCTAAAGCTCCATCTCCATGTATCATGAATAGTCTTAGTTTATGTTTATGAGACGCTAATTTTGTTTTGGTTTTTTTGTTACAGATCCCATTCTATCTACGGTCATACCGAGCGGACCAGAGCTTACCGCCAACGATAAGCTGCTCATACAGCTCGAGAAACAGCTGAGCATCGAGACGAAGGTGAAGAACGGTGCGGAAAACATGATCCAATCGATCTCAAGCGGGCATCACGGTCGCGACAAGAAGCTGCTGGCCGAAGCGCACCAGATGCTGGCCGACTCCAAGGCCAAGATCGAGTACCTGCGGCTGAAGATCCTCAAGGTGCGCCAGAACAAGTTGAGCAGCAAAGTATCCGAAGAGAATGGGGGTGAATCGGCCACGGCTACCAAACAGCCCCAGGAGCTGGAAGCATCGCTGGACGATCGTATCGAGGAGCTGCGCCACAGGCTTCGCATTGAGGCGGCGGTGGTGGACGGGGCGAAAAACGTAATCCGCACACTGCAGAGTACAAAAACGATCGACAAGAAAGCGCTGCAAGAGGTGCGTACCCTTGAGTACCTGATTACACTTTTAGGTTTACATATATCAATCTCATCTGTCAATTGTCATCGGAACGTTCGGGAAGATGTGTGCGTTATCGTGAATGGCACCTTATTAAACGCTGGATGTCTTATCAATGCTCCAAGGCAATTCTGGAGCAATATGTTATCTGGCACGAAGTGCGGTTGCATCATGTATTCGAGACGTTTCTTTAGACGAGACGCTTAGATTATCATGCGATAGACATTTTGGGCCTTTTATTAGCACTGTTGCTTACTGTACTTTTGTCTTTCGAGATGTTTTAAACACCTTTCGGAATACGAATCGCACGATTAGTCCAAGCACCTTAGCAACTCCATAAACGATGGCGAGCAAGAACGCAATCACGTCGAGCGATTCCAGCTGTAGGAAGTTCATGTCCGCGCCCGGGTAGTGCAGGTGCGGTGCGCCTTTGTGTCGCGCAATATATTCCACCCAGAAACAGGCAAGATCCATGGCGCTCTGAGGTCGATCGCGGTACAGGTTCGAGATTGCCTTCGCACGTTCGGCAAATCGGTGCTCACGTACCATAATGTTGACGGCGCGCGAGAAAGTCTGCTCGTTAAGCTCCTCGTAGTCCAATCGCATCCCGATTCCTTCTTCTTCCACAGCCTGGACGTTCTGGAACTGTTCGGCAAAGATGGGAATGCCCAGCACAGGTACACCATGGTACTTGGCCTCGGCCAAACCGCCCAGCCCGCCGTGTGAGATGAAGAGTTTAACGTTCCGATGGGCTAGCACGTCATCCTGCGGTAGCCACGATTTCGAAAGCACATTCGAGGGCGCGTTCGGAATGCTGTCACTCTCCCATTTCCACAGAACGCGTTGCTTAAGTTGACCGAAAGTCTTCAGAATCGCATCCAGTTTGTGCTGGGGTAGGTCGGCAGATTTCAGGTTCGATCCCAGGCAGAAGTAAACGACACCATGCTCATCGGCACCGTCAAGCCACTCGCGGATATCCTCGGGCAGAGGGTCTGGTTTTGCCTTAATCTGAAGTCCGCCCACCTCGACCATGTTCGGCAGATACGGTCGAGCATACGCCTGTGAGAAGTGTGTATTCAGCAGAACGAGAGAAACGTTTCTTCGCACGGCTTCGAACGGCGGGTAACGATCGGCCGGGAAGTGACGGTCATAGTATGACTGTTGCGCATACACAGACATAGCAGTCATCACATTTTCGACACAGCCGAAGAGGAAGTTCTTTACGCGGCCCAGGAAACTCATCGTGCCTGGTCCACCGACCATAATGTGCGGAACGGTCGATAAGGATCTTGGGTTACCCACAAGGTCCGCGGTCATCTTTGTCATACCTGCCGAATACATCAACACGGTCGGTGCATTAAAGTGTGGTCCGAGTCCGAGCACAAAGTCTGCTACGAAGAAGCCGACGATCACCAGATCGAAGTGTTCAGTTTTTAGTGCCTGGAACTGTGGGTCTTCCAGCGCCATCTCGGCCGTTCGGAACTGGCTCTGGAACAGTTTGAACATGCCCGAGATCGAATTGCCCGAGCTTTTTTGAAGAAATTCTCTACTCATCTGTCCGAGATCTTCCTTTTGTACTACGATCTCTCGGTAGTTGGGCACGGGCTTTGACAGCTTGAACGGACTCACCATCGTAACCTACGAACGCGTATGGTAGTATTACATAAATGCCTTGCCTGCCAGAATATATATTCCACTTACGTCATGGCCTCGCTCGGCCAATCCCTTCATCAATGCCTGGCCCACGATCACATGCGATCGTCCCGAACTTGGATAGATGCAGAGGATCCTGTACGCTTCTAGCTGCGCAATGCAGCAGAACAGCACCACGCAACTAAACACTACGCCTTGCACAACATTCATTCTCACACTGCATGCAGTCTCTTTGTCAACACTTAACTTTCATCTGCAAGTGCCCCGCCTGGAGACGCTTTAAAAGCGTACCAATCTGCTTGTGCGTCTTATCAACGCAACTGTATTCGTGAGCGGACGCAAGATTCTCCGGCTGCACGAGTGATCGTTCCTTTGCTGAAGCGTTCGCCGTTGAGTTAAAGTATTCAGTTAGCAGAAACACACTCACACCAATGTCGGTTTGCATTACGCGAAAGGCCTGTATGCATGCATGTGTGCGTGCTGTTGTTGTTCAGAGCTTGGTAAGCTTTATCATCAATCATCGCGCACTCTAAATTCTGCCAAATCATCGGATGTCAGTTTATTCGTTTGTCAGTTCCTATCCAGTCGAAAGATAAGATAAAAAAGGGTCAAATAACTCGTGGAAATTTACAGCTGACCGGACGGTACAATGCGTGCAGTTCACCTTGCGTCATTTATTGTGCACTTTTCCTTTCATCTGTACAGAGGCATGTTGCACATTTCTTCGTTAATTTTCTCTTAGAATCTATACAGTTAATACGTTTGTGATGCAAAGGTATGAGTGTGAAGAGACTATATAAAAAATGGACCGTAACGTTGTGAGTTTCTAAGATCTTCTAAGATCTGAACATAAAAGCACCATTGCCATTTTAAACCTAAGCCTTTTTTTGCTTTTGCTTCTTCGTTTTGTGATCCACTTTGGAACCTCCAATTAGTGCATTTTTCACCTTCCTACTTACAAAAACTACCAACTTGTAGACTGCGAAGAGTATAGCTCCGATAAATGCGTACACATCTAGTAGAGCCAGCTGGAGCAAATTCAGATCCGCACCTTGGTAGTGGAGATGGGGTGCACCATGATGCCGGATGACGTACTCAACCCAGTAGACCGCCGTTTCGAGCGCTCCCTTCGGGCGGTCCTTGAACAGGACCGCACGCCGTTCGACGTTCTCACGGTACCTAGCGTTACGAAGCACTTCCTTCACCGCACCGGTTAGGATTTCCTCCGTGAGCTCATCGAAGCTCACCGAAAGGCCCCATTCTTCCTTCACGATCTGCTTAATGTTTCCTTCCTGATCGCCAAACATGGGAATGCCGACGATAGGCACGCCATGGTACATCGCTTCGGTCGTGCTGCCCAGACCACCGTGCGTAATAAACAGCTTCAGATTTGGATGAGCCAAAATCGAGTCCTGCGGCAGCCACTTTCCGATGAACACATTCGATGGCCGGTTAGGCATCTCATCTTGGTCCCACTTCCAGATGACACGTTGCTTCAGCCCTCGAATCATCGAAAGGATGGCTTCCAGTTTGTCCTGCCGCATGTTCGAGCTGCGCAGGTTCGATCCGAAGCTGATGAAAATGGCTCCATCGTGTCCAGCGCCGTCCAAGAATTGCTGCAGGTCGCCTGGAAGTGGTTCCGGCTTAACGTTGATTTGAATACCGCCAACTTCAACCATATTCGCCAGATAGGGCCGTGGCACAGTCTGCGTGAAATGCGTGTTCAACAACACCAACGACACGTTCCGCATCGCTTCGTCGTAGTTTAGGTAACCCTTTTCAGCGGGGAAGTTCGATCTATAATGGAAAAAAAAGGTTAGCCACCTTCAAACCGTCATTACAATATAGATCATTTCACTCACTCGTAGTACGGTAGCTCAGTGTACCGAACGTACTGCAACATGATCTTCTCTACTCCATTGATTAATGTGTTGGCGACGCGATCGAAGAACGTCATAGGGTTTTTATGTCCCAGCATCATATGCGGTACAGCGGCCACCTCAGCAGGGTTGCCCACAACGTTGGTCAAACCGGAGGCACCGGCAGAGAAGTACATCACCGTCGGGCAGCGGAACAATTGTCCGACACCGATCACAAACCCGTTCATGAAATACCCCACGATCGCTAGGTCAAACTGTTCGTCGCGAGCCAGTCGCAGAACCTCCGGTGCGTTGATGGTGACATTCGAGGACACTTGCGCTGCGCTGATGATCTTCGGGAAGAGCTCCAGCATGTTTCGACTTCCGCCCTGCATGAAGTCGGTCATGATGGACGAAAATGCGTCCTCGATCGGTACATACACATCGCGGTAGTTGTTCGGTGGTTTCTTCAACGGAAACGCGCTGACCATTGTAACCTGTAGACATAATGGCCGTAGAAATGAGACTCTTCTCCGGTAAACATGAACCACCAAGCAGGAACGCGTCCCCTACCTCATGTCCACGGTGAGCTAACTCCTTGAGCAGTGCCTGCACTCCCAAGACGTGCGATTTGCTCGCCGTTGGAAACACGCACACAATTTTCGCTGAATCAGCATGACCGATGACCATCAGCAGAGTCGCTGCTAGACCCACACCGAAGGTCAACCCCATCATTACGCCGCTACAACTTCTCCGCTTCATCTCTCTGCTCTCGGGAACGTGGGAGCACACAACACCACTCACTTGCACACACCACGCCGGCACGATGGCGAACGACAGAATAAAGCCAATCCGGTCGATGAGTGATGATTTTAAAGCCTCCCTCCGCTATTAACATCCCGATCTGCTGCTCTGCTATCATGGTGAACAGTGGTGTGCACGGGTTCCGATGGCGATAATACTAAACTTTTGTTTACGGGAGGTAACCTTCTATCTCCAAAGCATGTATTGTGTGTGCGCGGGAGATAAAAACCTCACACAACCACACACACACACACACACACACACACACACACACACAACACGCGCTCTGTCAGATATCACAACAGACACAGCGCTGCAGGGCTGGCGCAGGTTCTATTTGGCTAAGATTTAGCTGTAGATGTTTCACACATTTGGCGCTCATCCAAACGGATCTGACTGCGCGAGTGGGACACGCTCTTTTTTGTCATTAACGGCGACCCGCTCCGGGGTACGACGGTGTGGCGCCTGCTCATGCACACATCTACACGCGCATATCATCCACGCAATCAACGCCGGTATTAGCACCCCCCGGCGTTGTTGTGTTTGTGGTTTTGTTTTCCGCACGGTGTTGGTTGTGTTGTGCTGCATAGGTTTGTCTTTCCGGATTCGGCGTAATGACGTCATACACATGCCATGTTGCGTAGTTTTTTTTGCGTGTGTTTGTGTGTGCGACGAACAGATTTTCGGCGTGCCAACATTGAGATGGGAACCACCACAAACGCTTCATGTATTCAATGTCTTCCCGCTCTTTTTCGTGGTTGTTACAGAGTTCGTCTTTCTTATTGCATCCACGTGCATCCGTGCTCATATCGCCAATACTTTCAAGTTGATAACGAACACAATGTCACCGAACTGCTGTTCAACTACGCGCGCTCTCTCTCTCGTGATTTTCGACCGGATGACTGGTTAAAACCAACAGATGAATATTTTAAAGCTGACTGATCGACGACCCTATTCGAATGTGTCTCGCATGTGCGTTTCCCAGCTCGACCCGAAACACACTAGAACGGAGACATTCATGCGTGTGAGGCCACCGCCCCCATCGTCGTCGTCGTCGTCGCGTCACGCTCGTTGGGATTTATTTTTGACGTTGGGGTTGGCCGGTGTAGGGCGAACAGTGAAACCACCGCGATGCTGGTGGTGGAAATTGGCGAAAAATCACAAAACCCCCTTCGGCGTTGTAGCCGTGGTTTGGGTAACGTTCATCCGGTGCGATATGATCGGCCACTGAGTGTGCGGATGGCGCTCTAGTGGTCCGTGGTGTATGCTTGAAGTCAGGCGAAACGAAGATCGTTTCCGTGTGCGTTGTTGTGTACCGTAATCAAATCCTACCGAAATCTCGTACCGTGCTTTAGTGAGGAGAGGTTTGAAGTATGGAAGACGACAATCGGCGTCCTGCCCATCCTCAAGAAGAACAGGAGCGGGCGCGTCAAAGTAGAAGAAGTAAAAAGAAGTGCAATCACCACCACCAACATCATCACCACCACCATCACCACGTGGAGGAGAATCCGTCAAAACAGGAGCAAAAGCAACATCACGACGATCATCATCACCACAAATGTCATCGACGGCATCGAACGGCATCGGAGGTTTGTCTTGTTAGAGTGTATCGACTCCTGCACTTTTCCCCCCGAATCCACTGTTTCGTGAGCTGCAGTGGAGAGTTGTATGATATAATAATAGACTCACTTTCGCCATTCATCCGTTTTGGGCAGACAGACAGCAGCAGACCGCTTACTTCAATACGCACGCCGGTGTCCTGTGCGCCTGCAGGTGACTCTGTCACTTTTGTTGCCTATTGTCTCAAAGGAATCAGGACGATGGATTTAAAAATAATCACATTTATAAATAAGATCATTTTTTTTTGTTGAGAGAGAGAGAGAGAGGAAATTGAAGGCAAAGGTTGAAGAAAACAGAGGAGCATATTCGTGGGGACGCATTCCATTTTCCGCCTCCACATCCCCAATCGTGTTTTTGGAAGGGTAACTAGGCAATGAAATCGCGCACATCTGACGCTGAATGAAGGCAGATGTATGTTTTATCCTCCGTTGCTCTCGACCCCGGCGTTACGAAATCTGCCGAACGCATTTCACAAACAATTACACACAACAACACACAACAGCAGCGTTTCCATCGGAAAGTTGACCCATCCCCATTTGCGGTCGTCTGTTCCACCTGGTACGATAATATTTACTCGTCGTCGTCCTACATACATCGTGCCCTTCTCGTGGTGCTTGTTTATGCTACAGGCGCACCGGAAGAAGTCGGTAGTTTCAGCTCGGTTGGTTTATCACTCGCGTTTGGCACTCGCGTGAATAATGGGTCGTTTTCCTTCAGTTCGATTACGCTTCCGACAGAAGGAAAAACTCGGTGTTCTGTATTCACGAAGATATTCCTCGATTGGGTTGCTTAGTTAGTGACGCAACCAAGAACCGTCTAATAAAAATGTCTTTTCTGTGATTTACGGACCTTTTTTGTGTATATACGAAACATTCTCAGCAATCATGCGTTATTATCGTTATCTGTCACTATCGTATCTATTGTTCTCTTATGTAATTGCAATCAATTCCTCCCCCCCCCCCCTTACTGAAACAAATTAGGCAATCTTCAGCCTATTTTCGTCAATCTATCCTTCAAAAACTATCATCTCACTAAAACATCAAATGTCGTGCCCTCAAAAGAGATAGGAAAGAATTTCTTACAGCGCACCGAAATTCCTACGCGGCTCTCCACTCCGATGATGGTTTTGTAATGGGCGGTCGTTTTAATCCCAAGCGCCCTTTATCGAGGAAATACGGGTCGAGCTACCGGATGATGGATCGTGTCACCATCGCCAGATGACTCAATTGCCGTGCGTTCCCTGATTTATGCACTTCTGCTTCTGCTTTCGTCACGATGGTACGTTGTCCAACCAACGCACGACGACGGAGGCTTCAAAATCGGACGAACAAAGCCATTCTCTACTGGTTTAACCCAGGTCCGAAACTGACATTTGGAAGTGTTTGGTCTGTGGACAAATTTGAGACGGCTTCCATTTGCCCATATGTACCGAACGTTCAGTCGAAGTGGTTTTTCCACGGCAAGTCAAACTTTAGTAGGGTAGCACTGTAGGTGAGGCGCAGGTTCTCTCGTTTCGTCACTCGTGCGAAGTCGCAAACAGACAAAAAAAAACACACACGGTGACTGGTCCATGTGTTCGTGCTCTCACTCGCGTGCTCGTCCTCTCTGCAAAACGCGCCTTTGGATCGTTCTGGGTGGAAATCATCCGCGCTGTGGCCTGTCAGTCGCGTCGATACGATCGTTCCGATCGGCAGTAATAGGCCGCAGTCGGGAACGCGCTTTTCCGATCGAACACGAGAAACACCGCACGAAACCACGAAAACCATTGTTACGAAACACAGAACACGAACCTTGCCTTGGCTGTCCCGACCGAGCGTGGCCGCGAACTGAACGAGGAGAACACTCCGCCATGTGTGTGTTTGTCAGTACGACACGGGCTGCGAAGCGGCGATCAACCGTCCGAACCGTTGCGTGGTCGTAAGGAAATCGAGGCCGCATCGTTCCGTAAACATATTCGAGCGACTCTTCGTCTAGCAGCTGGACCAGTCGTACGGCGCGATAATGGCTTTTGATGGAAAACCGACGATTGATCAAGAGGCCTGTGACGCGTGAAACCGCCATGTGAATGCTTGCTCCGAGTGTGAGAAGTGTAGAAAGGATCAAGCACACCACCATCTTGTGTTCCGTGAATGGAGACGCCCAGTGCTTTTAAGGGAAAGTGAAATCGGATCAAAGTGCAGTTTAAACAAACGGATCAGATGATCGCATTTAATCTAATTTAATCTAGTGCGGTGTATGTGTGTGTGTGTGTGCATGTAATTGAAATTCAAAAATCCCGGGCCGAAAATCGAAACCACGAAATTCGACATCGCCGTCTAGGAATTGTCTCAGGCAATTCTTGTAATCAACAAGTGAGCTCCAAAGACCTGTGCGCTGTATTCGCACAGCAATCTTCTCTATTTATATACCCCATCAGCACCAGCACACACACACCCAATCTTTCCCTCTCTCTCTCTCTCTCTCTCTCTCTCTCTCTCTCTCTCTCTCGGGTCCAAGAGGGAAGTGTAAAGAGCAATAAAACGCACAGAACAAAAGGCGGGAAGGAAGAATCTGCACGTAATCGGGGGCTAGCTGCGGTTGACATAAAGTGTGTTTTAGTCCCGCTCCTTCGCCTTTCCGTTCACGAGACCGTGTGTGTGTGTGAAACGATCATCCTAGTGTTAGCCTCGCTTCGACTTACTTCTCCGGTGTTGGAATGGCAGGTTGCCAACTAGAACGCACTGTTTAGAGCGAAGAGTGTTCTGAGTGATTGGAAAGCGCATAGAGGAGAGTGCACATGATGAGCAACGCGTGAGTGTTTGGTCGTGAGGGGAAAAGTTCTGCAGCTCGACACTCGACGGCTACGACGACAGCGAGCGATCGTAGCTGCCGTATTCCTTAGCGCTTCGTCATCACGCACCCGGCATGTCCGCACCCGGGCTTCAGCCACCCTCCGAAATCACCGCCGAATGGACCGTCCATGCGCAACTCACCCTCTCCTCGACAAACCGCCCTGCGGATGTTCCGTCGCCTGCAGCAGGCGGCACCGCCGACACGGAGGGCGTTGGCGAACGGTTTCCAGGACACACCAACACCGTCTCCGGCGGCGGTGGAGAGGAAGGTTGCGATCCGAATCATCCCCAGCCCTCCACCCCGACGGCCTCCACGTCCAGCGCAGTCGGCAATCCAGTGAAGGTTGTTTATAAATTTAGCACGACCGACCATCCCTTACAGCAGAAACCGTCGTCTGCCGTGTCCACTTCGTCCGCTGCATCGGCGGGTGGCGTCGGTGGTAAGAGTAACTTTATTTTTAACACCGATCCATCATCAGCGCCCTCCACGACACCGGTCGCGCTCGCTCAGGTGAGAAGCACAAGGCGTGCACTGGGAAATATGGCCTAGACGTGGGTGGATAGGTTTGTGCGAAAAAAAAAGAGATCTATCCATCCCCAAAGCCGTGGGTTTGTCCCCGAAACACGAAGAAGGGTGATGAAAGACTGCATTCCATTCGTATGTTTACGCAAAAAGAAGCAACACGCATCGGAAGCATCACTTCAACTGAAAACTAGCTATTGCAACTAGGAAACGATTTTTTAAATGTTTTTTAACTCGATCGTTATTTCGTAACTGATACATCCTATGGAGATATGTGTAGACAGTCCTTTTGTTGGACGCTTTAGGTCCTCTGCCTTTTGATGCGAGCGCATCGATGTCGTTTTAGTCAAATAACTGAACAAATCCCATCAAATTGTCCGCAAACCTAGTTCAATGTTTGTATATCAGGTTTGTATTTGACGTTGAAATAACGCGTGTCAAGCTCAGCTTTTTCCTTCGCATAACAACCTCAGGTAGGTCGCCATTTCTGGCTTGTAGGACCTTGCGCTTGCGTACATTGCTTCTACTCTTGTTGTAATCGATCGTATGGAATGCGGGTCACATGGTCACAGCCAAAGTTCTTCATTACAATCTCACAATCGTTCTCGCACACCTACCAGACACCCACCGGTGATGGACCACCTCTGCCGGGCGCAGAGAACGCGGCCCACCTTTCGTTCCCGAAATGCACCAGCACCTGCAGCATTGTGCTGACAGCCTGCACCGATCTCCTCCCAAAGTCCACGGACACGCTACCGATAGTTGTGAATAAATGCGAATCCACCAACAACATCGTGCTGGACAAGAGCACCAACTTTCCCGAGAAGGTAGCTACTAATCTCAGCGAGGCTCACAAGAGAAGCTCGGTTGATTAAACGGCGTTTGTTTCTCTGCTCTCCCTTGCGTGTGGAAGTCCGCTAGTAATTCCAAAGATGTGAGCTGTCAGACGAGCGATTGGGAGACGAACGTGGGCACCAGAACGAACACAAACGAGGATGGTGAAGGACGCGAAGAAGGATCAATGAAGCGTCGTCGAGGAGGCGGAGTGGCTCAAAAACCCACCCCAGATGGGTGTCTGCTTTCGCCTCCACCAAGACGGCGGGACGATCGGTTCGATTCGGTTAGTTACCTTGCCTACTTGCCGGCGATCTTACCTTCCTGCTTACCTGCTCTCTTCAATAAACTTTCCAGCTCATACGCAAATCGGTCTCACCGCTCGTCAATCCGCTCGTTTCGCCAAGCAACACGATTCGCTCACAGCAGTCGACCAGCGCTCGGGATACGTCCGCAGCGAAGAAGAAGCCACGAACAGTGCACATCGACGTCTACTGCACCGGTTCCGATGCAGAGTCCGGTTCGGAGTGTGGCTCGTGCTGTTCCTCGCACGATGAAGCCAAATCACTGCCCTCGTCGGGAGCGTCGTCTGCCTCGTCGTCAAACTCGTCCGTCTCGTCCGGCAGTCGGTTTGATACGAGCCACATGATGGAGCTGAAGGCGGCGGCACATCCGACCACCGATGATCCCACCCATCCGACCGTCTTCGAGTCGGAGGAGATGCGAGTGCGCCACAAGCGCGCTGGCAAACACGAAGTGCCGAGGCGTTTGATGCAGCAAACTAACGGTAGACTAAGACGCGCTGCTTCTGTTGATGATTCAGCTCAGTAAGATGTTTTGTCTTTTTCCTTGTGTGTAGATCAAAATACGCTTTCCACCATCGGGAGTCTGAAGCGGACGGGTTCCAGCGCACGTCATGGACGGGTCCGGCGAAACACGGCGACTGACGAGATCACTGAATCGAAGCAGCTGCTTTTCAGTAAGCACCTCGGCGAGGCACCGAGGCCGGAAGAGCGGATACAGGAGGCATTTAGCAAGTACTTTCGGCGCGACGTTAGTGATGACGCGATCAGCTCCAACTACGCCCTATCGGCGGATCGATCGACACGTCGTGATGTGACCGGCAGCAGTCTGTCGAGTGCTTTCGCGTGTGGGTTCTTCGAGGACGACGAGGACGGCGAAACGCCCAGCAGACTTAACCGAAGCGGTACGACGGCAACGCAGTCCGACAGCTTCGAGTACGACAATAGTGAGGATCGCTGTCGCATCCACGAGATGGAACGGGTCTGGAAGCAGCAGCAGTGGAAGTCTCCGTCGGTCGAAAGAAGACTGCTCCAGCTGCATAACCCGCAGATGCCGCCACCAACGTGCCCGAGTCCGGACTCGGATCATAATCTTACCGAGTCGGATCACAGCTTCGTGTACGATGAGGCACCGCAGGCGCACGCCTCAAATCCGTCCCTGAACGAATACAGCGATTCGAGTCCGTCGACGGTGAAAAGCGCCTCGCAACGGGCGTCAGAGGCACCGGCAGCGCGGGCAATCCTCCTGCAACAGCAAGCCGTCCTGGCGGCAGCACTCCAACAGCAGCACCGCGAGTTCTCGCCGGTGGAAGGCTACACCGACGAGTATCTGGCGATCGCTCGTCGCTTCGGCAGTCTCATCACGGGGCGCCGGAAGCCCGGCACGCACATGGGACCGGTGCGCAATCCGGAGTGTCCGTGTGAACACTGTCGCCGTTGGGTGCTGGAGCGTGACACGAGCGGCATCGGTGGCAGCGTGCTGCGAGAACGTGCCCTCTCTGTGGATGCGACAGTCCTCACCCCGAACGGTATCGTCGATATGCGACGCCAGTTCCACCTGCGAAATACGAATGTCCGCGAAGCGTAATCAGTAGATACAGCCTTTACTGTGCATTTCAAACTATAATCTAATCCTTCTACAGCTGTGTGCGTGTATGTGCTATGTGCGTGCGTATAGGTATGTGCACATCGGTAGGCGGCCCTAGAACTAGAATGAACACCCTTTTTCCTGTAGAGCACGATTTTCGATGCAATAAAGACGTCCGAATGTGTTGGAAGCTTTTCCACAACCCGGTTCTCCCCAAGAGAAGGAATGTTGTAGATAATAAAAGAGTGTGTACGTTGATCGCAGTGATATGTATTCTTTCGTGTTTGATAATGGTTTGATAAATTGTGAATTTGTATTTTTTCCCTATTCGTTTCGTTACGCTTACTATAACGTTCGTTTTTTTCTTTCCTTCGCCCTGCAAAAAGGCTCAAGGTCGCTTATCGGAGTCATCCCGCAAACTGGACCTACTGCGGAAAGCGCTGGAACTGCGCCGGCTGGAGCTACCGCCAGACTGTCCCACAGCACAGCAACTGAAGGCGGAACTACAGAATGTGCAAGCATCCAGCCCGGGCCCGGTCCAGTACACGATGCGCAACTCATTCCGTAGCAGCGCCCAAGGCCGACCGGCGCAGAGTCAGCAGTCGTTCAGTCGTTGTGCGGCCGTCACCGGCAAACTGGAGGTTCGCCTGATGGGCTGTCAGGATCTGCTCGAGGACGTGCCGGGGCGATCGCGACGCGACAAAGACGCCGGCTCGTCCAGTCCCGGCGACCTGAAGAGCTTCGTGAAGGGTGTCACGAGCCGCAGCTCCTCGAAAAGCTACAGCGTGAAGGACGAAACGTCGTCGGAGATTATGGCGGTGATCAAGCTGGACAACATCACCGTCGGCCAGACGTCCTGGCGGCCCTGCTCGCAGCAGGCCTGGGACCAACGCTTCAGCATTGACCTGGACCGGTCGCGCGAGCTTGAGATCGGTGTGTACTGGCGCGACTGGCGCTCCCTGTGTGCCGTGAAGTTCCTGCGGCTGGAGGAGTTCATCGACGACATCCGGCATGGTATGGCGTTGCAGCTCGAACCGCAGGGTGTACTGTTTGCCGAAATCAAGTTCCTCAATCCGATGATCTCGCGCAAACCGAAGCTGCAGCGTCAGCGCATGATCTTCAACAAGCAGCAGGTAAAGAACATTCCCCGCGCGAAGCAGATGAACATCAACGTCGCTACCTGGGGACGGCTGCTGAAGCGCAACACGACCAGCAGCAGCACCACGGCGACATCGTCCGGACCCGGTGCGCTAGCCAGCACGCCCTCCTCGGGAACGGCGACAGTGGCGTCAGGCATGTTGGCAAATCAGACCTCCGGATCGACAGGGACCACTCCATCCACGCCCGGTTCGATCGTGCTGTCGTACGATCCGCTGCAGGATGACCCGGTGGAAACGTTGGGTGAATCGGCGGATCACAACATCGTCGGACTTGGAGGTGGTCGTCCACTGGGTGAGTTTAGCTTGAATTATCGATGTCCACTATAAATTTGGAACCACTTACGTAGGCTTACGTAGTTCCTGGAAATGCTCTGGGTTTTCTGTTAATCCAATAATCTAATCTTATGACTTCAAACTGATACGAATAACGCCTCCTTTTCCCGTCCCTTTCAGGTATCCACGGAGTGAGCGTTCTACCGGAGAGTCCCTCGTCCCACTCACTACAGAACCAGGGAACACCGACGAGCGCACTCACGGGTGGCCGGCCGTTGCCTCCTCCGCAGTCCATCAGTACGCCGTCCAGCTTCCGGCAGAAAAAGCAGCCAATGCCATCACCACGGCAGGCGACACCACCAAAAATCGATCCCGAGGTAGGTAGCTCCGAAGTCGGCGAAGTCAGGGCAAATGTATCTCACGCAGGCTTCACTGTCCACCATTGCGGCGGGGTAATAGTATGTTGTGGCACACAGTGCGATGCCCCAAACCGATGCAACGATCGTCCATCCCCCTGCCACAGCACCGGCTTACCGCTTATCGTTGTGTTCGTGCGAGCCTCTTGTTCATATGTATGTTCTCGTCTCCAGTTCCAGCTGCAGTTCTTCGATACTCCCTTTTCACCCTCACCCGGTTCACTCCTGAGCAGGATTTATCTGCTTATCTCTTATCGCTTACATCATGTCGTAAAATTCCTTCTCGCTTCTCGCAAGACCAAACCGACGGAAGAGTTTGACGGTTGGTTTTGACTTGTATAGCTAATAGCGCCAGTGGCGGTTCCTAGCTCGTCGCAATCGGATGTGGTTCCCGGGGTTGAACCGAGTGTATAGTAGTGGTCTGCGTTCTTTTGTGTGCGAACGAAATAAACATGACGCTGAAACGATCGAATGCCGTTTATAATCCTACGCGGAAAGTGTTTCGAGGACGACGCTTGGTCGCCTTGCCAGACTCGTCTAACGTTCGGCACTTGCAACTTTCGACCTTAGTCTCACGGTGGAGGCTTAATAATCAGGTAGAGGTAGAGGATGTGACTCTGTTAGCTTTGACACAGACTTGCTTACCCTTTCAACTTCTTCTCATCATTTCCGAACACGTTTTGGGAGTGAAAAGTGTATATCTTTTGCGTAAAACACAATTTATCTTTTTTTCTTCTACTTTCCCCTCGTAACTCCCGTTCGGTTCCCTTTCTCCTTGTCTATCTCTTCCATTCTCTCTGTTTTTTTCTATATCTATTTCTCATGCACAGTTGGAGTATGCGTTAAGCAAGTTCGATTTCCTTAACCAGCACGATAGTCCTAGTGGTGTCAGTTTGTACGATAAACATCAACAACAGCAGGAGAGACCATCGGTGGCAAACACAGGCGCTGATGGAGCGGCCAGTGGACAGATAAACAATTGTGATAGCACCCCAGTAGCGGACGCCGATGACGACGATGGTGACGTACCGCCACTGCCGTCGACCCCACCGCCAGTGTTGCGTTCCAACAGTTCGCAACCGGCGTCGACGAAACCACCCCCTCCAGCAGCAGCAGCAGTATTACAAAAGTCTCTGTCCGGGGATCTCTTGCGGCCGGTTCTGTCGATGCCACCACCGGTTCTGTACGGTGGTGGTGTGTACAGCAATCGCGACAGCTACTACAGTACCGTCTCTTCCGACGGTAGTCCGATCGTGGAGGAACCTCCTTCGCCGGCCCCTAGTCAGCACCTGCAGTACGACGCACCGTTCCCGGAGGATGACCTTACGTACGACAACATCATTGAGGTCAGAGACTGACGTACCTGCGTCACGTGCGCGCACTCCGCTTGCTCTCATCTTAAACCGCAATCAAACCGCCATTTTTACCTTCCACCTAAAACAAAGCAACCATGTTTTTTTGTGTTCACCCTTTCTCACTGGAAAACCAGTGTGACTGACTTCTTTCGCTGTTGTACACTCACTCACTCACTCACTTTTGTTTCTTGTTTCATTCTATTGTCCAGTGTTGTGTTGTGGTTCTCGTTAACGTGTCTTCTGTACTTTTTTAAGTGTCTTTTAACATTTCAATTTTTGCTTCTTCGCGATGCATGCTGTCGTTTCATAATAAGTTCCTGCTCCTCTGTCATAACCTCATTCCATTTACCAGTTCTCGAAGCAGCTTTTCTATAAATAATACCGTTTCGTCGAAAATAGATAAGAATAATAAAGGAATACTCTGTTGTCCCATGTCGAATCTAACATTAATCCATTCGTAATCCTAACTAACTCCAATCGAACGTACAACCCAACCGAACCTCCTGTTCGTACATATGTGTTTCATTTCCCTTAATCCCCATATCATGTGTGTGTGTGTAACTTTTCTTCATTTTTCCTAACTATAACGATTTTACTATTTTCAGCATCGTACGCTTAATACGCAACATTCGTTTGCGTTGTTTTACATGATTCTTTCTTTCTGTCGCTGTGTGTCGTGTTTGGTTGTTTGATATAAGTTGTATTTTGCATAACTTGTGCCGCTTTTCTACTTGTTTTTTTCCTGGCGTTTCTATTTTACTCCCGCCGGAGGACCAGCTTTTCTGACATTTCTCTCTACTTGCGTTTATGTTTCCATCTCTCTTTTGCAGCATCAGAGCGCTTGCTTCACTTTTCGTTTGAAGAGCCACTAAATCTGTTTCTTTTCTATCTCTTCCTCGCACAGATCCTTCCATTCGAACAGCTCACGATCGGTGGCAACGTGGTGCCACCACCACTGCCACCTCACCATCATCATCATCATCCCTCTACGGCGTTAGCGGCTCAGCAGGCTTCCCTGGCTGCGGCAGCTGCCCTACAAGCTCAACAGCAGCAGCAGTACTACCAGCAGCAGCTTCTGATCCAGCAACAACAGCAGGCGCCAGCCGTTCCACAGCATGCCACCGGCGGAGGTCAAGCTTCGAGTTCGGTCGCCGGTATGGCTGACGTTGGAGGCGCTGCCGCAGCAGGGTCCGGTGCGATCGGTCCACCGGTGAATCGACGAGCGGCTGGTCCGGCCGCCGCACGCACACTCCAGTACCGCGACAGTGCTTACGAAAGTCGCCGACAGTCGCAGGCACAGACCGGCGCTGGCATGTGTTTGGACAGCTTCCGGCTGCTGAGCGTGCTCGGACGGGGCCACTTCGGCAAGGTGATACTGGCGCAGTACAAAAACACGGGCGAGTACTTCGCGATCAAGGCGCTCAAGAAGGGGGACATTATCGCGCGCGACGAGGTGGAATCGTTGCTGAGCGAGAAGCGCATCTTCGAGGTTGCCAACACGATGCGTCATCCATTCCTGGTGAACCTGTTCTCGTGCTTCCAGACGGATGTGAGTGTTCCTGGGGCAAATGTCAGCCCGGGGCGAATAATAATGTCGAATCACAATCTCGCACACAGCAACACGTCTGCTTCGTGATGGAGTACGCTGCCGGTGGCGACCTCATGATGCACATCCACACGGACGTCTTCTCGGAGCCCCGGGCCGTCTTCTATGCAGCGTGCGTCGTGCTCGGTTTGCAGTATCTACACGAGAGCAAAATCATCTACCGCGATCTGAAGCTCGACAATCTTCTGCTGGATACGGAAGGTACGTCGAACTGTGGCGAAGTAGCTCCTGAACCATTCCTTCCTTCTCATCAACGTGCGTATTCCATTTGTATAGGATATGTAAAGATCGCCGATTTTGGACTGTGCAAGGAGGGCATGGGTTTCGGAGATCGTACAGGAACGTTCTGCGGGACGCCCGAATTCCTTGCACCGGAAGTGCTGACCGAAACGTCGTACACGCGAGCCGTCGATTGGTGGGGTCTGGGTGTGCTGATTTTCGAGATGCTGGTCGGAGAGGTAGGTTCGATAATGGGCGCTTCTTCTTCATCTGCACTGCTTCAACTCTCGATCCTCTCGCTCTTCGTTACAGTCGCCGTTCCCAGGTGATGATGAAGAGGAGGTGTTCGACTCGATCGTGAACGACGAGGTTCGCTATCCACGGTTCCTGTCGCTGGAGGCAATCGCCATCATGAGAAGGGTAGGTATTTAATATACGATTGGGAGACTTTTACCACAAATTGGCTTTGTTTTTGTTCTCCAACCCCAGTTGTTGCGTAAGAATCCGGAACGTCGTTTGGGCTCGTCCGAACGAGATGCCGAAGACGTGAAGCGACAAGCCTTCTTCCGCAACATCGTCTGGGACGACCTATTGCTCAGGAAGGTGAAACCACCGTTTGTGCCAACGATTGTGAGTATAATTTTGTTTTGTTAAAAGCTTACGTTGTACGCCGAAGGATTCGTTAAATTAGCTTTATGAATTTGGTTGCAATGCAATATGCCCCAAACAACAGCATCATCCTTGATCGATGTTGGTTACCTGGAAATTGCTTTTATCTGCGGGAGCTGATATTTGCGATAGGTTACGGATTGCGTTTGGTCTAATGTAATGTTAAATACGCTTCTTAAATTGCTCAATTGCAACTCAAAGCGTGGCATTTTTCACAAATATCACTCTCACTCTCCTCCTGCAGCGCTCACAAGAGGACGTGTCCAACTTTGACGAGGAGTTCACGTCCGAAAAGCCGGCCTTAACGCCACCGAAGGATCCGCGTGTGCTCACCGAAACCGAGCAGACGTACTTCAAGGACTTCACTTACATGGCCGACTGGTGTTAGGAGCCTCCCTTGCGCTCGAACGACAGCTCGTTGGCAACTACTGTATTGATTGTTACTAGCTTGTAAAAAGAAGATGAGGAATTGAACGAGAGAGACAGTTTGATGTTTCAGTTTGTTTGTATGCTGATCCATTCGGAGATGAGTGCAGGCTCCGCCCAAGCGGCAAATGGAAAGGAGGAGGCAGGTTTTGCTGAGCACGGAGCATGAGAGTGCGTGTGCCTTTAATCAGGTTCGAAATGAGTCAGAAACTGCTGTTTTGCTGTTAAGGCTTAGCAAATCTAGAAATCGGTCGTATAGGTTAGGTTGGGTTAAGAGACACAGGACGCAGCAGAGAGAGCACAGTCAAGCGTTAGTGAAAGAGTAGAAGAGAGAGAGAGAGAAAGCTAGGGAGAAAGAAAAAATGATAGTAAAAAAAGAAAAATTTACACACACGCAACCACACCCATACACACACACATACATAGCAACGGGCGCCTCGTCGTTACATAAGAGATAAGCTTATAGTTACTCGTGTGAGATTAACAAACGAAATCGGGAAGGAGAAGCCAAAAGAGGTGTGAAAGATTGTGTTGTTTGGTTAGTCTGTTGTATTTGATTTGTATTAGATATCCCTCACAATCACACACTTCATCACCGTACATAGTTTGCACGATCATTATGTGTATCAGTCCCTACAATAATCATATGTTCTGTTTTATCCGTATTTTCTGTCCATCTTGTGTCATTTACACAATGTTGTTCCCGACACTTATGTATTGCATTGTCTTTTATGTTCTTTGTTGATCTACTTCCGATTGAGACGGTTTCGAGTAAAGTTTGGTGTAGTGTTCGTGTCTTCTAAATGTACTTCGTTGTTTATGAAGATCAGCGCAGCGCCGATTAGCTCTTCCAGCCGGATGTTCAAACCATAGTATAACAATAGACTGACACAGCCACACACTCAAAAGTTAATGTTTTTAGTGCAACATCTATGCAATAGAGAAATAGTTTAAAAAATGCGGTACCCAACAGATCGAGTGAGAGACGACTAACGACTAACAGCTGTAAAAGGAACAGTGGAATAGACAGGAAGAAATATTAGTGCAGGTTCGTTTTCGCTCTGTTATAAGTAGGATCTATTTGTTACGTTTCCGTTAGCACAGCCGCAAACAAAGCACGCGTGTGGGTGTGTATGTGTATATGCCGATTGTATTTGTTTTGCAAACAAGCCCCCTCTCCCCTCTCCCCTCCCAACGTGTTGGAATAAGAACGCCGCGATAGGCTTTAACGATAGGCGGACAGGTTCAATCGTGCAGCAATGCGGGCAGCGGCATCCGATCCAGGCGCGATTTGCTCCCCAGCTAGTGGTTTAGTTTTAGTTCGCGAGGAAGTTATGCTGCTATTTAATCAACCGTCGGTTTGCGTCGGAGCGTGCTTTTCTTGTGGGATACTCCAATTCCAGCCGAGAAAGGGAATGAGAAGTTAGCGAGCAGTAACACTCTCACACGCGCTTCTGTATTTTGATGATAAAACACGCGCGATTAGTTAACAGAAAACATTTTACAATGGTTATGTAAAGTCAAAACTGATTAATTTAACCTCCGTTGGCGTTTGTCTTTAAGTAGTTTGTAAGACGTTGTGTACATATAATTTTATTAGAGCGTTCGACCGCTCAGTTGGCAGCAAGCAGACTTGAACTTCGTTGTCGGAGTTCAATTCCGAGCCAAGATGATGATGATGATGATGATTGGTGAACAGTTAGCCAAACTTCAAGGTGGGATCACCATGAACTTGATGCTGGTCTCGTGCACTCAAAGCAAAAGAGATTTTCTGCCGCTTTCTCGATCTTTTAGTACGTGTTCGCCAAGTAAGGAGAACCGTAACTCAATGAAGTCTGTTCAATGTATTCAATGACATGAAATACAGAAGATAATGCTAGCGCAAGACTAGACGAATAGACAAACGAGACCCTTGAATGATGGAAGGTCGACCCAGACCTTGGTGGAACAGTTAAAAATGTTACCGTTTTCCATCCACATTCATCTAACAAGTCAGTTCATGGTTCCTAGCCCGAGTGTTTTGTTTATCTCGCTTGAGTGTTGTTGGTTTTATTGCTGATGGTGGTGCACAACCTCTTAATATAAGTTTTGTATCACATATTTGCTATTTTACAATCCGGTTTTCTCCCGCTCGATGAAGGCGGCTCGTGTATCCCTTCGACGGTAGCTTCTCGCCTACTGCCTTAAGCCCCGGTGTCACCCTGTACAGCAACACGGTCGAGCTGGGAGCACAAATCGCCAAAACGATGGTGCCGGGCTTTTTGCCGTCGGGCAGCACGATTCCATCTCGGTAGCGATTAAGCTGTGCAAGATCCACCTCTTCCGTTGCCAGCGCAGGAATAAACAGCTCGTCAGAGGCATTTGCCTCGGATTCACGGTTCGCGGTGAGGTAAATCAGGTTGAGATGCTCCGCGTAATGATACCGGACATCGCGCATTCGTTTTTCTAACAAAGAAAACAGGTATTTAAGCACTTTGATCCGAAAGCGGGCTGGACACGAAGAGCGTCCACACAAACCTTCCTGCAGGTGAATGTAAACACGGCACGCGGCATAGCAGAGCGCCTCATCGTTACATCCTAACGAATGGAACGTTTTAAGCTGCAAGGAGAAACTCTTTTTCGGTTAGGTAACTACCTGTACCTCAATATTTTCACATCACAACTTACGAGCTCGTGAACGTGAACCATGCCAACAAGCAACGATTGTTTACGTTTTCATCGGCGTTTGTTTTGTTTTCCGACAGATCTGTCAAAACTGTCATTACCGCACGGTTTCGCAGTGAGCCGATCCCAAAGGGAGATTTTGTCCAACACACACAGCCGGTTTGTATGAGCCAAACGGAGATGGCATATATCTTCCTTCTCACCTTTCATCTCATTATATGCGCGACACGGGTAAGTATGTGTACGTCCGAAATTCAGATACGTCGTATGTAAAATCCGAAACACAAAACTACGATCGTCGTCCGATTTACCGAAGATCGAAGATTTCGTTCTTTTTCGACATGAAATTAATACTTACGCTGTTTATACTGGTGTTAAAAAATGCAATGTCAATTTTATAATGAAACAACCCCACGTGGTTTTGTTCGACTTGCGACTATTTTTTTTATTATAATTACAGAATAAGCAGTTATTCAATATAAGTATTATTTTTTGTTTTATTTTGTTTGTTGTATCTCATCTTTTTCGTTTTTTTTTGTTTGACGCTGTTTATGTTTGTGTGTTACTGTTGCTGTAGTGTTTGTTCTGAGTGGGGAATTGTTTGTGCACCCGCGGCACACCAACGTGCAAGGGGGACAGCATCACGAACTGGCGATCAACTCATTTCTCTCACCAACTCGTACCGTTGACTAGACTTTTCCTGTCGCTTCGAAGCTTCCCATTCCCACCGCAGCAAGCGCTGGGAGTAAGGTTAGCAATAGATCTGTATCCTGTAAATCCTGCCCATGCCTACTTCGATCCAACTCTCCTCCATTGTGTTTTGGTGTATCCGTCTCGGTCGAAAAGTGGTTATGAGTGTACGCGTGTGTGGTTGATGGAGTGTATTACGTTTGTTTCTCATCGTTATATATATATATAGCTTTCTCTATTACATTCTTCCACGCTCTCGCCCCCATCATCGGGAACGGACATTTCACGAGATGTTGGTGTTGAGCGATTGCGGAAACTGGGAGCTAAGGGCGGCAAGTATATCTGTTTGTTTGTTTGTCATAGCAAGCATATTTGTATATCTTGTTCATCGAATATTTGCCCTTTCTATATCGTGTGCCCAGACGCACACACTCATACACTCATATTATTATTGCTAGTCTAGAAAAATAGATTTGTGGAATTTGTATTTCATGTTTCCTCATGCCGGCATCCATTTTCTATTCTTTAAGTTGTATTTATATTTTTCACACTTCCTCTGTGTATCTTTTCCTGTTCTGTTGATTCATTCGTCAATATAATTTCCCTCTCCCTTATGAAACGGGGGAGAAAAAAGTTTTTTCTTTTAATTTGTAAATCATGTGTTGCTCTTTATTCGCCAGGGCGGGCAGGAGGGATCTGCGACGGAATGGGGTTACTCCTTCTTGCTTTTTACTATCTCTCTCTCCCTCTCTCTCCCTCTCTCTGGTCTTACTGGACTAAAGCAATAAACACAGTATTTGCTTCATACGTGCGCACCACAGCATCGTCAAACAAAGCTAGATTTTCTTTTCCCACATTATTAGCCTGTCTACGTTATCGTCATAGTAACCTGTTCGCCAGGTCCTTGCCCGGATCTGCATCCTCTTGCACTCACTATAGTCACCTTTCTCACTACTATACATTTTTATTTATTTAACTTGTGGTTTTCTTAATTTTTTTTGACATTTATGATTCCCCCGGAGGTTTTGATAGCGTTGGAAAGGTAGCGTTTTGTTTTGTGAGTGGAGGGTTTTTGTTTTGCAGTGTGTACTAGTGTATCGAGAGGAATGAGAAATGGTAGAGGCTTCCCTACTCACTACTTTCCATTTCGCTCCATTAAACGCTAGTAACAATGATTGTGTAAAATACAGCTTCCCGTTTTCTGCAATATAACATTGGACATACACATGCACACGCATATCGTAGAAGAAGGACTTTTTTTCTCTAATTCTCACCACCGAAACGACGTATTAGTACGGAGGATTAGTTTGCCGATTAGTTTCAGAGGTATTGCAAGGGACACAAAAATGGAAACGCACGCAAACATAACATACACATTAAAAATAAATATACACACACACGCTGCCCTCCTCTCTACGGAGTGGCTTTGTTGTAAATGATATGAATTCTTTCTGCTTCCTGCTTCTTCGTCGCCATGCAACCTACGTACGCCAACTTCCAGCCAAATTACCATAGTATCAGCAGCTATGTACACGATCGAGCGGGTCGTACATCGTTGTTTTATTAACACGGCGTGAAAAACATAACGTAATGCTAAAACAAATCACACAATCGCCTGTTGTTGCTTCCATTTGCCAAGCGAACGTAACAATAACAAAACAGAACCGACACACCCCGTCTGCTTCTGGGGTGCTCTTGCAGAGGCATTATATCTACGGCGGGGCATAGGAAGCGTCTGTGTAGTAGATAACATGTGTGTGTGTGTGTGTGGGGGGGAGGGGGAGTTTGTATACAAAACGCGTTCCTCACGGATCACGCAACGAAAGAGAAACAAATAAACAAACACAAAAATAAACAATCGAAGGCATTTTGAGCGCACAAATACAAAATACAGGTAAATATTTGCTTCCTAAACTTAAACAACTAAATCACAAGTTACCTTTTTTTTCGCTAGTTACAAGTTAAAATCACCTCACTCTATCGTTCGCTCTCTTTCTCTCTCGCTCACTCTTGCTCATTCGTTACAGCGTCGGAACGGAACACGAATGTTATCTGTTGCAATATTGCTATTTTGTTGCAGAATAAAGTCTCTTGAGATGTGTGTCTGTGTGTGTGTGTGCGCGTGTGGGTGGGGAGAGCAAACGTTGCAGCAACAACGGGCCTGAATGAAGTTGTGTACTTCTCCTTCGGGTTACCATCGGCTATACGAGCGTGAGCAGTCTGTGCTAAAAGACTAAAATTTCAGGAAATGTTTCCCATGGTGCTAATGCTGCGCTACCATTGCTTCATATACGCTAGTGCTTCACGTGCCTACTCCCTACGCTATCTACCAGAGCAAAAAATGTGCATGCTCGTCCATGAAACTTACACGCATAGCCCCTCTTTTCAACAACATTCACTGGTGTTTGCAATTTTGTCCCCATGCCTACTCCTACGGAGGTGTTTGTTACTGTTTTGCTGGAAGTGATACTTGCAGAAAACGCAGTCCTGGATCGGCATAATCAACGCTCGCGTTCGTTGCTTAATTGCTAAGTTCGACATGCTGTTTTCGGGCATGCTTTAGGCCGCTTCATGCTGGAAAGCTTGCCACAGCCACTAGCACAGTTAAAAACAAGTTCTCTCTGCTCTCGCCCACACCTCTCCTTACCAACGCCCGCAGTGACTCAAGGATCTGGTTGAGTTCATTCCATTCTTTCGTCCTTTGCACACCATTGCGTTTCGGTTGAGCTAAGCACTGTTCGCAGTGTTCCCTTAGCCACCAAAGCAAACGTCTCTCGATGCCAATAATCGAATGATGGCTCAAACTGCTGAAACTTTAAATAATCGCCTTCACAGCACTTCCTTTTCTACAAGTTTCACCTCCACCTTCGCTGCTCTTACCTACTGTGCAGATACACCTAACAACCTGTGAACTAACAGCGACTCCTCTATTGCTGCCGTCGGGTAGAACACGAACCGTCGTCCTCTCACACGGACACGAACTAAGGACATTGGTACAATACTCGAAACGGAATGGTCCGGATTTGACACTGCTGCTTACACATCCGCCGCTACATCCTACACTTTAGAGTTTCAAGCATGCCTTCTCTATCACCATCTCACCACACGCTGTAACGGAAGGAATTGTATTGCAATGGAATGGATGGTTTTTGTTTCTTCTGCATCGTTTACACTCGTTCCATATGCACGGAAAGATGGTTTCATTACTAACGAAAGTTAGCCATATTGGGGACGTTTGCTAGAATTGCTTCTCGCGTTCACTTGTGCCTACCGTTTGCTTTTTCTTCGACTAAACGTAAATAGAAAATATACACTCAAACATGTATGGCTACTAGAACCTGCTCTGGAAACACACACACACACAAGAATCGTTCATTCTAAAACGACGCATCGAGAATGTATAACCTTGTCTCTATCGAAAAGCGGGATGGAATCGGGTTTCAAAACAGTTCAAAACTTCCTTCGCACACCAGACGGACAGGCTGTCCCGACGTGGCTTCCTGATAACTGGAGCGAATCGCTTCCGCTGAACATCTCCATTTTTTACGGTTAATTTTGGATTCACACCTAAGTGCATTTTATGTAGCGATTGTGTATGCTTGGTTTGGCTATGTGTGTGTGTGTGTGACTGTGTGGGTATAAGTGAGAAACAGCTATGTGTTGTGGAACCGGCATCGTCGTCTAAAACTAATTTGAAGCCTGTCTTGATAGAGTGTGTGTGTGTGTGTGTGTGTGTATACGGGTGATAGTTAATTCTGAAATTTGGTACATTACGAGTACTTCAATTTTGTACGATGCATGCATTTACAGCAATCGCTTCTGAGATATGAAAAGATCTCATTCACTATCTACGAGCGGTCTAGAGTGCTCACTGCGGTTAATTATTAAATGGCGTTTATCTTGCTACTGCACACAACATCGGCTGCATTTACTACCGTCTCACTTTGTGCTTTCCCAGGTAGAGCCGGGAGCGAAAGCGTCTAGTTTGTTTCTTCTATGTCGATGTGTATAGGAAAAAAGCGCTTCATCAAAATATCAAGCAAAGTTCTTGATAGAAAAGGGATGGACTGCTGCGTAACCGGTAATTACTCCTTCTTGAATCCTCTCTTCCGTTGGACTATTGGCATGAAAATGGTAGTTGAAGATTGCCTCCACGTTCTTCATCACCCCATATGTTTAGGTTGTGTTCCGTCGTCGATCGCCATTACTTACCGCGATTAAATGCTGCAACGGAGGCAGACTTCGGCACGAACCGCTTCCGGCCCGTGAACGGCCTCGACGAGCATTGAGCGCCACTGCTGCTGAGGCCACGGTTGAACGCGTATCATTTGCGCGGCCCATTCGTCGCCGCTCCGACCATTGCCTTCTGTCCACCCTTTCCGCCGGCAGCAAGTTCCGCTGTAAAAGCGACAGGTGTGAGTAGTCAGTTTCTTCCGCATCACCGCACCATTCCTAATTACCTTTCATCTTTTCCGCTTTCTTCAGCTCACGCATCGCACGGCCACGCTTGTCGAGGATGAGTTTGTCAACGCGTACGAATATGCCGTGCTTAGGGCGACACTCAAAGTACTGGATGCCCTGCACGGTACCATCGTTTTTGCCCGTGGGCGTGTCCAGGTCCACCCCAATCCATGTTCCGCCCTGTAGAGCGGTAGAATAAAAGAGTTATACCCCCTTGTTATAAGTGTTGTTAAGTTAAGTTAAGTCTATAAAATAATCGGCAATTCGAAACACCGATTTATGCTTGTTCCTGGAAGCACATCTAGCACACCGTACCTGAAAGTGAGTGGCTCCAAGGAATGCTATCACACCGCTCGTGTTGTAGGGTCTGATGAGCACGGATTCGCCGACCACCACCCAGTCCGGAATGATTTCCTGCTTTCCTGGCGTTGAGGAGAAGCTGCTTTCCATCACTAGAAGGTTTTGAAAATTGGGAAATGAGATGAACCCATCTTGATTCGGCTTGAGTGATTATTCTGTTGAATGTGGGTTCTTCAATGAGTTCGTTCCTTTCCGGATTATCAGCCCGCAAACATTAGGATACAACCAATAACAATGGAATAAAATTATTTAATTATTGTGCGAATCAGAAAGGAGCATCTAGAAAAAAAGTCCTAATTTCGTTTAATCATCCTTCTTATCTTACTCGACCAAAAAGAACATTAACTTCAGGTAAATAAATCGTTCGCTCAGTTCAAATCTTGATTCTTCACATACCATCTGAGGAGTTTTTGGTATTTGCTGTGCTGTGATCGCTCTCCTCGCCGTCATCGGCTATTTGCGTCGCTTCGGACTGAGCTGGCTCGGTTCCAAGTCCTTCGTCCTCTTCGGTCCGTTGCTGTTCCTGCTTCGCATCCTCCGTACCAGACTCGGTTGCATTTTTACTATCTTCAAACGCGTCGAAATTGGCATCCTTCAGGAACGGATTCACACGCTTTGGCATATCACCGCTTGGTGCTCTCGTCGCCGACGGGCTGCTGCTGTAGCTGTCCATGCTCAGCGCCATCAGCGTGTTCTCGGAGGCGGTGGTTGAGGTCGTCGGAGAGGCCACAGATTCCTCCTCCGATTTGGCATTGGTGGTGCTGCTGCTAGTGGACATGATTTGTTCCTGCATGCGGTTGGACGGTGACATAGTATCTGTAGAAGAGCGCGATGCCGGTAAGTGGCTGAACTTGAAACGTATTGAAAGACACCATACCTGGCGTTTCTCCGACACTCAGTGAGCGGATGGAATAGGTATCATCGTTGGTGAGGTTACTGCACGAAACGGCCTGGGAACCGTAGCCACTCGAGGTGGAGGAGCTCATGCTCGGTGTCATGGTTTGATATTTCACCCCATGGCCACCACCGGGGGCGCTACCGCCCGACACCGGTGCCGACGAGATACCACCCAAGGAGGCCGACTCCGCCTTCGCCTTGTTGGCGAATTTACCACCGGCAGCGTTCATTCCGTCGCCCACGGTCGACTGGCTGCGCTTGTCGATGTCGATGAACGACTCGACCGTGTACGAGGACTTCATCTTCGACAAGGACGGTTTTTTGCCCATCGGCTGCTCGTAAAAATCGTTGTAATCGCCATAATCCGGCTCGCTGAACCGATCTTCACCCTCTTCTTCGTAGCAGATCTGCTTGATCAGCGGCTCTTCGTGCAGGGTCGTCATGCGTTGGGCTAGTTTACTAGCGGCAGGGGACGCTGCAGAAACCAAAGCCACCCAAACAGTAAGTTCATTAGTAGACGTTATCCGAAGCAAAAGCTCTTTAAGAAAAAAAATAACTCAACTGTTCGGAACAAATTAAAGGAAATTGGTGCTAAAACAAATAACATATCATTTGAAACACATGTTAAACGCAAAATCGCAGAGATCAAGATAATGTCGCGATCTGAATAAAATGGCAAGCTATATCAAACGGAACCATAACACATAAGAAACACAAACAGCGTAAAATAATGGGGCAGCACTGTAACAGTTGGACTACATACGTTTAGTTGGCTGAAGTCGCAGGGAATTCAGATTGATATTGAGATTGAGGAATGTGGGTCGAGCTGCATTCCATTCGTGAGCGAGCGTGTGTGTAGAAATGTAGAACATTTAGTGCCGGTAAGTGAGATTCGCGGAGAATGAAAGATTTTGTCTCAGTGTTATGATCATCGGTGGACTAAGGAAGACGGCTTTACAGGAGCATTCAAAGGACTTCTCATAAGACACTGTTCAATAACGCGCGCTAGTCTCTTCTTACACAACTGGGACAGGTGATACATTTAAATAGACGTCAAGTTTTGTGAGGGTTTGTGAGGGAGAATCACTGCTGTTGGTGGCGATGCTTACCTGCGCCGTAGCCCATGCTGGACGATTCTTCGCCGTTGTTCTTCATCTTTTGCCTGCTTCCTGCTGTCTCACGAGTGCTTTGCGCTGCAAGGAGAAACGGCGCAATATTAACGTTCTACGATCGATCGGGTTTGCCAGTAGACGTAGCTTACCATTGTTGAGACCCATCTTCAAATCAGCGTACGATTCCGAACGTCCAATGCTTAACAGTGACTCGAACGAAGCGTCGAAGAATCTCATCTGTAAGGAACGGGAGAGCCATTATTAGACAATGCACTAGCTCTGCAGAGGCACTATTGTCTTGCTATTGAAGTCAATACTTTAGTCACTGTTTGTCGCGATTGGTGCGTCGACAGTTCTGAGAATAGCACGGTTTCTACTTCAGCAACGAACCAACGAAAGGTTAGGCAATCATGATACAGAACTGAATCTCGAAATCACTACAAAACAACATGTACACAGAACACATCAAAGCTTAGATCGGAACGCATCGATTCCAATGAAAGCGGCAAGAAAGCAATCGAACACACAAATGGAGAGAGCGTAATTGAGTCGCGCTGGATCTGCAATGACAATTTCAAACTCCCCCGTGATATTCACAAAGAGTGAAAACAGACTAAAAAAGTAACAAAAACGTTTTGGAAAAAAATAAAAATTGCAAAACGTAGATAAAAGAGACAACAAATCTACCAAATTTCACAATCACACTACAATTTGGAACAAGAGATAATTTATTTTGCACAAACCAAAAAGTTGTAAAGAAAGAGAAAACTCTCCACTACCTAACATAAATACACGCACGCACAACGAGAGACACACTAAAAACACAAATTTCGTGTCTAGCGTCCGGCTACTTACTGTCCTCGAGGTGGTTAAACTCGTACTAAGCTCCCTGGCATCTTTTACGGCCTTTTAGTGGTAGGAGAGGGGTTTAAGATCGAATTCGCGAGTTTGGTTTGCGTAAAGCACACGATGACCACCGCACCCCGTTTAGACGATGGGTCGTATTTTGTACACAAGTTGCAGCAAAATTTTGGTGATGTTTTTGTGGTTGATATGATTATGCAGTAATAAATTTGCAAAAATGTTAAATGTATTTGCGCGTGCACATAAAGATTTTTGATTTTCGATTTTCGTTTAAAAAACAATTGAATTCATTTAAGCATTTAAAAAAAATAAAACGGATATATGGATATAACACAGAGGAGCAGGTTTTTGTGTTTTTGAAACATATGGAACAATGTTATTGAGAATGGGAAAAAGAGCAAAAGCACACATCGATAAGGCACAGTTAGGTTTATATGTTTTCAGAAGACAGAGTAAACAGACAGAGCGTGAGAGAGATACAGAGAGAAAGAGAAAGAGAGAGAGAGAGAGAAAAAAGACAAAAACGATTGTTAGATGAAATTTATAGTTTAGAGAACCACAAATAAAACCAGATTGTAATGGATTATGGTGGAGGTTAACTTGAGAAGGATCTTCGGGACATATAGCAAATCACAAAAGAAAAAGAGCCCTAAACTTGGGAGTAAACAATGTGACATGTTGGGGTTAGCACATGAACAACAGTAGCAGCAGTAGTGGCGTCAGCATTAGCATTGGGAACGAAGGAGCAAGAGCGATTTAGAACGAAACAGAACCACACGATATGTGCATCTTTGGTCGATTGTACAATTAGCAGTAAGGTTAAAGAAAATGTGCAGCGCAATCGCAAACTGTACTGCACCCTGCAAGGCAGGATGCTGTAAGTGATGTTAAAAGAAATATGAAAACGAAGAAAGCAAACGCTCCAGATCAGATTTGCAATGAATGCGAAAGGCGGCAACGGCACACGGGTGGAGATTATAAAGTGATAAAGACACAAACAAAATCGCGATATCAACTAGAATATTGCTAATGAAAATGCCATTCTGAAAAGTGTAGGTGCAGAGTTGCAAAAAGCTGGCTCGTTTTTTTTCGGATTCTCGGTCCATAGTGGCGATCTATTTGACAATGGCAGATCATTCTTCGTTGGCGCTATAGTAACCTAACTCAACTAGCAACAGTGAACTCAAAAGCAGTTAGTAGCAGCAGTAGTTGATAGAGCGTACGACGAACACGCGTACACCGCGCAACACCGACACGCACACAAATTAAAGCGCAATCGGAGCGCAGGACACGGAAGGCAAACAGGAACACGGGTGGTGGGAGATCGAGGTCTGACGAAGGGAAACGTACCTGTGAGAAGTTTGGCACGCTGGCCGTCTTGCGCATGGAGAGTGCTGGGCCACGTACTTGCTCCAACTCCTTTACGGCCACACTCTGCCGTAGTCGATCCAGCGTCAGGATGCTTTCCACAGCCGACACTCCTTTGGTATATTTTTCTACGAAAAAAATAAATAAATAGGAGTTAAAAATCTCAGCTATCGAAAAGCTTTTGATACAAACTCACCGATGTAGGTCTCTCCATCACTCGCCGAACAGTCTTCTCCAGTGGCTGCAATCTGTGCCAGCGACTCCCGATCCTCCAGCTCCTCGGATGCCTTCGGAATGTTGGAGACCACCTCGTACGTAACACCCGACTGCAGCGATAACGATTCTGCCCGCCCAATTCGCAGCTTCTTCAAGCGATCGGTAAAGCTCTGTCGCTTGTAAATATTCAGGGCCAACCGTTTGCGCAATACCAAATCCATCGGTGCTGGATGCGAAAGACGAACCGTCGTCTTCAAGATGAGATACACGCGCTCGTTAGCCTCCGTGATGCGATTCAGCGCTGCGCAGTCGTGAATCGACGAGTCCCAGCTACAAATCGCACAGATATCCTTATCCAGGTGCTGAATGATCTGCAGGTTGTAGAACTTGTTGCCGTGCTCTTTCGGCAGTATCGAGTTCAGCCCGGCCAGTGGGACCTCATCGTTTGAGAGACCCTGCGTCGATAGGTCGTCCGCGTTGAGATCCAGAAACAGTACCGGTACGTGTGGTTCCATACCGAGAGGCGGATCCCAGGAGGCGGGTGCGCCCGGAATGCCGGAGCCCGGAGCCGGCACCAGCACTGCATTTCGTTCCTCCGTCAATGATACCCACTGATTGACCAGACTCTGTTCCCGCTCCTTCTCCTGCTCCGTCTTGTCGTCCTTGTTGATCAACCGCTGGATCTGCTGGTCAAGATACTGGCGCCGCCGGCCGAGTGCCTCGCTCCATTTGTCTCGCAGCACCGTCAGATCTTCCTCCTGGTACGAATCCATCGGTTTCTGCAGCTTGGAGCGCACGGTAACGCAACCCATCGACACGTTGATGATCGACTGGCAAATGATCGGCAGTGTGCCCGAGTTCTGGACCGGCTTGACGCGCACCATCACCCGTCGCTGGAATCCTTGACGCAGCTGATAAACACCACCCGTCAGCATGTCCCGAGCGCACTGCACCTCAACCGGTGCCCAGTCGCCATTATCGTTCAGCTCGTGAATCTCAACCCACAGCTCGATCTTGCGCGACAGTTCAGCCCATCGATCGGCCAACGAACGGGCTTTCGCCTGCTGCTGTTCCACCTCCCAGTCCTTCATGCGCGAAAACCCAACCGAACGATGACCCCACACCTCAATCGATAGCGCCCCGTCCGTGCAGTGCTCCAGAAATTCCTCGTTCATCGTCACCACGTAGTCCGCCTCGTGGTCGAACTTGAACGTTATGTTCTGATTGTGGCCAGCCACTTCCTGATTGGTGGCCGGCACGACCGCCACCTCGTGGTTCCAGAACGAGTACTGACAGAACACGAAGTTGGACAGGTAGAGCGGCAGACCGGACGCTTGCTTGACGCTGATTCGACAGCTGATCTGATTGCTGTTCGTTGGTGGTGGAGGAGAAGGTGTGTCCGGTGAGTCCTCGTCGTCCTCGTGACTATCGGCCGAGCTCTCCGATGCTGACTCACACATGCGATCCTGCGGGAAAGTGCCAGCGACGCGACTTATCTCCACCTGCAGCCGTCCGGCCACCTCACCCTGCTGGCTTATGATCGGCGTGTGGTAGTCCAGCTTTACATCGTGAAACAACACCTCCAGGAAGATGTTGGCCACACCGATTAGATTGTGATTCTCCTGCGACTCGTAGAACGGGTCCGACTTTGTCTTTGCCTCCTCGGCCGCAATCTGATGGCGCTCCTTGTGGTCCTGGTACATGTCGCGCATATCGATCAACTTGTTTTCCAGCTTCTCCATGCTCCAGATCTGGCTTCCGGAATTCATGCGTCGCACCAATATTGCAGGTTCACTGACGAACGCGCCACGCTTCCGGTTTGGGCTCAAGTTTGCCGGCGGAATCTGCAGCGTCACGCTGAACTTCGTCTGCTTGTCCATCTCCTCCGCCAGCACGTTTGCCTCCTGTACCAGCGCATTCGCACGCACAATGTCCGTCTTGAGCTGACCGAGCGAACGCTTAAACATCTCATCTCGCTCTTGAGCCCACTTTTCAACGCGTAGCTGCGCATTCGGTGTGTTTGGTGGTAGCTTTCCCAGCCGGAACGGATCGTACGGTGCGTATGGTGCGTAAGGAGTCGTCGGGGACAGGATATTCCGCAGCTGCTGGAACTGCTTCTCGTACTCCTGCCGCTGCTTCTCCAGCGCCACCTGTTTGTCCTCTTCGTGCTGCTTCTCGAGCCGGGAGATGGCCGCCTGGATCGGATTGTTGCTCAGCTCGTTCTGCATCAACTCTTCCTGCGCGTAGTAGTAGTCGAGGTGTTGTGCCGGTGTCTGTGGTTCGGATGCACCTAGCGCCGCACTGTTGGTCGCAGATTTCGGACAGTTAACGCGGAAAAAGTGATGGTTACCCCAGAGGATACGGTCACCGTGATGCAGTGCCATTTTGCCACTCACGACCGAACCGTTCACGTAGCAGCGCGCACTTTCGATCGGTGCCATGTACAGCTCACCTTCCTCGATCGTGATGAGACAATGCTCTGGTTGGATACCGAGACCGAGCAGTTGAATGTCGGGTTGCTTGCTGCCGCTACTACTTCGACCGCCTATTAGAGTCTCCTCTTTCAGGTAGTACACCAGCAGCTCGTTCAGCGACGGATCCGCATTTAGGTTGACCAGATAGTACTTGTTCTTCTCCACCTTGATACCACTGTCCTGCACACTGATGCCCATCTTCTCCAGTGCCTGCTGTCGTTCGCTCTGGATCTGTTCTGTCTTCTCCAGCTTCTCTTCCCACGTCTGCGAAATCTGTTTCATGAGGTTTTCGCTTTCCGCCAGCTTGTCGTGAATGTCAACGCGCTTCATGTCTCCGAAGTTGCTGCCCGTTGCGTGTTTCAGCATCTCACGCAGTGTCTCCACCTCCTTGCGGAGTTCGCGGATGATACGAGCGTTTGGATCTTCGTTCACCACCGCGTGGTTAACGATACGTTTCGCCCGGTCGGCATACCGCAGCGTGGACAACGTTTCCTCATAGTTATCGGCTGCCGGTGACAGTGTTGCCAACATCACCGTCTTGGAGTTACCGCCGAGATTATCCTTCAGCAGCCAGGTCAACACCGAATCCCGGTACGGCACGAATTTGTCCTTATTTTTGCCACCTCCTCCACCGCCACCACCTCCACCACCAGTACTGTCCGCCAGCTTGGATATCACCAAACCAAGCGTGGTGAGACTTTTGTTGATGTTCGAACCCTCCTTGAGCCGATCGCCGACGGCACCGGTCTTTACCGCACGCTCACTACCGGCAAGATCGACCAGCGACACGCGTGACACCTTCTCACCCGTCACCCCGGACAGTGTGTCGATGAGCGTCTGCGTCAGCACCACCGTAAAGACCGCATGCGAGCGGGACGACTCCGAGTTCATGTTTGTCGCCGCAACCGTGCGTGATTTGTTACCCTCCGCCATCAGGTTGTCAATGTCCTGGAAGAGGTAAAGGTAGGAAAAATGTTATATGTTGTACGTTATAGTCTCGTGCATCCTCATTCGGCAACGCAATCTGTTCTACGCATGCTACACGAACGACACGCAGCAGCGGTCTTTTACGTACGAAAACAAAAGCCTTGACCCGTGTGTCAAGTCGATGAATCATTCTTCGACAGGCGAAACCCCCCCAAGGGCAACATCAATTATACGGCCGGGTCGGGTTGAGTAATTGAGTGGCAATTGCGTCGGTTTTACAAACACGCACCACCGATAACAGCGCGTTAGTTGCAGGGTGAGAGGGTTCCCATTTTCCGTGCCAACGCGAGTCGCAGTGTGCTCATTACCCGAGCCTTATCACACTCAAAAGGCCAAACCCTGTTTTGCTCTAACAACGCCCAGCCTAAACATTCCCGACGGGGTTGATTAAGCGTAAAATAAGCGTCCCGGCGGAGCCCTTCTTCTCCAGCAGTCGTAGTTGCATGGCAGTGCATCGAGCCGGTGCTTACCAGGAAGGAAGTGACGGCAAGCTGCGACAGCCCGTCCACGTACGGACCGAGCACATTATGCTCGCGCACCTTCAGCGACTGTTTGGCCGTCTTTGGATCGAGCAGATCGTGCACCTTCTCGTTGTAGATCTCCATGTAGGACACCTCCACCTTGTAGTTCAGCTCGTCCGTCTGTTTGGCCGCGATCGATGCGAACAGTTCGTCGCACAGGCGCGGAATGATGCCCTTGCTGTCTTGGCCGCCCATCATCGTGTAGGATTTACCCGAGCCCGTTTGGCCGTACGCGAAGATGCATGCGTTGTAGCCCTGGAACGCATTCTCGAGAATGTCGCGGCCGACGTTGTTGAAGACCAGCTCCTGGGACGCGAAGTTGCTCGCGTCCGTATCGGTCGAGTAGAAGCAGTGATCGAAGGCGAATATCTTCGGTGGCTTCCTGCGAATATGAAGGAAACGTAAGGTTTATTAGTATACGCTTGCGGATAGAAGTAGAAAACGGTGTATTAACACAATGACCACCATTAACAGCGCCGATGCCATCGTTCAGCGACCAACAAAGATAAACGAGTGTGCACTTTATGCTGAAAGCGTTGAAACAGCTTCCAGTCGCTAGATGATCTGGTCTTGGTCATCTCCGTAAGAGTGTTTCCATCATCGTCAGTACTCACAGGCGATTATCTTCATGCAAACTATGTATCTTTGTTGACGCGAGTCATAAGTGTAATATCATTCGTGATCATTCACAACATTCTTGGCTCATTAACACGTATCGGGTGTACGAGTGCACGTGTGGGCTAAGAACTTTTGGACACAAAGCCAACTATCTCCGAGGAAACCGAGGAATAAAGGCCTCTGTTTTCTTTACATAGTATCCCAAGTGTGCTGTCTTGGTTTACCATTTTCATCGTTTGCATACTCACCCGAGTGAGTGTCATTTCTGTCTAATTGAAAAATAATTCTCCACAAAAAACTGCTTCGGAAATATTCTTTCCACAGATCTTCACCCTCGGGGAAACGACTTTCTTAACGGTCGAAAGCCATTCAAAACTGCAGTTTGCTAACTGTTTTGTGGGTGAGCTTGGCCCCGCTTTTGCGCCATCCGAAACTCATTTCCAATGTGAAGGAGAAGCAGCGAAAAAACGCACCATAACCAAGGTTCCATCATCAAATCATCGCCCAAGCCCAAGAAGGAGAGCGAGAGCGAACCAAAAAAAAAATCCAAAACGATGTAATGAAAAACGCATACCGTGCTCTCGTCGTGCTGGCGAAACCTTGCCCCTCCCCGCTTAAACCACCACCCCCACAGAGTCAAGTCTCCCGCCAAGTTTTCCACAAACGCGTTCCATTTGTTGCGCCAATTGCGCCAGTAATTTTTCTTTATGGCGGTTCGCGGTCTTTCGCTGCACAACAGCCCTGGGGGGGTGCCCCAAAAGCCACTTACACTATATTTCTCCCATCTTTATTCGCCGTAACTGTAGGAGGAAGCGGGTCTTGTGTTTTCGGGGGTGGACGACGACGACGACGACGACGACGAAGAGGCAAGCGCATGAAGCGCACCCCCCGCGCGAGAAGAAGGAAGAAAACAAATAGGACAGCGTCGTGTTTCTGCTTCATTCGTTTGCGTGCGGTTTAGGGGATATCTCGGTGCGCTTGGCCGGTCGAGAGTTCGAGAGTTTCCTTCCAAGGTTTCCCAAAGCAGAGAGAAAAAAGCACACCAAACCGATCTCACCTTCGGGCAGAAACACAACACATCCGCCAACAAATGCACCGAGTTGGGAAACCGTCCCTCCTTCGTACGACGTTGAATTTTCCTTTCGTCATTGGGCGTCACACAAAGTAATGCTTATTAAGCGAGCAGCCTTGGCCGTGTGCATTAGGATCATCTCCCCATCGGTGTCTCTTTTTGCAATGTTCGACGTAATAGTTTCGTGCTTTAGCTTGGTTTCTCGCATGGTACATACAGTGGAATAAGGCACTTTGGTTCAGAGGTTTACCTCAACATCGTGTGTGCTCGTGTGGAGTAGCTTAGAAGTAGCCCCTTGCGTTTATTTGCAGCGCAATATATTTAACATTTTTGGTCCTTTGAACCGGATCAACCAGTGGCCTATGGATACAGTCCACAAAGTGTCACAATGCAATACATCAAATCATAGTCTACCGTCCACATTCCGCCAGTTTGAATGCATTCAATCCATACTACCTTAAAGCGTGTCCCAAGCGTCCAAGTGAAGAGTAAAGATCGCTCCACGAGCATAGTTCCGATTTCGATTGCAATTTTTACCCTCCGTCTTTTTTTTCATCCCCATCCCAGGGACGGCGTACAATAAATGTTTCTCTCCAAATTTTTGATTAAAATCAGCTTTTATGAGTCCCCGCCCCGGCAGGGTAGCGCAAGGCGAACTGGGTCATCCAATAGAGTTCCTCTCTCGAGCCGCTGTGTTGCTTTACAGCGCAGCAGTCAAACCATCGCGCAATTTACATCGGACGCCAAAGCCGTGGTTTTGGAAAGCTAAGCTTTCCACGCAACGACACGGTGCGATTCCGTGGCAAATTACTCATCTTTACGAGTACGAGGAGCACACTTGACGGCAGAGCGGTAGTGAGTCCGTCCACTGCGTTGGGCTCGGGCCGCTTTGCTCGGTTTTATTTATTCGGCTCGTTTCGCGACCCTCACAACGCGTAATTAATGCAGTTACGCATCAAAGAGCCGGCACCAAAACCCATGTGTGGTGGGGAGAGGTCGTGTGCTTGAAGACGAATCCTCCCGAGACTTTCGCGTCCCTTCCCAAGCGGCGTCTCGGGGGGCGTGTGCGTTAAAATGATTGGACACCCAACAATGAACGTCATTTATTAGTTTACATTCGATTGTTACTTTTTCTCCGACGGGTTTTCGCTGGTAGGTGGGTGCAGGTGATGCTTTTATGGAACATTTTAGTACAACAAAACGGAGTAGCAGCTTCTTCAGTCACAATTTGGCTTGAAACATGTCAAATTTTGATCAATATTAATCTTATACCTTAATTGAAACCCAATGGGAAGGATTTAAAGATACCAAGTTTCTATTCTGTTATGTGCGAGAACCAGTCAGTGATTTTAAACGTTCTAAACGTCTTTGGAACTCAAAAAGTCAAATGAATGAACTTGACTGAATGAAGTTGATCAAATGTACTACAGTTTCATAATAAAACATGTACTTATAGCAACTTATTTCTCGCCATAAAAAGGTAAACAAATCCTATCACCGGAAGCAATGGTTTAAGCGAAAAATCGCATACTTTCCCAAACAAAAGCTCACCTCTTTCGCTCTCCGCGGTCCGACTTCTGCCTGCCAGAGGAAAGGTGATTAAAGAATCCCCAAAGGAACCATATAATGGGTTTATTTATTCGCAGCCGTTTATCGGCGGAATGGCTGGCGCGTCCACGGTGCCAATTTATGAGACAAACTAATTATAAATATTAGCCACCGCCACCGCCAGCTGGTGGTCAAATAAAGTCACACATTATGTGTGCAAGTTACACGGGAAGCCGGAAGAATCCCTGCCGCAACAAGCAGCGCCGGGTGGCTCGGTCGCCGCTCGGGAATTGGGAGCCACACCTGATGGCTCGAATGGCACCACTGCCTAAATGCTGGAGCGGCCATATCCCGTCGTTGGTTATGGCGGGGCAGAGCACTATTTCCGACTTTCATTTGAATGGATTGTCCTTTTTCCCGTCGGTTGGAAATTAATTTTCCACCCATTCTAGGACGCTCGCAAACGGGGGGGGGCCCGCCCGCCTAACACCACATCAACGTGGCGATTGCGTGATGAAATGCCATAAAAGGCGGCTCATCATACCTCAACCCGCCGCTTGTGATTTCACTGGATTCGCTTCACCAGATGGATAGATATCGGTCAACAACGAAACAAAAAAAACGCCATGAAAAGCACGGACAGTTATCATGGCGAAACGATCTCTGCAAAACCAGTGCTAAACCAACATCTAACACCACCACCAGCTTGAAGGGTTTTTTTTCGCACACCATCATCATCATCATCATCATGGTTTGCGTGCTTTTTGCAATGAAAACACTGGTCCCATCTGTGATTGAATTAGAATACCATCGACTAGGAGGGAAAGTTGAGTTTGAAGTTTCGGTACAACTTTCTTCCGACAGGAACTTTTCCATTTTAAAACAACGTCACTTGTTGTTTTAACCGAAGTTAGCAGCAGCTCTCTAAATTATTGCTTCCGAAAAAAACACGCTTTTTATCACACCTAGCTCGAACGTGCATACTGCGGAAGATGGGACGCAGCGCTGTTAGTTTATCGTTTTCATTTGCATATATTGTTGGCGTTACTCGTCGCCATCGGGCGTGACATTCGGTTGAGAGATGTGGAGAGCGTTCTTCTCACACTGGAGATGAAATTCTTCGCTGGGACACGTACTGCATGCGAAATGAGCAGGCAGCCACAGCATTTGATCTGGCGTATCTCCTAGCGTCCTAGCGCCACTTTCTTATTTATTTACGTTACTGTCGATGTCCGCTCTCTTACGGGGAGCAAAATTCGTCCGGCCATGCCCCAAAACCATACTGACCTTCCTTAACCAGATGGTTTCGATTTGGTTTCGCAAGCGTACCACGATGATGATCACTCATCTCCATTCAATGGATCGATCGACACGTAAGCTCTTACGTTACCATACTCGCCGCCCCCCGGTTTGCTTCTTTTCTCACCCGACTCGATGCTACTCCGCACTCTCATCTCCGCCACAAAAAAAGAACACTCTGTGTTATCCCTACTCGTGTGCTGTTACTCGCAACCGAACAAAGCGAAACCATGGCAAGAAAACGTTAACGACTTACGAAAGTGGACGTGGAAGATGGTCGGCGATGGAGCACTACCAGGGCATACACACTAGAACACAGCGCACGGGGGCATGTACCCGTAATGAGCCAATTCCCCAAACCTAATGCCAAACAAACCGATTACTGCTTGCATCCACCGCAGGGCCCTCGGAGCGAGCAAGAATACCGAATAAACTGTCCGACAGCATGGCGCGGTTTCGGATTCGGGCTGCGGGATCGGTTTCGGACCTGTTGAACGGTTTTCCGCTACAAGCCACTGAAATTGCTATGATTACGAGCAAATACTGCTCCACACATCGAACTAAACACGGGAGCGATGTGTGTTTGGGCATGACGACGGAAGTCAACGAGAAAGGAACTTAGTTTGGGCTATCTTTTTCGGTATCTAATGAAGTCATCCACCTACGGACACCTTCTGCCCTAATTTCATCAAGTTATAAGCTTCTCTCGGCATTTGTCAACTGTGATCTCGCACTTCCTTATGCTGATAACGGAGACGCCAAAACTCGATTGTTAATCTCATCTACACGAGGTTTCCTCCGAGGTTAGGATGCCACACACAATTCCTATTAAGTTACACAATTTTTTCGACAGAAGTCATTCGAGATCCGGTGCGTTGGTCACGCCATTAAAATGACACTGGACGATCGTCATATAGCTCTAACCCAGACCAAGAATCAGTTAGTCTTGAAGTCTTGGGCTAGAAACACGAAACAAGTTGTGAATGTTTTATATAGATTAAAAACTACAAGATAAATCGTGATGTAATTTGCAGACTTCACTCATGTTGATGTGTAAAATGAAGAACCTGGATGAAAAATTAAGAAGCGTCTATTGTTCTGTAGCCATGTGAATACTAGCTCTATATCGCTAGTATTGATCGCCAATCCCGGACAGCCCATGTATCCATCTCGCTCTAGACCTACAACGCTTCCTCTGTTCATGTGGACGACCTAAACGGGGACTTTAACGGCTGGGTTGTCCGGTGTCATTCTACTATCATGGCCAGCCTAACGGAATCTGGTGAGTCCATTGTCCTGCCTCACAGGCGATATCAACAATCCTCCTAAACATCTTACTCTCGTACCCGGCTAAAAGGACTTTATCCGATTTGGACAGGATCCATGTCTCAGACACGAATGTAAGTACTGGTATTATAAATGTTCTACATAGTGTGCTACAGGAATTGTGGACAAGGCGTGTGTGATTGACGTAGTTGAACCTTTGAGCTGACCTTTGAATGTTATTCATAACAAAACATCTCACCGCATTCTATTACTCTACAGGAATCAAGAAATCACTTAGAAATTGCTTCGTCAAAGGTGCAGGGCAAGCTGCAAGTGTTGCAAAACTTTAAAACTACTCACACGTGCAGCTCGCAGTCTGCAGAGTTCCACCTTCTCGATTTTCGTTTCACGCTTTAATTAAACATTGAAAAGCGCGTTGCTTTGCATTATCGTGAAAGTGGCAGCAGCGAAACTGGTTTACGTTCGCGGCGGGCCATGGAGCCCTTATCACAAAACCTGATAGCAATAAGCTAACCGGCTAGCACGGGGCCCATGTTGCAATGCAGCGTCCAAACCCGAGGGGCGGCTCGAAGGAGGTGGGTGCCCCATGCAGGTGCGGCATTTTGCTCTTTAAAATGTATGTTATCGCCCCAGACTGACCTGAACACGTCCATCGCGGTCCGAAACCGCGATGATGTTCGCCGCAACAGTGGAGCTGTGCCAGGTGCCGCCACTCTCCGTGACAGCAGTGACATGATGACGGTTCGACTGCGGCGATCGGGGAAGGAGAAAGGGCCACCCAACCCACCGGAGATACGTGGATGATACTCGCTACTAAATTGGGTACATACCCATGCACACACACACCCCGGTGTGAAGCTCTCGTGCGATAAGAAATTGGAGCAACATTCGGAGGAAAAGCGCGCGTGAGCACATGAAGTCGAATGCATCGATTTTCGGGGTTGCTGCTGCTAAGCTGCCTTTCGCTAACTGTTCGCCTCTTCAGTGGAGCAACTTCCGTGATTGTGATGGCGTGACCGATCGATCGAGCAGCCACACACACACACAAGACAAGTAACACACATTTTTCATTTTCCGATCAGACACTTCGAGGTCGTCGATGTCGCTCGGCAGAAGCGAAACCCACCACGTGAAGTGAGGAAAAAGTTTTCCCTCAAACCAGCCTCCGTGTCACATCACGGAGATGGTTTCAATCGAAACTAAAGACAGCGGAGAAATAAAATAAGGATAAACGAACGATTGCGTACTCCGGGGATGTGTTCGTACACTACGAAAAACGAAGCGACACAAACAGGAAAGCGTTTTCCCACCCAGCGTTCGCTCTGCAACGGATTTAATGACTCCAACGGTGCTCCATTATCATGAATACCGGGAATACATAGCGAAATCGGAGCAACACAAGAAAAAAACATCTCCGCAAAGTCCCCTGGCAGACTCGCAGACTTCTGATATTGGCAAACAGCAGCTCTTCTTACAGTGTTGTGTTGGCTCTTCGTTGATCCTCGTTCGGCCACGACCGCTCCAGACTTGATGGCATCGAATTATGAGCAACCCATTTCCTGTCTCCGGCGCAGTACTCCGCCCTTCCGGTCCGGCGTGACCGAGAAGGAAGAAAGGAGCAAGCAGAGATCTTTTTCGCTGCCAACAAGACACACGAACCGGGAAGAGCGAGCGAATGAATAGAGTGTGCCCTATTTTGCCACGGAGGAGATACACGACTCGCCAATATCATGAATCCTTAAATGTGGACAATAAGCAAGAGGCAAGAAAAAGGCATGGGAAAGTGAATCCCTGTTCGAAGCAAAAGAGCAACGATAGCGAGCTACACCATCATCATCCCGAGCAATCAAATTGCAAAGTATGAGACTGATCCGGCTGCCAGAAGCTGGAGAAATTGAAATACAATATGCGGTGAGTTGCACTTCTTGTTGTCCTCCTGTATTCAACATTCTGCAAAATCACGTGTGGGCACGCGCCTGGAATTGAATTGCCTCTTTGGGGCTACACGACGGAAACCACCCAGGCCCAGACTGACTGACTGGGCGACACTGACGCGGTCGTGCTAATTTTGTTGACTTTTTGACACCTCAACGGCACGCGTGGTGTGGTGGCGTCATCTTACCACGAAGCGCTCTCGACTTGAGGAGGGATGGAAGGGTTCTCCAGGAAGAGATCATATCAACTTTTTACGGCGAATTGATAAGGCAGCTCAACCACGTCCGTCAGATAGGAAGATCATATCGCGTGGTTGAGGTCATCGATAAATTCGACCAAAGGTTACGCACAGAGGAGCCGGGAAATAGATACACGAATAAACAAAACCCATGTGAACCAATGTGAGCCAAAAGTACGAAAAGTGGACTCGATTTCGAAGTCGCGTATGAATCACCACCTTAATGGCGCTCACGAGAAACACACCACCGCTAGCGGTCCACGTAAACGTGGACCCGGTGGTAGCAGAATTATTGATTAGGAGAGGCAAAACGGCAAAAGGAAGTGATTGCTCGGCGATACGGTGAGCGAGAAGTACAATCACTGTCGCGGCTGTTGGGGGCCTCCAACTGCCTGCAATGTGGTGCGGCTTGGGGCTCATGGGTTTCGATTGTGCAACGGTTGATGAATACGACACAACACGACGACGACGACCACGACGACTACGTCCAGGCATATCCTTTTTAAAGCGAAGGCACAAAAGAACTTCCCCTCCCATGGTGACGATACATGTTGGTGAGGTCCGTGCGCTGTTTGGTGTTTGATGATTTGATCAGAAGCACTAGGCGGCAGAGCACGGAAGGACCTTGTACTCCGGTTCCGCTCTACAGTCGCGCCGTGTCACCGGCACCGCCCCAACGATTGGATCTGTTTGCAATGCAAGACTCACCGGCCATTTCCTGTGCAGATGGTCGTGGTGGTGGTGGTGGTGATTGTGGCAGTCGTGCTACTACTACTGCTTGTAGTGATGCTACTATACGAAAATAAATAATTGTTATTTTCAGCCCAAGGTGACAGCACGGCCCGGGTCATGCGGTTCCGCGCCACTGCAAAAACCGTCCGGATCCAGCGTCGCACCAGGTCGAGCAGGGCGATCCATCGTCTCCTGCCGCCGCCATCTTCTGGCTTATTTTGGAGCACCTCCAGCACCTCCGCCACTTCGCCGTCTTCGTCCTCGTCACCGCCACTGGCCATTGCTTCCGTAATCGAACAGAGAAGTCACCGAGAACACGTGGAAGAAGAGTGGAAGCAAAAGCGAGCGCGCGCGCGCGCGTAAAGACTCTCGGTTCGCGAGGAGCCGTGAGGTGTACTGAATTCTAGAGGTCCAAAACGATGGCCCCCTCCCAGTCATAACTTCACCGGTGGAGGCGGTGCGCCCTGGCGCACGAGGCGGGCGATATATAGTTTTCGGGTCGATTTTCGATTTCGTATCAACCGCTGCTAACCCACGCAATCCACGACCACGGTATTATTTCCAACCCCTCGCCTGTGTGTGTGTTAAGTGAGCGTTCCGTTGCAACATAAGGTTGTTTTATTTCCTTTCGCCACGGAGGCCAATGACAAAACTACGCGCGCGGTGCTCAACTCAAACGGATGGCACCGAAAAGCCACGATGAATTTCACCTGCTCAAAAGGCTTGATTTGTGTGGGTTTTTTTTTTTTGTTTCGTTCGAGAGTAGTAGTACGCCACTTTCGCAAGGACTCTGCTCTGCTGCTCCGAAAGTGTGATGATAGCAAAGTCGAGCGAAACGCGGGCGCAACCGGTCGCGTTGAGCAAGCGCGCACTTTGGCGTCTTTGGGCGAAAAATCGATGGTATAGAAGAAAAAACAAAAGCCGTGCGACACAATCGCACTCTCGTGGAAATAGGGCATGTACGCTACACGTCCCCACCTCTGTCGGTGATGAAAACCACGGAACTTAAGTACGTCCGTACAACTTCAGATTGCTCTACTCGTACGGTGCGCCTCTTCTTCCACTACGAGCGCCATCACAAAAAAATAACAATTATGGCACTGTCATATAAACGCCATAAGAATGGCAGCAAGAAATGCCCGCCGTAAAAAGACCTCCACTCCTCCACTCCAAAGGATCTGATATTCTAGCGGGAGCGGCAACAACAGAATGTTCCTAATGAAAACAGGGCAAATGGTACGCGTGGGTTATGGTGAAGGAAGGAGAGTGAACAATATCCTGCACTCTCGTCATAACGAATTTTAGTGCGTGAACCCTTTACAAGCCGGTGCTACAATATGGCCGGGTATGATATCCTTTTTATCCTAATTAAAGGCCGGAACATTGTTATCCGGATTAGCGCTCCTGATGACTTCTTTACCGTCCGAATAACTTATTTCGCTTAGATTGTCAGAATATTCCTAATCAGCCTCCAAACTGAGCGAGTGCTGCATCTCCGATTAAAGTTCAAGCATCGAAACGATTTGACGCTTTAAATACTAGTAAAGATAAACTAACTTCGCACTCGCTGCAGCGACACCAGAGCATGAAAGGGTTTATGCGCGGTTGGGAAACCCAATAAATCCTCCCCGTGCCAATCGGAAAGCCTTTGACATCGAAGCAATCACTCCAGGATCCATGGAATCCTTTGTAGTGCTCGTGCGGTGGCACCGTCAGGCGAGGTCAGTTGTTGAATTTTGGCTCCTTCGTTAGGATGTTATGTTAAATCTACAACCCTTCCAAACGCTTCCTCCAAACCAACGTGTGCGCGTAAGAATGGAAGGGTCACCCACAAGCACGAACCTTCTACTATTGCTACACCCCGTGAATGAGCTAAACCTGAGGTTAGAATAAGCCCCCGTCCGTGGGTACTATACAGGAGGTATTTCGCTTTCCATTTTCCGCTCGGCGCACCCCGGGTGCCCGGTTTCGATCAACCTCCAAGTTGATCAAGCGTGTGTGGTGCGTGCAGGTGGTGACGGCAGAGCGTGCGCTTAAATAATTCTCTGTTTTGATTTCCGTTTGCGTTTCTGTTTCTGTGCTGTTTTTTTTTTTGTTTCTCCTTCGACGACTCTCCATTCTAACTCCATTCACCTCGAAACACTGGAAAGCTTCTACTCGAAGGCACGCACGCATTTGGCCTTTTTTGGTTTTGGAACACGCTTTTCGAGTTTTCCGACTCGACCCTCACCAACCACACACACACATGCACACCATACTCTCATTCCATTTGCCGAGGAGGTGGTTGGATTTCCCATCGGTTTTTGGAGAGTTATGTTGAAGTGCGATTGCATATTTCATGCCACCCCACCGGGTGTGACGACGGCCTGCTGTCATTGGTGGTGCTGCTGGTGCTGGTGTTGGTTCAATGTAGGCGAGTTCGCGGCCTTACCTTTCCATCTTATCTAGGCTGGCAGGATATTTCAAAATCGTCTGTGTTCCATTCATTTCTATGACGTTTTCTGTGGCGAGTTCGAGCTCTGCAAAGAAAATAGAGTGAGCAAAAAACCGGTAACGTCAGACAAATAGAGAGAGAG
>KB672490.1:2646421-2756464 GCA_000349145.1 Anopheles dirus
AGAGAGAAAGAGAATTAGTATTTAAAAGCAAAAAAGGAAGAATATGATTGGAACGAAAGGAGAAAAGCCGAGACAGTGGCGTAAAGTGAATGAAGCATGTGGTCGTCGTATGGAAGAAATGATTTTTGAATATTAATTCTCTATCCGGCGTCTGGTTGCAGGGATCAGCGTGCTTGCAGGTAACATCCGGAAGTCCATTCTTGAACCACGTAGAAAGCGTTCCTCCCTTGCTGTAAGCTGACTAATGCTTCCAGCGTCACGTTAACATCTCGAGGGTCTCGGGGCGATTTCTGTATAACTCCTTTGTACGATAACTTCTGCGTTTGCTGCGGAGGAGTGACGACGGTTGGGTCTAGTGAGTAATGTTTACGACGAAAACGGCTGCAAGAGCATGCATCTACTCTCCGACGGATGGACGACACACACACATGCCACATTCACTTTATGACTCGCTTCGCTTCCAATTTGGATCTTCCCAACAAGGTCTGCTGAGATGTGTTGCTGTAGAGGAGACGTACCTCGCCGGTTGAACGGGCGAACCCGCACGGCTACTCTGATTTTGTCTGACATGATTGATTCCGTCCGTGATGTATCCGGGAGCTGTTGTCGTTGGAGATGATGTTGGGGGTCACTGGGCTGCAGTTGCTCCAGCACCCGGAGAACCCCGATGGGGCAGAGGGGCGTGTAGAAGGATGCAGTGAAGTAGGCGATGGGGATCTGTCAAACCCAACGCAACCCTCCGCAATCTGCGACACACACACGCACACCGCTCACTTACACACACTAGCACGATACACTAAACAAGTATTAAACACACACCTTTGAGATAGAATGAAAAAAAAACATGATAAGCGCACAATCACATTTTTTGTGCTTATTCTTGGGGGCGCAGGCACATAAACACATGCACGGAGTGTAAAACGTAGTGCAATCTCATCATTATTTTTTTTCTTTCTCACACAATTCTATCATCATCACGCGCGAGCAACTCTCGTTTTCGTAACATTTTAGTGTGCGCGTAACACAATACAAAAATTTTTCTTCCAGAACGTATTTAGACACACCAGAACTACAGGACACACCGGATCACATCAAAGCCCCCTTCATCTTCTCAAGGACGACGCACGGAACACACGGAAGACGGAAAGAGCTTGTGCCACGGGATAAGCGGTTCGTGAACGAAACAAGCAGACGTGCTGTCTCATAGCTTCGTAACACTGGTCTGGCACACACTATTACCACGGATGATTCATCTCGCATCGCAGCTTTCACATTCATTCGACGAGCCGCTTCCTGGACGATTTCTTCTCGGTTTTTCACTGAACCAGAGTACAGAGAAGCTGATCCTGCATGTAACCCGAGCACCATCCGAGACATTCCATCATGCACAACTTGCTGCTCCGGGACACACGCACTCGCACGCAAGAGACAGGTCCTCTCCACTCCGGCAGGAAACCTTCAATAATAAACCCAAGTGCGGGCTGTAGGGATGCGCCTTTTCCCCTTTTGCTTCCTTTTACAAGAAAGGATAACAGGACCGCACACACACGCACACACATATACGCAATCGTTTACACGCACACATCTGCATACGCGCACTTGTGCACAATCATTCAAGTGAGAAAAGCAGGCACACTCTACACATTGATGGGGCCCAATCAACAGTGGGGTCTCGTTTGAGTCGCGGGGAGTTGATGGAAAAGAACCTCCAAACACCAACAAAAAAAGAGAAGGAATGGTGCGTGTGTGTGTGTTTGTGCCTGTGCCATGCAAAACCATCTGGAAGAGAGCGCGCGCGTTGAAAATCTCTTTCACATCGAAATCACGAGCTAGGGTTCACGCTCTTGGGGGGATTTTACACAGGCCCCCTCCGTTCCTTCGACATTTTCAGGACCGAGCTTAATTACGGGCAGGAAGCGAGCGAAGCAAAGACTCCAATGCAGCACGCCATTTTGCTTTTTTTTTTGGGAGGGAGTTGGGTACTGGCTCTGTGCTCTAAGCCTACGGCATTCCTAGTTTAGGAAGCCCTTTTTGGAACTAAAAAAAAGAAAACCCAATAAACTGGGGTGGAGGTGGGGGTGTTACGCATTCGCAGAGCGAACACAATGGATAGCCGCTCTCTTTCTCTTCGGAGTGGCCAAATACACCAACAGCAGCACTAGTACCAACAACAACAACTGCTCCAGCAGCAAAACGGTAGCACACCACACCAGCCAACCCAGAAGAGGTGCTTTTTCACAATGTGAAAACCCACCGTCCCCAATGTGAAGGCGCCACCACCCGCAACAAAGGATAACCTTGCGCTCTTCCTTTTTCGCACCGCAATTTGCACTTTTCACTAGCCACCGCTGCTTTGCAACCTTTCTGAAGTGCCTTCTTATCTCCTGCCACCAGCCAACCAGCAGGATTAGTCCAGTTTTTGCACCTGCCATTCAGAAAAAAACACACTCACACACACACACACCTCCTCCCGCACGCAAATCCATTCACAAAACCCCGCATCGAACACCTTCCATCGCGGCACGACGAGCTTTAGTTTTCGCAGAACTCGGGTGTCGCGGGAGTTGTGGTGTGTAGCTGGGCCACCATTCGCCAACACGAACCTACTGCCTTCTCGAACCTCCTATTGCTTATTGCACTTGCACTGGCGAGCGAACAAATTCCATCACAACGAGCAGCCACCAGCACCGAGCACCACACACACTCTCGAGGCGAAAGGTTGGCTTTTTCTCAACCAACACGCACAAACTTGCATCGCTACCGAGGGCACACTACTACTTTCCAACAGGCCCCGTGTATCCCTACACGCTGTCAGTGCTATTTTGACGGCCAAGTTTGTGTCTATGTGGTTGTGAGCGGCTACCCCAGTGACACGTTACATAAAAAATGCTTTGCGGTTGTTAATCAATTGTAAAATAGCAAGAAATACTGTCTAGAGTGAATAATTTCAACCTTATTTTATCAATCGTATCACTACACATGCCTTATGAGACAAATACTATGCTGTTTAGTACCTGAACTAGAGCTGAACAGACATGCTAAGTCAGCAGACGTCAACGGGGCACCAAAACAAACGGAGGTTGTCGAATTTGTTCGAAAACACGAGCATTTTCGAACATCTAATCACTGTTGGTATTGCACGCGGACATGCTTATGCAATTAAATTTAATTTTGTTTGCAACGGGCTTGGCCATACTAACTACATTGTTAGAATTAAAAAAATAAAAATAATAATCGATAAGCCGAGCCCTTCAGACAATATATTCAACTATCTTCAGATATTCGGGGTTTAGTGGACAAACGCAACTGGACCGTCTCCCGCTAGCAAGGAGTGACTAATCGGATATGGTGGTACAACATTGTTTAGTAAGCCTTTCAACAGCAGGCATGTAGGTCGTTACGCCAAGGAATAAAAAGAAGATTTTCAGTTTATCTGGTTTAAAATTCGTTCCAAATTCGAATAGCACTTGATCTAATCTATGGTACACAATCTTGATAAATGATAAACATAGCAGAAGTTAAAGCTTACTCGAATAAGGTTCAAGATAGTGTCAATTTCTGTGATATCCTCTTTCGGTAGAACGCCGTCATGCCTTTCGTTTAAGACCTATTAGACTAATTTATACCACCATAGCCGGATGATCACTCCTTGTTGTTAGCGAAAGACGGGTCTAAACGGGGGTTTGATACCGATCTCGTCGCCCATTCTGTAATATATGATTTACATAAGTTTTTTAGACAATAAAATGCTGCTTCAATCTTTTCCTCCACTCAGTGCGTTGACACAAATGCAAGCAATAAAACATCCTTTCCCGGTGACTAATTTTTCGAATTTATTACGCTCTATGTACAATACTTCATTCGCTTCGCTATAACAACAATTATCAAATAGAAGGTTTTTCTAAAAATCGCTTGGCCTAAGATTCGTTTGCGTTTCCACCGTTGCGTGCGCCACGACAAGTGGGGGTATCGAGGTGGTAATATTTCGTTACCTAAACTCCATCGTTGATAAGATTTTGCATTGTAAGGTTTTCTAATACCGGATAATTAACCTATACCAGCGCCAGTTTTGTCCGTTAGTTTTTGTTTTGTTTGGGGAGCGTGTCTCATGCGTCTGGTTTGCGCATCTTGCCTCAGCTTCCGGCGTCCACAGTTACGATTTAGGAAAACGTTTGCCTACGAGAATAGAAATGTTAAAAACGTAAAACTTTATTGCATACTGTGCAAGGTTATTTTTATTTTGTTTTTCGTCGAGACAGACAAAGCACGATAAATTTTATTTACAAAATTCCCGCTGCGATTCAATGCTGATTTTATGATATCGCGATGGAACATGAGTGCGCTACTTACCTTGTTCGTGCGGACCCCGGACAGAAAACGTATCCAAAAGGAAAACGAATTAGTTCACGTTACAAAACTAGCAGAATTCAGGTGCTAAATTTATAGGTGCATATTTTGAACAGCAACAGGAATATTTGGCCAATTGGAGGGCATACACTAGGAACACGGTTCGCTACAGAGTAACAACTTCAATTAATAGTGCACAACATGATGAGAACAGATGGGAACGGATGAGAACGATACAAACCGAAACGTAAAGAACAGGAACTGTATAGCCAACAGCTTTATTGATCGGAAAACATACAACACAAAAGGAAACCAGGGACGTGAGTTACAACCACACGATATGAGAAAGGGAGATATGTGTGTGAGTGTTTTTTTGGTAAATGATTTTTCTATTTTTGTTTGTTTTTTTTTCTCAACAATTGAATACCAATCAAATCCCAATAGCTGCTGTCGTTTATTCACTTTTAACAATCGTATCACATATCTCGCACGATGTTTTTTGTTGGTTTATTCTTTTAACCCAATTTCGATGACAATGGATGGACGTTAGATTGTTTTATCAACTTGCAAACCTCTGAGCCTATGCAAAAACGGAATCAGTAATGACAGTAATATCAAAAAGGCCTGCAAGCTTGACACTTTTTCGATGCAGTTGAGTAAAAAAAGCAAGTCTCATAAATCGCCCAATGTAGAACACTAACACCTTTAACCTAATCCCAAATTCCCTAAAAACCTTAAAAATTAATATCTTTTGCTTGTTAAACAAAGTATAAAAATAGTTCCCAAAAGAAAAAGGTGTTACTTTTGGTGTTAGGCAGAAAATATACTAAAATCATATCAAAAATTTAAGCCGGAATGTTTAATCTTGGTTCGACTTTTGGTTGTTTGCTTAGTACGTAGATAAATTCTTGAAAATAAATGCATATTTCATAGACTCCTAAGCCTCGCTCTTTTAGGGTTAGAAGAGAAAGCAGTCGCTTCTGCTACGAGATCTGAATGCATCTGACATTGACTAGCAAAGGATGGCAAATTAGATTTGTGGATGATTTACTACACTCGCAAATGCAGTCAATTGCTATTCGGTATGTATGTGTGTGTGTATTGGTGTCATTGTTATTCTTATTAGATAATTATATTGTGATCAACAAGTGCATTTCTCTAGAGCTTTGCCCATGGTGTCCTAAAACGAAGGAACGGGGAGAGAAGAGAAAGAAAAAACGATAACGTAAACTCGCGGCCAACACACGAACGATTTTTCTGCTGTTTCCTTTCGTCAGTTCGGAAGACGAAAAGGATTCGCAAATTGTGATGTAATGTAATGCAGAAAGAGAAAGAATAAAAATTAAAAACCATGCAATGAATGGCCAAACTGTTTGTCGTGGTGCACCTGTTCCTGTAAGCTAAACGATGATATAGCTAACAATACTGATGATTTATTACACCAATTAATAAATAATCCCCCCAAAAGCCAATGTCTTATATTTTTCCAAGCTCCTGCTTTCATGCTTTCCATTTTTTTCAAACGAAAGATTCATACACGTAATGATAACGCTCCAAATTCAGATCTCGTCCTCAGTAACAAGCATACAAAGGAATAGTAATCTTCCAACATATTATAACAGCTCAAAATACGAACAGATTTTTCACGCTTAAACTGAAACGATTGCAAAGCATATATTAGTATACCCTCGTTATAGGATGTTTAGGTTTTTTAAAAGAAATGTTTTAAATTTTAAAATAATTGCGGAATCCTCAGTAAAGTTTATGGAGTTATTGTTGCTTGTACAGCGCAAAAGCTTCATTATTTCCTACTCAAAAAGCCCCGTACCATGCACTAATAAGATGACGAAATGTTTATTTGCACTTCATCTACAAGTTAGTGTTTACTCAAAGCTTCAGAAGCAAAAAGGCACTGCTGCTAACGCTGGAACAACAAATTTAATACCGCTGCGATAACAGAGCCAAAAAGCAAAAGAAAATGTGTTAGCATGCAAAATGAGTGTATCTTTGTAAATGATACGAAACGATTAACGAAAGATTAACGTTCGGAAAAAGAAAGAGGTATACGACATAGACACATTAAAAAATTAATAACGCTCCAGCTGCTAAAAAACAAAGAAAAAGTATGATATAGTAGAATACATAATTGAATACAAACATCTGCAGAATCATATATTAACAACAAATATACATCGATCTCTTATTATTCATGCCTATACACATTGGTTTTCCGTTTTCTAGCGTAGTACGAACTAAATACAAAACATGTAAACAAACATATACTCTAAATGCGCCTATTGATGTGTCTAAGCCCGCAGCGCAGGCAGGAAACTCAAGCGGCAGTGGGTCTCCCTAACTTCTTAGTGCCATTTTCACGATGCAAATACCCACCCAACTGTACACAACAACAGGAAAGTCTGCTGTGTTATGAACAAAACGCATAAACTATACACAAAGCGATGTTACAGTAGAAAAAGATTACGAATGAATAATTAAACGCAACATGTGTCGTAATTTGTAACAAGAAGACATACAAAATGTAAAAAACAAGAAAGGAATAAAATTTGATAACGAAACATGGAAATACTAATAACGAAACGGTATCTCGGAAGCGAAAACGGGTTTGTGCACAAGAAGTTTGAATCCTACAAAACCGGAAGGGTGTGTGTTCGAGTACGGTTAGCTACTCTAGGCTGGCTATCTTTACTGGATGCGTGCAGTAGCATCCCGTTTCTGCTGATATCGAATTGATTGATTTGTTTAAATGTTCTACAAATTTGCTACAATAACCACTCGCGCGCGCAGGATGCTGTGCTGTGTGTGTGTGTAAGAGGGTCGGATTCTGAATCCTGATTCATGTTCAATTCTAAGGCGAAATTTTATCCCCTGTTTTAGATTCGTTTCGTAAACTCAACAATGCTCATCATCCGATCAACAGCAACACCACAGCAGCCCCGTCGCTCTTTGCCTGACGCTACTTTGGCAGTCCTATATCGCTTCCGTTTGCACTGAAACACTCGGTTCTCGGTTTGTTTTGGCCGACACAAAACGCTAACACAGGCATCATTCTTTTGTCTATGCGTGAAACGATTTTGGTCGAATTGATAAGTGATGCATTGGATTTGGACCACGATTTTGGCGTAATGCGACAGACAAAGAGAGTGGAGAAGAAGGGCAAGTTCGACTTACATGTGCTCCGGATGGTTACGCAGGCAGTCCAGGAATCCCTGCGGCTTCACCTGCCCGGTGCAGATTCTATGGATGGCGGTAAACAGTGGGAATCTGGGGTGGCGAGTGAGGGATGGAAGCAGATACATATTATTAGAAAGAATACTTCACGCGAAACATCCTCCCTTCCATGTCACTCACTTGTCTTCCATGCCTTTGCTCTTTAGCATAAAGTTAACCTCTTCGGCAGTGATCGGACCCTGCAGCTTCTGTCCATTGAGCATCTCGTCTTCCAGCTGCTTGATAGTCTTGCCCGTCTTCACGAACGCCTCCGACACCTTGCGATTACGGCCACCTGTGTGTTGCGAGAAGAGTATTAGCACATTTGAGCTCATAGCACAGCTCCCGAAAAACGCACCGTAGCAGGTAGTAATAAGATCAGCGACACCGCAGCTCTCGAAGAACGTCGACAGCTTGCTACCCGGGTAGAACACATCGACGAACTTGATCATCTCCATCAGACCTAACCGAATGACGGCCGCCTTGGTGTTATCGCCCAATCCCATACCGTCGACAAAGCCAGCGCCGCAAGCAACAATGTTCTTCAGCGCACCACAGATCTCCACCGCATCCACATCGTCCACCACGACCACACGGAAGTTGGGCGACTGGAACAGATCACGCAGCGTCTTCGCAATCTTCATATCCCGACAGCCAATGGTCGTCTCACAAAACTTCTCCTCCGCTACCTCGCCGGCCAGGTTAGCGCCCATCAGCACCGAGCACGGAATCTTCAGATGCTTCGTGATCAGATGCGAGATAAGCTCCATACCACCACCCTCAGCGACATCGAAACCCTTGATCAGCGACAGACCGACGGCCGTGGGCTTGATCTTTCCCAGCAACTGCGTGCCCAGGCCACGGATGAACTGATGCGGCACGACGAAGATGAGAATGTCAGCATCCTTTGCCGCATCGACGACGTCCGGAACAGCGATCTGGAAAAGATGAAATCGTGTAAAAAAATGTTTCAAAAGCCTTACTTATGGATAAATTAATCAATCCTTAAGTGAATTTTGCTCGGAAAGGAGTGCAGAAATTAGGGAATCATAAAACATCCTTTGAGTATTCCAAACTCCTAATTCTAACTGCTTACAACTGCTTTCGAATTGAATACAAAGTGAAATGAAGTGAAATAACCCGTTTGGTGAGTTCTATACTGTAGGGATGATCGATCCTCGAGAGTTTATCTGTTTAATGTACACACAGATAAGCTATACCTATTATAGACCACCACCCTCATTAGTGGTATATAACACTATTGTTACAGCACCGGTTTCTTCAAAATCGGGGATTGGTTTAAAAATAACACCCGAGTGTGCCCATCACCATCGGCGAGCGCATTTGCTGTTAATGCACTGATGCAACGAGAGTGTATCTGTCGATCGGCAACAGCGTTTCTAACCATGCTTCGCCTCATCCAAAATTCAAGACGACGAAAGTGATTGATGTGGTTCATTGATCGCTACCGAACGCAAGCAGAGGAACGCCAAAAAGATACTACAAGATATGCGAACAAAAGAAGGAACACGAAGCAACCATCAAAATTATGATAATACCGCTCCCATTGCTATTTGCATACATTTGTTTGATCAATTATCGTTATCTTCAGCGCCCTTCGCGATTCGGGCCTTAACATTGCGTTCAATAGCACACAACGCGAGCGCCTCGGTTGATGGCTTTTGAAAATGCCATTTCCTCCTTACATAATCGTTCCGTTGTCTTCGGCGGAGCTGAGTTGACAAACGCTCGACAGCTGTCTCTGCCGGTGTCCGCCACCGAAGGTTAATGATAAGCGCGATAAAGCGTGAAACAGGTTTCTCTGTCGTACAAACGGTACGTAGTCCATTTTTTTGTCGCGGACCGGCGAAATGCCCGGCAGTTGATTTGAATTCAGAGAGACGTGAAGCCCGGTGAAGGTTCGGACGGAACACTAGCGATAACCTTTCCGTTTTCTGAATCGGTTCACTGCAGCGCTTTCGGTGGAGCTGTCAGCGCTTATGTAAAATAGGTCTACAAGAGATTGGAACTCGGTACGATTGATGGATTGTGGTGGGATGTGGGTGAAAGTATGACTGGTTAACAAATAAAAAACGACTAAAACCCATATGTCCAATAAAACACCGGAAAACAATTCCTTTCTAAAAAAAACAGGAAATGATCGAGTACAGAACGATCTAGTTGTCCTTGCTGTACTTTTCTATTTCGCTCAAGTGGATACTTGCTAGCAACACACGTCTCAAAGCAGCACTTGAGGTCATCTATCGGTGCTTCCGCGTCATGCCACGTGCGGTCACGTGCAAGCTCTGCTCGAAACACTTAATTGCTCTAGCGTAACTAACAGGCGAAGTGCATTTCGAGGGAACGGCACTACCACCACGCACACACGGATAAGAGCTTCGTGTAAGATAAATGAAGGCAGACGCGGCGGTCACCGCGGTTCGCGGTTGGTTAAGCAGGTCAATTCATTTAAAGCTCATTTACATTCCCCATTAACGACGTCGAATGTTTGTCTGGACATAATTTTGGCACTAGGTGCCGGTGCTTCGGCACGGTTCAACTTCGCAAACAACAGTTATTAATCGCTCAACTGTTGCCCTTCCTGCCAGCGTTGAACTCCACCGATAAGATAGGCATATCTCCTTCTCGCGATATAGCAGAGAGTAAAAAATCGCCCTAATCAAAGAACCCACACAGCTCGGTAAACAACCGATAAGTTCTCTCACCCACGTACATATCATGAAGCAATTAATTATTCTGCATCGCGCAACGATTATCTAAACCACACCTGGGACACTTTCCACAGTGCTCGAAGATATACACCGGTCGAAGGTTGAAGGGCACGAGTGACCGTCGTAACTTTGGCAACGTTACAAAGGACACCGCGCACACTAAAAATATCCCGCTCGCGCAACAGGCGGGAAAACGACTCCATTCGATTTCTCGATCTTACCCTGCCTGAGAGAACATTATGGAATGAGACGATGCACAACTTACGATGTTCTCGGGCAGCTTGTGTCCGGGCAGGTACTTGACGTTCTCGTGCGTCGTGTTGATGATTTCCGTCAGCTTCTTGCCATCGATCATCTCCTCGTACACGTACATCGTGACGCGATCCTCGAACGTGTCCAGCCGCTTGGCATTCACGCCCACGATCTTGGCGATTGCGGATCCCCTGTGCAGGAAAAGGAAAGAAAACTACGTTATAAGTCCCCATTTAACCGACTTGACAATTGAAAACAAAAACATGATTTTCTTTGACGGTTTTCCTCGTGGGAGAGGGGGGGCTTTTAGTTGCGTTTGGGTGAAATGTTTACATGAAAAATTAAGGTCAAACAGGGAGCCGTAACCTTCAAGAGCTGTCCTCTCCTGCCATTGCCTCGAAGAGCGCTCTGACGACGAGATTTTCTCTACCCCGAATGCGTGTGTGTGCGACGAATTTATTGGCTTTTTTCTTGGTGTGTGATAAGATGTACATACTCCCACACAGCCCGTCATATTTGTGTTTTTTATTGCTTCAACGTGGCTGTATTTCGATGAGAATCTTTTCTCTTTATCTCGCGCTTCCTTTACGTAACCCTGACCCTCCAATGTCGACAGGCGAATGCGAATTTTCTTCATTTTTTGTGTGCACAAAATCATTACCTTGACATTGGGGAGGGACGGTAGCCCCGTCATGCCAAGGCTAATGTTGTTTATCCAGGACATTGAGTACGCAACCGGAAAGCAAACTTCGCGCACAGAACATCACGCCATCACACATCAATCAGGCCAGGCCTTTGCTTCGCCTCAGACCTCATGTTACGGAGTGGGTTTTCGGTTCCTTTTGATACGTGTTTTCACCAGCGATTATCAAACTTACCAGTTTCCGGAGCCGACGATGCAAACTCGAACCTTATCAGACATGGTGCTGGTGGTGGATTGATGATACTACACACTGGCAACAACAACAACAACAACAACCAAAACTCGGATACAGGGACACCACCAGTCGGAAGCTGCGTGCTGGTTGGAAATGAAAACGATACGGAAAAAACGGTTTTATGTAATACTCGAAATACGAATTCAATCAACGGCCAGACACGGGGAATCGGTTTCGGGTTCGGGCTCGCATTGGCCCTACGACCACGTGTGGAGGTGTGTGTTTATGTCTATTTATTTTTGTGCTTCACTCACGACCAACACACGAAGCCGAACTCCCACACAATCGCAGCGCTACCCGCGGGACTTACTTGCACGGGTACGGGTACGTCCTATTCTCACAAACAATCGAATTTAATTGAAACAAAAACACCCTACAAATAACAGCAACACCCCCTTTCTTTGCACCCGTTTGACAGCTGTCAGTTTTCGGAAGGCAAAACGTCAAAGTTGACAAGTGCGCGCATATGGCGCGTTTTGTTTACATCTTGTTGCTTTTATTATTGCAGTAGAACAACGACGACAAGTTGCCGTTGTCGGGAACGAGTATAGAGTTATCACACATTTATGTAAATTTACGATATCTTTTCTATTGTTTTTTGTGTGCTATTGTGCTAATGCGTCGGCGAGAGTACGATATTCGCTGAGGCTATTATCTTTTCACTACACTCAACGCATGATCACCCGACTGGTGAATCCAATGGTGAATTGAACACGCACCAACACGCAACGGCGAAAACGATTAATACTTACGTTGAGGAAGAAGCAGGTAAGTTCCGCACCGGCGTTCCGGCCCTACTTCGATTGTAAATCGTTGATTTCCTGCTCAATATTAGTGCGGGCGATGCTTTCGAACTGATCGCTGAACCCCTTGGACAGGTAAATACACGGTATGCCACTCAAGGTTCGCAGGAGCTGCAAATAATGAGGGGGTGCTTGTCATACCTATCACTGTTACATGGTCTTTGTGACCTACCTTCAGGCGCATTTTGTCGTAGGAACTAACATCCTCAGCAGGACATTCGTTGCGGAGTTGCTGCGTGTACTGTTTATACTCCTCCGCTGGTGTGCTACTTATTGGAAGTGTAAACGATGGTATTAGGCCCCCTACAGGACATCGCCCCCTTCCCATACTCACCCTAGCACTAGTAGATCCAGATCCTGAAAGAACTGAACGTCATCCTCGGATAGATCTCCAGCATCTGTCTGCAAGTCTCCCAGCAGTCGCTTTACATTCGCCTCCAGTGTTTTCTGTAAACGGAGTCAATGTACACACGTTATCGCTTCTCAGCGGATCATCCTCCAACTTCTCTTACATTGTCCAACTGAGCTTCGGCGAAGAATTCACCGATCGCTTCACAATTCCGAGCAACGCAATCTTTGTCCGACTCGAAATGGTAATACTGAAAGAGGGTAGCCAGCTGGAAACATATACTGGCCCCCGTAAGATGCGGAACCTTCCGGCGAATCAACTCGCCCTCTGTATGATAGTGGCGATTACTTTGCGCGTACTGTGACCGCAGTTTTCCCAACCACCTTTCCGACGTCTCCGGAGGCAGTTCCAAAGCGGTGCTAATGTTGTCCCATATGGTGTCCATTCTTATGTCTTGCCCCCGGTGCGTGTCACTCTATGCCAATCGTTTCTAATAAAAAAAAACTATTCTAAAGTGACGAAACAGACGCCACACACGGTTACTGCTCGCGTCGTTATGTCGTGACTTTTTGTCATTGATTTTATCTTTGAGGATGTGTGAGAGCATGTTTCTTGGTACGACTGTAGCAAGGACATGCGCAGAAGATGGTGCTCTAGACAATGCATTTCCCGTCATTCATTCAAAAACAAATGCCGCATATCCTGATGGACTCGTTCGTTCTAACGATATTTCCTCCCAGAAACATGGCGAGTAAAAAGCGGCCAGCAAAACAAGGCACCCCAAACAAGCGACAGAAGAATAACAAAATGAAAGCCAAAAATAGGATACAAGAGCATGCTCCCGACGCACATTATTTGGCGGTATGTGATGATGTAGACGCGGATGCACGGTATGATAAACCAAATAATGTATTCTTTTTTAGTTTCTCAATCGTTTAGGAAAACCAGCAGCAGTATCGAATAAAAAAATGGTATAGTACAAACGCGGATCCTTGAGACTCCTTTGTATTGGATTAATTCTAATGGCATCTTCCCTCTTGACAGAAGGGGCACGAGGGGCCTCTGAAGATGCAGCTTCGCAGTATGCCATCCCCATCCACATCGAAGACAGGAAAGCGCTCTAATGTCAATATCAATGCATCCTCCCTAACGAAACGTTCTCCAACTAGCACCGTCACCAATGGTACTTCTTTAAAAACAACGCATATTGCTTCGTCTTTGCTAGCGAACTCTATTGTTTTCCATTTTAGATCAGAACGGTAATGTGCCAAAGACTGCAACCGATACGATCGTGATCGACGATTCCGATGACGAGAGGGTAAATTCGCAGCAGCCTCTGTTTTATCTCGATGTAAAGCCCGGTGTGCGCGATGAAGATGTTCCTCTCTACAATACCTTAGAAACAGGTACCGTTGAGCGTGCGGCACCGATCGTCGTGCGTCCCGAGAGTCCTAAGCGTCCGTTATCCATTGCGGAAGACAGTATAATCGTACTGGACAACACCTTAGACCAAACCGTGAACACAAGCTTGAAGAACATGCAAATCCACGTCGAGGAGCAGGCGGTTCGGCAGCCGTCCCCATTATCGAGCATTTCTAGTAACAGCATTGCTAGTACTCCGTCATCCTCAGCTGAAAAACAACGGAATCAAACCACCTCACCTATAACCATCGTGTCGGATGTGATCGATCTTGATGACTATCCCGACACAGCACCGAGTTCATCGACTAATACACCAGCATTCCCAGTGCAGGATTGCATACCAATCGGATACGATGTGTTACAACCACGCGGTATTGAATCAAATCGATCTCCGAAGCAACCGAATAAGAGCAACGGTGGCGTTAAAAATGGAGCGACTATTAACACAGCGAAAAGCAAGAGCAGCCCGATGCCGCAGGCACCCGAACCGAAGAAAAGGATGGTTATCATCGATGGGAACAATGTCGCTTATGGGTAATATTATAGCTATCGTACGGGCATTTGTGGCAGAATATTATTCCTAACCCTTTTTTGTCAACACTTTTCGCAGCCATCTCAACGGCAAAATGTTCTCAGTCAAAGGGCTGGAGCTGTGCATACGATACTTCAAAAAACTCGGCCACGAGGTGGTCGCCGTAGTGCCTCAGTACAAGTACGTGCAGCAACGGTGTGCAATCCGTGCAAGAACTAACCGTAACTCCAACGATTCGCCCTATAATTACAGATTAAAAAAGCATCAAAGTACGGATTACGTCCTGCTGGATAAGCTGCACCGGCAGGGCGATGTCACGCTGGCACCGAGCAAGAATCTTCCCGGTCAATGTTCCTCCACGTACGACGATCGCCTAATACTTTCCGTTGCGGAGCAGTTCGATGGAGTCATAATTTCGAACGACAATTTTCGCGACCTTCTCGACATTTCGCCAGGTAGTGCGACAGCTGAAGTTGTTCCCTCGTCAGTTTAGTTAATTCTTCTCACACTGCTTCCTTCTTCAGCATGGCGACGCATTATCGAAACCCGTGTCATCGGCTATACGTGGGTGAAAGACTGCTTCTTCCTGCCGGACGACCCGTACGGACGCCACGGTCCGTCGCTGCAGCAGATGCTGAACGGGCAGTCGGTATAGATGTATAGGAATGCATTTTGTTTTTTTTTTCAATATCGTGCTGTTACGAAGAAAAAATATGAGAGAATAATTTATTTTCTATACCTATCGGACTAAAACTTATTTCTACACCGAAGCTGCATGAGATTGTGCGATGTTGTCGTTCAAACGGTCGTCCCGCTGCTAGGCGTCATCCCGTCATCCCTAGTGCTTGTCGCCTGGTCGTAGGAAGGAGGCGAATCTGAGAGAAAAGCAGGTTTTGTTTGTTGAGCATGATTTTCACCAGACACAAAACCGCACATATACCTCGTGGAATTGCTGTCACAACAATCAAATTTTGGCTGGTAAAACCGTACTGTGGCGGTGGACCTCCACGGATATGTGTCGCACTGTTCAGGTCCGCATGTGGACGGATAACACCGCTGGCGTTATTGGTTGGTGCGTTGGAAATTGTGTACACTATACCTTCCTGACGCACGTTCGTGCAAGTTGTGGCTGGGAAGGAATGGTAAAGCATAGAAAAATGGATTCCATTTTCTGAGGGAACCATCCGGTTTAATGACCGAAACTTGACTCACGTGGTGGTGAAGTGGAACTGACAGGGCTTTTAAGCCGTTTGTCGTACATGTACTGAAAATTAAAAGTGAAACTTCGTTACTAACTCCACTTTCCGAACGCGTTTGGTTTGGTACCACACAAGCATGTGGTGCAAACAAACGCTGCTATAATTTCGCAATTTTGTCCAGCATTCGACGCTGCACATAATCGGAGTTTTTTTTTTATCCAAACTGTAAGCTGCTAGCTAGCCGATAAGATATTGAACTTGCTGCTCCATTACGTGCAAAGTCAAAAATAGCTGTGACTCAGTTCAACCACAACCACGCACAACACTCGCAAGAGCATAGGTTCACATGTTTAATTAGTCTGTACTACAACTTCTCCGCTACATACAGACAAAAAGAAACTACATACAGACGCTACAAAAAACACCTCTTTTGGATACTTACCACCATAAACCAAATGGCCATCATGGTTAGAACGATCACCGGTATTACGATGTAAGCCGCCATTCTTGGAAGCTTTCCTGGAGTTTGTGGACGGACCTCCGTTAACGCGACTGCACTAAAGAATACTGCTGCGAGCAGCAACGAACTTCACACCACCAGTCGCGCGTGGTTTACACAGTCCCGCTTCGTCAGAAGCTTGTGCGTGGTTGTGCGTTTGGAAGCAAGGTGACAAAGATATTTTATCGAATACGACGGATTTGGGGAACCAAAGGAATTACTCGTATCAGTACAAGAGTAAAATGTAGCTGCAAATTTCGGACGTTTTAAAGTCAAATATATATATACACATACGCACAGGGTCGTATTTTTTCTTAAGCATAATATCCCCGTCTTGTTTACTGTTTTTTTTTTTTTAATGATACGCTTAAGCATAATATCCCCGTCTTGTTTACTGTTTTTTTTTTTTTTTGTATCATTACCACACGCTTTCTCTTTACTGTTTTTTTTTTTTTTTGTATCATTACCACACGCTTTCTCCTCCGTTCTTCTATTATTCGCCCAGATGATAGAAGGAGAAAGTTTTACAACAAATAATACAGATAGACCATTTGGAAACTCCGTTGCATGTTATGTTAATGTTTTTTTTTCTATATAATGGTATTCGGCTCCCCAGCAGTATAGAATTGAAGCATTGTTTTCCTTATGCTTACGAACAGAGATACAATCGTTCCTAAATCTGATCGCGTTCGAAACAATATGCGATTCTTATTTGGTAATTCTTTATAATAGTATCGTGTTTTTTTTTCAGACCGCTTGACTAATTGAAAAATAATCTCTACCGAGGTTATGAAGAGGGAGAGAGAGAGAGAGCGATAGGCGACATATGTACCGTTTGATTCTATTTTAAAAGGATTAGGTTTGTGTTATTCGTACTGAACAGATCTCAACCATTTGCCAGACTATATTGGTGTCTTTTTTTAATATACGATCCCCATCATCCCTCCGTAGTGAGCAAGGCTGATCTCATGAGCGATTAGGAATCCTCAAGAACTATAAAGGACATCCCTAAAGGAGCACTTGCCTAAATGGATGTTGTGTACTAACTCTTGTGGTGGCTAAAGTGGAATTTGGAAAATACGTGTTTCTTTCCATAAACTCTACATAATGTAAAAAGTAAAGTTCTGAAAACTATAGAAAAATAGTTCTGTTACTCACCACTCCCTTCGTGTCTGGTATCAGTAATGCTTAGTTTGTACAACGTGGATTGGAAATATTATCTGTGTTCGCGTAGCTCTATCGTTTCGAAGGAAACATCTACTGACTAAAACTTTATTGAGCTCGTATTATGGTTGTAGCGCGTGTCTGAATGTTTTCGCGTGGCTTTACAACTGTTTTTCGTTCTGTCACAAAACTGCGTCTGTTTCGTTGTCCGGACCAATCACGCCTCGATGCAAGCCAACGGTCGAAATGAGAAAACTGTGCTTTCCTGCGAAAAGAAAGCATCATCTGACATTTGGCAGGTGTACGTACGGTGGTCCCCGCTAGACACGACAAACAAGTAGCATGTACATGCTACACACCCCCAGTACACCCTCTATGCATCCAGTTGGTCGTATTATACGAATTTCTCGAGGAAAATCATCCAATACGTGGCGCGACTGGCATCATCGCTTTTCTATCAGATGTTTTTCTTACCCCACCGACTTCATTCGTTGTTTTTTTTTATCTTTTTTTAAGCAAGATGGTGGTGGTGGTTGAGGATGCCTTTTTATCTCAAATGTTCTTGCTCGACAGTAAACACAAGAAAACGCTACTTATATTTTCTATCTATCCGATATAAAATATGTGTGCAAAAAATTCTTCCTCTATAGTAAATCATCGAAAACGCTGCTTGTTTGTTATCTGAGGCTGAGTGCGTGCGAAGCGTAACTGTGGGGGACGTGCATTACATTGCTCTAAAACCACTATTCTGTATTTCGATCACCTTTCATTTCGATGCCTTACAATCAATGTTGCGCTGTACTTGTATAGCAAATCTTACAAAGGAAATTGAGGTCCTACATATGAACGATGAACTTTTGTTGCTGTTCTATCTTCATATTGCTTCAAGTTACCGGTCTACTTGCAAGTTTAAGCTGTTGCTTCTTATTTCTTCATCATTTGCAGTGATACAATGAATGAGGAACAAGTTGGAGCTAGCGTGTTCTCGCTCTGGCTCTTTTGTGTGTTTTTCTGCTATTGATTGATTTGTTTTTTTTAAAATCGTAAAGTGTTATACAGTTTGGATGCTCTCGCAACATCCAAAACAGTACCATGTTTTAATTAGCTGCTCTTTTTTTGTATATTTCTTTGTTTTTATGCTTTTCATTTAACTTTCTTCATCCGGATTTGTTACTGCCGTGTTTCGGTTGTTTTAGAGTTACAAACTTCTCTCTCCTCTTCATTCCTCTTCTATTTTTTGTTATACTGTGTTTTAGAATTTTCTTCTAGAGCCCGCGTTTTTCTTTTCATTTCAAGATGCGTGTTTTAATGTTGCTGCGTGGACGCACGTGTGTGTAAATATGTAAAGAAAAAACAGGTTTACAAAAACCCTTCATCTTCGTATAAAAAATAAGCTGTGTGTTTTTCTTAAAAATAATTTAATAAATATATATATATACTCTAAATGTCTATATATATGGCATTTCTATCTGTACCTCTGCGGGATACGGGGAAGAGGGAATGATGTTGTGCTAATCTGTGGGGCCTATTACAGTCGGTCTCTGAACCATTTACGTGCGTGATGAAGTAATCTGCTTCACTCCATCACGAGAGAATGGATGTATTGATTGATGCTGCAAAGTGACAGCACTGCGCGGTGGGCCCGATTGTATATTTTTTTGTTTTCCGGTTCAAAAATGACCTTGTTTATTATTTATTATGGTAGCTACTACTTGTGAGTGTACTCCGGATGAACGGATCGTCATAAACAAATAGTATCATACTGAACGGAAAGCAACATGTCTCACACGCAAAATAATATCTCATGTTCGCTTTAGATTTTAAGCTTAATTCAATGTACAGCTACACCAGAATATACTTTCCCAATTAAACGCACACACACACATACACACAAAAACTCGTAACTGCGTTTATATGCGCGGTATTACAATCTTATCTAGGTCTGATCGCAGCGTTAATACAAGCTCACAACGCGTATCGGAGCTGGTAGTCTCTATGTTCGGTGTCCTGAATGCGTGACACACCATTCTAGTTGCCATCACACGTCTGGTATGTAGAGGAAGGATTGGATCCCTACTAAATCTACTCTTCTGAACGCGTTCTCTTATTCCAACATATTCTGAATGAAAAGTTTATTTGATGATCGAGCATGACGAGAGAGAGATAATGTGTGTGTGTGAGAGAGAGAAAGAGACTGTGACTTCGCTAACGATCTGCTAAAAAGCCGATAGATCAGGAGTAATAGTGAACGGGTGGAAAAGGGGTGATGCTATGAGATGGGTCTGTGTTGCACTGTCTTTTTAAAAGCTTATCAAAGCTAATATGCTTCTTATCGACAACTTGGTAGAAGGGAATTGTTAAAGGATGTTGGGCGCCGTTTGAGCTGTAGTAGCAGACAGTAATGGCGGTAGCAGAGAAGTGTGCGCCAATCGGATACAATTTCATTACTGCTGTTACTGTCGAGTTGTCTTGCCGCTGTTTCTTGGCTTTCTCCTCTTGCCCATTGCTCCAGAGATATCCCAGCACGCACACTCACACATACACATCAACAATCAGCATCATCCTCCTGATCCTCCAACGGGTATCGCACGCAGTAGTCGTAGGAGTCGTCGCAGTAGTAGTAGTAGTAGCAGCAGCAGTGTGCGCACACTTTCTCACCACCGTCCTTACACCACACTCTAACGGTGAGCGAAACTCTAGAACAGGCCCTTCTTTTTCTTACCTTTATCTTTGCCGTCCACAGTTCTGAAAAGGAGTCGAGTTGAGCAGGGAGGTATATAAGGTTGAGAATAAGGTGGTTTGTGTGTGGTTGTGTGTGTGTGTGTAAAAAACGATAAAAGGATCTTCATAACATAACTGGTCTAGAGCGATTTATACTAAGGAAGGAAAAGCCTTGCAACACATGGGAAACGATTCAAACGCAGAAGAGGAAAAAGGGCCAACAGAGTATTCAATCAATTTTGTGGAAGAGTAGTAAATACTATAGAACATAGGGTGGGCTGCTAAAGCATCTAGCTTGTGTTGGTAATAGTGTACTAGATTTCTAACTACTAAACCGATTGTGTGCATCTTTACCTATCTATATGTTAAGTTCTGTCAGATAAACCATATGTTGTATTAGAAAACACTACGGCCTACCCCAAATTTGAAGATTTGTAGTTGTGCTTTTATTTGTGCTCTGTGAGAATACTATCTTTTTTGTTTCGATAGCATGGTAGACGTCCACAATTCACTGATAATAAATGGCCAAGATTCTAGTAACAGGTATGTCGTCACCAACACGTAAAACAACTTGGCATCAAGATTTAATAAAGTTTTTTTTTTTCGAATGCATGCAACCATTGAAACATATGTAACCATAATAGAATTAAAACTCCAAAAGTTCAAAACGACATGCAAGCAGAGAAGATAAATCATGTTTTAGGACACATACACGAAAGCAAACACACACACATAGTACGCTCCAAGATAACGTTGATTACTCTCTATCGATGCTGAGACGTGCACATTTTCGCAATACAATTGTAAACAATGCATAAGGTTGTTAGGGACATCATGTGTATTGTGTGTATGGTAAGTGAATATAAGTGAATTATTAATAGTACCTCAGAAACACGACACTTAACTCCCACGAGGTCAAAGATATGTCCACAGTAGATATTCTCCCACACAAAAATTGAACAAGAACAATGAAGAACGATGGAGGAGATGTGTTAGAGACGAGCATGAGGAAGAATGCAGGACACAAACGGAAGAGAAAAAGAGTGAGAGACAGAGCGAAAGGAGGAAAAGAAGTGGAAGAAAATTGCCAACAAAGAGGACAGTGTCAGTGTCAGTGTCTTACTTTGCACACCCTATAGATGTATTTAAGCATCCGAATTTTCATCTTTTTCTGTTTTCATCTGTATCATTTATTTTGGTCATTAAGTTTGTTTCTTTGCTTTAGTGTTAGTAGATGTTTCCATTCTTTTAGTTACGGGTTCCATTTTTTGTCAAGCACAATAGTTTGTTCGTTTTCCGTGTATATTATCCCACCGGATTTAGTATCTAGCGTTGGTTTCTTGCCTTGTGCGGTTCTAAATGAAAGAGTGATGTCGTTAAAAGAGTATTAATATCGCCATTGCGATGAGCACCACACCATGAACTATACGATTTGTTATATTGTTTCTCCTTCCGTGTATAAAAAATGAGTAGTAACGTTTACAAAACATATAAAGCACGCACGTAACAAGGTACAAGAGCGACAATAAAATCCTGCCAAATGAAAACACCCATACAAATTTTGACATCAAATAAAAAAAACCTCAAAAATCCAATTCTATCCAAGTGAGTATTCCTTACTTCCGGTGTCGACGATATGGTGAAAAACATTCAATCCAAGCCGTAAATCTACTTCGCAATGGGCCCCCATTCTTCATCCGTCGGCTACGTTGAATTAGGAGGCCTTTTCAAGAGCTACCCTAGCATATCGAACAGAACAGATATCGAAATTGTTCTAATAATTATCTTCCTGCTGCGACTGTCGCTTGGCTAGCAGAATGTTTGCATTGAACCTATACTCTCTGTTCAACCCCTGCTCTCTATTGCATATGTTGCTCCATTTGGTTAGTTGGTTGTTTTATACTACGTTCCTTTGAACGACCGATGCACCCTCGTTACCAGTGACAGTGTAGTGATATTCTCCGGGTGTTAGCAGAGGATAGATACTATGTAATTCAAAGACACCTTATTATGTGTGTATATAAGAGAAAAACTTTACAGTGGCGCACAATAAAGGCTCGTTAGTTTCGCAATTTCGACCGGAAACTTCCTCTACCACCTGAACTACTGCACCAGGTCTGAACTGTCCCGTGTAGCGGGCTGTCCTTTTCACTAAGCAACCGTTCCACAGTAGTGCTGGGTGTGGTGATGTAAATTAGATTCGAGCGGGAAAGGATGATTTTGTTTGATTAATGGTTAAAGTGCTTCTTTTTCGTTTAGTCTGCATACGATCGCTCCATACATTTGCGTAGAAAATTACATAGTAATAGCGGAGGAATGGTGCAATGAAGTAAATAGTGAGATTTTAGTACACGCTAGTGGCTCTCAGAGATTGATGAGATACTTTTTATGGTTGTAGATGATGATGTTGCATGGCGAAGGGTGTAGCTAATTTCACGTTTTCAAGAGGGTTCGTGAGTTTCAAAGTCTGTTTACTTCCTGCGCGAACCATTAACAGTGGAGCCAAAACCAACTTTTCACACGCTTTTTATGATTCGTTATGATCTTGCGGACTGGGTGGCACCGTGCTGTTGTTATTGTTAGCGCTAGCAGTGAGAGTGGAAGTCGAACCGGCTGCACCGGTAACGCCACGGACGGCGTCCGGCGCTCCGAAGCTCGTGTGCCGACGCAGCAACGATCCGAACACGCGCCTGCCCTTCGACTCATCGGAACTTCTTGATGCAAGAGACGCGGTCCTGGAAAGCATTCGGGTCATTCGTTTTTACATCAGTTGTACATCAGGGGGGATTTTTGGTTGTTTGTTCTAGAGGAGGTTTCTAATTCATACACACTTACACAGCAGGAGGGAGCAACTAATTGTGATTAATGCATATAATTAGACAGCGCGCAACGCCTCCCGTACCATTACCACAATCAATGGCTTACTAATGTACCCTAATTTTTATATACAACAATCTATTTTGATCTTATGACAGCCATCTATAGATGTGTGTAAAGTGTCTGCCATATTATAACACTTTATCGTTAACTGAATGGAGTGTTTTGTTTGCATGCACAGCGTGTATTTTCATAGTGTTGTGAAGTATTATTACGTAAGAGAAGGTAACGCTAATGCGCTTGACATTATTTAAATTAACAACAAGTTACGTTAGACAAAGGATTCGGCATTAAAATAAGTATTTTCGCAGTTTTTAAATACTTGTTGTTTCAATATACATGATTAGTGAAATGTTCTTAAGCAGAAGTGTTATAAAATATCACAAAAAAGACATACAAAAATTGCAAAATGACCGTCGTACATTCCGTCGTACATTCCGTGGCAAGTATGTGTGTTTGTATGTATATTAGAAATGTGAATATTGTGAAAGCAGCACGACAACATAAATTGCGACAGTATTGCTCGTATATGAGCCGCACCATGAAGATGGCGAGAAAAAAAAGATGCTTTATTCATTATTTCGAAGGAGAAAATGATCAATTTTCGGTGGGAACGTTGTATATAATGTATATACAAACACAATGTGTACAGTGAAGTAAATATGAAAAAGCACATCGGTTAATGTTTACTCACACAAAAATTTCGTTTCCTGTATATCGGTTTTCGTACGGACAAAGTGTTACATGTTGTTTCGATTCGATTTATACGAAAGTGTATATTGTTGTTTCTCCCCCAAACCCATTTGTTTTGGGTAATTTGTTTAATTTGAATTCGCACATTGCACAATTTGTGACGTGTTTATTTTTAATAGTGTGTTTTTAACGAGTTGTAATTTTTATGTTTTTTTTTTCGTTTACATATGATGGCAAGGATATCGGTAAACAAGAGGAGAAAAGAAGAAGAAGAAAACAACCAAATAAATTTCTGTTCATAAAAGTCAGTGTTAGATTTGTTTCTTTTGATTTGCTGTTAACAGCACATTTAAATACAAACTAAACCAGCGTAAAACTCGATAGTAACCGAAGAAAACGAAACAATGATGCAAAAAATGATGAAAAAGCTTAAGCACACACACAAAACGCTCCACGCGAAGTAGAACAAATCGATGAAAAACAAATAAGGTTACAATATAATGTTTATGACATGAATAAAACATAGTTAACGACAGGGAGATGGGAACGATAGGAGATTGAAAGTATCTGTTTTCTAAAAACGAAAAGAAAAACATTCCACTTGCACCACATAAGCATTATCCATTGAAAGTAGAGTATGTTTTCTCGCCGGTAGCAGCGAGAAACAGAAGATTGAAAAGCATAGTAGCAGCACCGGGAAACGAATAACAGATAAGGCACAGTTAGCAAAAACGTAACCAAAGAGCGTCGATCAATCAAAGAATGTATACACAAACACACATAATCAAAAAACTCAACAGGAAGGCAGCAATATGGTCAACACATTTCAGTGGAAAGCAAAAATCACAAAACCAAACTCAATGCTTGTGGAGGACACAGCGCCAAAATCATTGAAGAAAATCGAGTTTTATCATCATAAATAAACATTATGAACGATGCGTGTTCGTGAGAGAATAGAATACATTGCTGACGTCGTTGGGATGGCCAAAATACAAAAGAAACCCACCCTAGAAACCGATAAGAGAGGTAAAGAGAGGTCTTCCGATAAGTTTCCTTCTCATTGCCGGTTACATTTCCGCTACGTTCGAATCATTGCTAAGCATTCTTGCGCTTTGTGTATATTAGCCTCGCTTACTGCGCCAGACACGAGAATTGTTTCTGATCTCTTTTGTTATGGAGGAAATGCAATAACGGGATAAACGGGAGGTTCGAAAACTAAAAATGAAACATATCAACACATAAATAAACGCGCAAAAATGTACCGAAGAAAATCGTAACAAGTAACAAAGTGAGCCAAGAGAAAGAGCGATACAAGAGCGAAAGGAGACTGATTGCAAACGCTCATTTATGTTTTTTTGCTAAGAGTCTGAATCTCTACTTACTCTTTGCTGTTTGCTTCCAAGCTCTTGCGACGTAGTTCATCCAGCGTAACACCGTTCTGCTGCTCCCATTCGACCTTCTCCTGCTCGAATGCCTTTCTGCGGTCTTCTAGTTCACGGATCTGGAGCTCCAGCGCCTAAAACATGAGATTCGGAGAGGTTAGAACGAATGATATTGCTTTGCTTGGCCATCAGCCACCATGCCCCACCCAACAGTACCTTCTTTCGCTCTTCATGGCGTCTGGTTAGCTCAGCTTCCGAATCCTTTAGCTTTTGCTTCTTTTCCTTCACCTTCATCTCGAACACTTGCTCCATTTCCGCCTCCATCTTTTTCATCTTCGATTCGTGCTCCCGTTTTTCTTCCTCCATTTGAGCCAGAGGGTTCCTGTGCGCGGCGAGTTTCGGGGTATATTCTTAGTACAATGATCTGATTTCGATTTTCTTGATTTTCTTATGAGCAACTGAACAATGAAATGTCATGCATTACTAGCATATAGAAATGGGTCTCGCATGCATGCAACCAAACGATTAAAAGTAGTTGTCTTTACCAAAAATAAATTCACTGTCCCTCACAAACTCTACCCAACAGACCACACTACCCAGTCGGGATCGTGAGATATCCATTTACTAAAGCCACAAACCATTTAATAGAAAGAAGTTCATGATGTAGATGATCATTATGAAGATAGAAACAGTAATACCAATTTATTCCCATGCTTTCCGGGAGACAAACTTACCATCCAGTACCGTTTGTGTTTACAGTCCCAATATTGCATAAGCTGGATGAGGTGATGAATATGGCGTTTGTTTTGTGTGTTTTGAATTTCGTTTCGAAAACGGGGTGAGAAATGAAAATGAATTTAGTGTTAAACCGTGCAGCAACAGAACGGTAGCAGTGAGGTGTCATAGAGACGGAAAGTGCGACGCGCGCGCGAGTGTTTAAAATTGAACTAAAACAACTAAATCAAACTAAATTATTTTCCGAATCGGACGTTAATGTACTTGCGAACGAAAGAATTCTATCGCTCGTAGAAACTCATTCGCATCCGAATCGTGATAACAAAAAACCATTAAGTTTATGCAGCCATCGCAATACGACTCACAGACACGTACACACGCAAACCAATAAAGCAAAAGTAAAAAAAAGTTAGCATATGCAAAAAGGCACGGCCAAATCGAGAAACAAAATTCGAGTTCTGACTTCCGATGAAGCTGTAGTGTTTGTGCAGAAAATGCTTACTTATTGCTTAGCTTAGCCTTGCCATCGGCACCCAAGCCGGCCAGCTTTCGACAGCGATAGTTTTCATAGTGAACGTTGTTCGTAACATCCTTCAGGTCCTGCAGATTCGTCCGGATGACCATGTTACGCAGCGCAATGAAGTCACAATGGTCCAGATTTTCAACTAACGAAAGTAAAAGGTTACGTTTATGATAGTTACGTTTGAACCGGAATGCGCCCGCACGCCTGTCTTACCTTCTGCAACTCCCCACGGGTAGCGTCGTCCGCGTACCTTGCGTCCATCGATCTCAATAATCGCATTCGCACCGACAACCGCGAATGGCACGCGGCCACGCAGCTGTCGCAGTACCTTTGCATCCTCCTCGTCATCGATTGGCTCCGGGAAATCATATATTTTAATTTTATTCTGAGCAATTTCGTTAAGAATCTGCGAACGAATGGGAGGTTAAGGAATAGGTACACTAGTGCCGCCGGACTACCCTGCAGCTCATACCTGCTTCTTGAACAGCGTGATTTCTTCCGGAGTGAGCGTGTCAGCTTTGGCAATTACCGGTATGATGTTCACCTTGTCGCACAGTCGCTGCATAAATTCCACATCCAGCGGTTTCAGACCGTGCCCGGACGGGGCGATGAAATACAAGCATACGTGCACACGCGCATCGGGAAGCGCCGTCCGGTGTACACGAGACTCTGCCGTCAAGTATTCTTCATATTTGGATTCAACGAAATCCACAATTGGTAGCCAGCTGGAAAAGGAGGAGTGAAAGATCACAATCAGTGTTTGAGAGCAACATCGTACATCGGATTCCGTAGCTATTCGCAGACTGTATAGAACGTTAGTGCGCCTTAAGTTAGCCAATAACAACTTCGGATGACGCTGCGCTTTCTATGGAGTACTATATACGTAGTCAGAAACGATAGTTTGGTTACCGATACCCACAAAAACAGTTGTGGTTAGGGCAGGTAGTACACCAACACAACACCTACCAGTTACTGTTGTCGACTGCATCACCAAATCCGGGCGTGTCAACCACCGTCAGTGTGAGGTTAACGCCGTTCTCCTTAAGCAACACCTTTGTGCTCTCGACGGCAACCGTCTTTTTGATGCGTTTCGACGGTCCCGGATGCTGTTCGGCGTGATAGATCTCCGACAGGAACATGGAGTTGATCAGTGTGGATTTGCCCAGTCCCGACTCACCGACCACCATCAGTGTCAGCTCGAAGCCCTTCTTCACCGCCTTCCGGTACACCTGATTCGGCAGGTTCGCGAACCCAACGTACCCGTCCAGTACCTTCGGGTTCGATTTCACCACCGGTTTCTCCTTCTCGTGCCGATCGCTTGCCAGCTTCGCGTTTGCCGCGTCCGCGTGGTGATGGTGGTGATGCCCGTTCGCACCGCTGTCGTGGTGGTTCAGCAGGGCGTCCCGTTTCTCCTTCAGCGAAATACTGTTCATGCTTGTGGCTAGTCCGTTCACACCGCCCCCACCGCCACCGGCACCGGTGAGATTGTTATTCCCGGCGCTCCCGTTCGTGGCCGGCGCTCCGTTCAAACCGCTGTGATTGTTATTGGTGACCATTGCGCCAATCGAGACCGCCACCGGCGTGCTGTTGTTAGTGCCGCCGGTCGAGTTAGTGTGTTTGTCGGTGGCCGCCGCGTTTGCGTTGTTGTTATGCTGCGGAGTAGAGAGAAGCAAGAGACATGGTGGAGGCGTTAGTGCGGTATTAATGAAGCACAAGCGGCAGCAGCAGCAGCAGTAGCAGCAGATCGGGAGTAATGCGCTACGTGAAATAAGGGACCAGCTGTTAGGGGTGCTACACAGGAGCAAAGAAGGAAGCCAACCACACAACGCAAAGCTCAACTCACGATCACGTTGTTGTTAGCCAGGTTGAGATTGTTCAGCCCTACCGGTGGGTTCGGTGGCGGTCCGGACGGACTGTTACTCTCCGATTTGAAGAACATTTCACGCTTCGTTGCCAACTGAAAAGCACATACATCAAAATAAAATAAACGAATCAATTAATGCCAGACAGAGGAGTGGGATCAACATATTGTCGGATATATACACACATATACAGGACTGAAATGAAGCGGAAAATGTGGCAACTAGACATGATGGTTCTGTCCGTATGGGCATAAAAATAGGCCGGCGGTGCCATTCTAGCCATAATACAATTAGTTTTGCGATCGTATCTTCCATATGCTAGAGATTGTGCATTTAACAATTTAAACACTCAATTAGAAGTGATTCAAGACAGATCGCAGTTGTATGATCAGGTACGTTTGGACGTGGCATTGAAATGGTACCAAACAATCCCGCTTCACAGTCTTTTACAGACAGTCTTACGACATGAAGATAAAGAATGTTTCATAACTGAATTGCAGAATTACAGAAATCTTGAAAACTTCTCTCAACTCAACAAACCTATCAGCAGAACTGAAGCAAAACGAACATACGATGGATTACTGAAAAAATAAAATAAAAACGTAACTTCATAAGCACTCTCTGTGCGCGCGCGCTAAATGGTGCATGAAATCTCGTTACCATCAGTCGCTTCCTGGAGAGCATCAACACGCTGCGGCGTTCCTCTGTCTGTTCCTTTTTCCACCCTGTTTCTAAACAGTCTATGGTGTGGCGGCGGCACAGGCTCTCCGCATCGTTCCAAAAGACGCATATGGGAAGGTAAAAAGGCAGCCAAGTATAACATTGCAACCGGGTGGCAAGCACATTGCAGCCGTTGCAGTTTTAGAAACAATCCAAACACAACACGCACACCGAAAGGATGATTAAATTATCCCGCGTGTAAACAACAATATCGCTCTCGTCTGAGGGGAACCTTTTCAAACATTCGCACCACTCGGATGGTTTGTTTTAATGTCTGTCTTCTGTACGTCTCGATCGTTCGGCATTATGGACGCCGGCTCTCAAAGAGGGAGCGCAGCGCCGATTGTAAAATAATCAATAAAGCGTTACTGTTGCCCGCTTCGCGAAGGATCGGCTTCCGGCAGGCTCATGCGTCCCTACGTATCGCTCGCCGTCCTCTCACCAGGCTAACCTTTTCCCGCTCCGCCTTGTCGATCTTGGTGAACTCGTTCCGGTCGCGGTCGATTTTGTTGAAGGAGGATGAATAGTTTGGCAGCTTCGGGGGCGGAATGGGCCGGGCGGCGATCGTTGGTTTCTCGTGCGTCTTGTTCGTGCCGTGGATGCCGGCCGTGATCGGGGGCGGCACCACTGTCGACCCAGCCGTGCCTCCACCGGCCGTACCGGACTGGAAGTTGGCCATGTAGGCACCGGGCGAGGATAGTACCGGCTTCACCGGCGGTACGGGCGGGGCACCGGGTGCCGCTTGTTGCGTCGTGGGCGTTGATGCACTCATTTTCTCATGCTATTCTTAACGTCTTTTCAATCACACACGCAATCACACACGCGGCACAAAACACATATATACGCGACGCCTGTCAATTCGTGGATCCTTTCCAGTTCACTCACGCCCTGGGTTAAGCTCGGCAGCGTATACTTGAATAATCACACAAAGATGGACGGGAATTGAAAGGATTGCAATAAAGCCGCTCCAGTGACACACCCGGCATGATTGATTATATCCCGGACATTAAACTCCTATCACAGCCCGAATCTCGATTGACACATCTTGTGACCCACTCCCCCGCGGTCCACGACGACCTTCCGATAACGAGTCGCTCGAGGCGAGTTCGCGATTGTGAATGTGCATTCCGACGACGCGGATTTCGTGCGGAAAGCGATCACTAGCAACCCCCCACTAAATTGTGCCAACTGTCAACGGTAGAGCTGTGAAAACCCTCAACCCAACGGTGGGGTGGACACATATGTGAGTGCTGGTAGCTAGTGGCAATGTCTAATTGAAACAAATGGTTGACCCAACGCGCTGCTCCCCGTGGAGGAGGGTTATGGAGGCCTAGAAAGCGGCCCAGAAAAGACTGCTTCGGAAAAGGGGATGTTGTGGTAGTGTTGGGTGCTGTATATGCATTATTAATATTTATGAAAAGATCTCCTTTTTTGCATCATGATCGATGTGTCATCGCCGTCCATGTATGGGGGGGAGGGGGGGTCAGCGTCTAACGGGGTCCAGTATCCCTCAAGCATAAACGGACGATCGTGTTTACCGTTGTGCATTGATGCGCTTTTCCCATTCTAAGTAAACGCACGACCGATACGGGAAGAAGATAAGCCATAAAGCGCTGGGCGACGGGTAACCGGGGACAGCCTTCCTCTCTCTCTCTCTCTGTGAAGTACACATTCGCAACGATTTAAAGCAAATAAATCAGAATAAGTTTTGTCTGGGTGGAATTATTGAACCCGCCCCGTCTCGTCCGAGCGGCCGATGGTTCCTAATTCATTGCAAATGAAACAATTTACGGCCGATGGATTGACCGTGGGGGCAGCAATGTAGTAGTAGCAGGGCAGTGGCAGGCATCAGACTCTATCTTTCTTATCTTCCCCCGTTGGCCCTTGTTGCGCTCACGCTTTGCGTCACAGTACTGTTACTGCTGAGGGCGCGCGCATGCGCCCGTACGTCCGGTAAGTGTATGATAATGAATGCAAGATGCATATTACTGCATTTGTTTCGCACAGTTTGCTTCCACGTACTGGCCGGCGCGTTGCGAGCTATGCGAGTGCCGCGGGTATTTCACCTCCAGCGTGAAGGTCTATGCGAACGACGAACGAACGAGCTAGTTAACACTTTGAGATTATTGCTTCCACAGCATGTTACGGAACGCAAGGGTCTCGAGCAGTCTACGAAAAGCATATGTGACACAATGTGACCGTTTGTAGCTGAGTAACGTTTGTGCGAGCACGACTGCGTGCTTTCAACAGTGCGTGGCCGGCTCCTCCTTTCATTTCCCCCCATACCGAGCGCTGTAACATTCCGATAGGGATCCACGTTTCACGATTGCATCGCTCCGGAATCGGCCGCGTAGATGGAGGGCATTCGAAACGGAAGCATCACAAAACAGAGAGCTCTGCGGGATCAATTATAAACAGAACACAAAAAAAAAAAAGCAAAAACAGATTCTCTGGCCATCGTCCCGAAGGGAGACGCACAAATAAACATGTTGTCCGCAGCAAGCCGACGGTACAGACGAGCAATGCATCCACAATCCGAACGGAGTATGACCCAGAAGCATGTCGGGTGTTCTTCGAGCGCACCACCACTCCCGCGCTCGCTTTCCCGGAATAGGTAGGATCGTGATTGTTTGTGCCTTCCATTCCATCGGCCACGCATGGAGCGATGGAGTACACACTCAGCAGCACCAAACACATGTGTGGAATAAGTTGCCACCATAAGCAACTAAACCCCCTCCTCGTCGGGTCAAAACGGTGCTCGTTTCCCAGCACCTTCGCCGCGGCAGGCTGCAGGGTTCAACAAAAATATGCTGAGCGTTACTCGATTCTAATATGTGTGTCTTCTTCCTGAGAACACTCAGGAGGAGGGGGGGGGGGAGACACAGGAAGCTCCAAAGAAAACATACGCCGGGTGAGGCCCTCTGCTCCCCAGAGGTATTGGAGGCGAGTTGAAGGCAGCGCGCACACAATGCGCACTGTGTCCAAATAATGGTCTTATCCAAATCCGTACTCCGGACTGGCCGTTCTTTGTGGAAGAACTTCCGGTGCAAGTGGGACATCACGTCAAAACAAGACGTGACCTCAAGGAGTACTGCACGCACCGAGCGCCATAAAAAGCTGTCTATCTCTCCGGGGTGATAAGACGCGTCAAACTTGCGCTGTGTGCCTTGTCCATCGTTGTCCAATCTCGTGGATGGGGATGGGCCACGGCCACACGGTGTCAGAACACGATAGCGTTGCGTTATTGCACATCGCACCACAACACAAACGCACGACTACGGTTGTTCGGTGTGGAATACTCTCTGCGTTGGATGGGTGGACACATGGAAAAGTTATTCATTGTAGCATGCGTGGGATAGTGCGTTCCACAGAACACTTGAAAACAGTACATTCCGATCGAAACGATACCGATCGGATATTCGCACACTAAGCCTCGCCACGTGAAGTAGCTGAATTCCTTCGCCGCTTCGAAACACTCTGGAGTCTCGATGCTCGGTGACTAATTACCCCTCCGATACGCACCCCAATACTTAGCGCTTGTAGGCCGAACCATTACTCACACGGCATGCTATGATTCAACCGTAGAACAGCTAAAATTAGTCCAGAGAGCACGACGAGTCCGTAGGCAATCTCGCGGTTTGTAGCGAAATAGAAACGACCTCCAGTGGCCATTCGCAGTGAGAAACACAATCGATCAAAGAGACGGCATTTCCTTCTTTTTCTGCGGTTTTTGCTACACGAGCGTTCGCTTTTTTTTGGTGGTGAAGCTTCCTTTCGCTTTTATTATTGTGTAATCAATAGCACACGGTTGCGTTTGTGGTGCCCGACAGTTAGGCCTACTGGGACATGGGAAAATAACAGCTCAGCAACCGACTGTACCGAGCATTTCCTTAACTTCAACCCTGCCATTTTGACAGCTTGTTTAGTGAAGCGAGAACTTTGCCATGATTTTGCCGAGAAATCTAGAGGCCCCAAACAGGCAACTCAGTATTTGGCTTGATTGTCGTGGTATGCAGCGTGAGGAGGTTCTGTGAGCGTTCAAGATATGGCCAATCTTTTCAACGGGGTGTGTAACTGTTTGTACTCATTTAAACCTGATAAGGCCGCAAAGTGGCACGTTTTTTTTTTCCTTCCTTTGATTCACTACTCCATGTCAACCACCACCGGATGAGGATGTGTGGTACCTTTCATCACACACACACATACACACACGAGACGCAGGTCTTTTTTCTGATTTGTGTTTTGTTGGTGTGGTGGCTCCAAACTCCCAATCAATCATTTCATGCGGCGTTGGTGTCCGTGTCCCGGTGCTGGAGAGAAGAAATCCAGTAGTTCGGAAAGGACAAACTGTAAGCAGCACTAGTCTTTTTTGCCTCTCCGGTCACCTCCGGGTTGTTGCTCAATTTGGGAAAGCTTTTTTCGGAGCTGGCCAGGGAAGGTTTGCCAAGGAATGGATTGAATAACCACTTTCACAATCGGCTGTGCCGAAAATTTAACTTTGCAACAGCAGTAACACAATAAACACTCCTCTGCAGTTCGTGCCTGGATGCAGGGGAGACACCCTGAGTGCGAAGTACGGGCAAAGAAAGAATAAAACCGAGCGCATAAACCATGCCAAACGAAATGTCCCGCCGTGTGACTTATGAGTCATATTTTTGGTTGGACGACCGAGACTCAACTGCTGCCGTTAATGCTGGACCCGGGCACATATTCTTCGATGCAGTTATTCTTTATGTTTATGCCTCACACATACACAAACTGACTTACACACGTCTCACCCTCACTACCGCCGTTCACACAAATTCTCCCCTGCTCCTTTCACAGTCTTCCTCTAACCGAATATGCACGATTCCGTTCTGTTCTTCGAAATGTGACCATTCACCACAAGAAGATACTGTTTTTTTGGCTTTTCTTTGCACAAATTGTTTCACAGCCTCCTTCTTCTCTAAGAAAGGGTGTTGGCTTCGGTGCTTCGCTGAAGAGAGGAAAAAAATACTTCGAACACTTCACACACGGTATCAAAGTAGCGCTGTACCGGTTTTGTTTGCCAGCATTCGGAGTCTTTTTAATTCACAGCTCCAGATGTTTTCCAAAGCGCTCGCAAAGCATTACTCGTTAGCGATCAGCTCCAAGATTCACGAACAGCATGTAATGCTGCTGGAGTTAGCGTACAGAGCCGCACTTGCTTACTCCGAAACCGAAGTCCTGGCTGCTGGTTCCACCACCAGGCGTTGCTTTTGACAGGCTACCGTCGGTGCTGTACGCACACACATGCAAACAGCCCCGGAGCAAGGATACGCACACACAGCCACACACGATGCTGTGTGCGTGTGCCCTTTTCCCCATTTCTTTTTCTTTGCTCCAGTTCCGAACTCCTTTCGGGATTAGGGTGTACTGGGCAGAGGTACTAGTGAGCGTGGTTTGGTGCGACAGGGAAGGAATCCTTTCAAGGCAAACGGTGCCCGGCACTTGACCCTGTTATCTTTCCAGTTCAGCACCGATGGCGCATACGATTTGTCTCCGGACATGTTTCGGTTCAAGTGCCCGTCCCCTGATACGACAAATGCGTTTCGTGGACCAGATTGCCCGCCCTCTGCGTCCCTTTTTATGGCGTGTACGTAGTGCGCTATCTCCCTCTGTTTGTTACGCGCTGCCGACGAGGCGTCGATGAAGAGAAGGAGCAACAAGAAAATCACTGACACGATGCGCTTCTCAGCTCGGCTGCTTCTTCGAGACTTCCTCGGCCCCTGGTTTTGTTGTTATTTCCTCCACTGGAAACCTCCGTCTGTTACGAACAGCACCATTTGCAATCCTTTCCCACCGATGGCAACTCGCGCGTTTGCCCGCAAACGGTTGTCGCGAACGAAAATTATCACTAAATAATGCCGGATTGCGTCCAGCGGCGCACGGTTCTGCTGCAACGCATACGCACTTTTTTTTGCGACAAACCGCGCCGCATTCATACACTAGCGCACACACACAAACACACATATGCACACGCGAGGGGGCTCTTCTTCTTCGTTTAGGAAGCGACTGTTTAGGAAGTCACTGCTGCGACGGCACAACTATGTTTGTCCGTATTAAACGCACTTTCAATTACCGTGATGGTGAAGGGTTATCACTCTGTACCTACGACGAAACTCGCGCGTGAAACGGTCAGACCTGCAATTCGCTCGACCACGCACCAAGAAGCAAATCACAACCACAACCGAACGATGGTGGGAAGAAAAAACAACAAACAATCCATCCGTCTCTCTACACGCAGCGCAGTTGACAGCTCACCATCGTGAGGAACTGCAGCGGCGCTCAAAAATTGAGCAACGCTTTGAAACCCTTCTCAGGAGGTTCTCCAGCAATAGAAGGGTTTGTACAGTCTTGTCACAAAAACATTAAATGTGAAGAAAACTATAATTAATTTCACTTACTTACTTCCAACGAATTCCAAAATCCAACACGAAAGACGTCTCATGCATGAACTATTGACTTTGAATTATTCAAACTGTAGACACATACAATTGCAAAGATATTTCTATGATTTCAACATTATATTGAAAATATTGCGCAACCATTACAATGTGTAAATGAGAAAACATAACATTCTGCTCTCAATTCAACGAGTATATGACGGCTGTATGTGTATGAGGACATTGAGCAACAGTACGAGCGTGCTTTCCAAATGTGGCTGCGTGTAATGCCGTGGTAGCAAACTCGCCTATGAATCATTTGACAGTTCAGCGCTCCAACGCTGCTACCTGGGTCGTTGCGCTCAGTTTTCGAAATGACCGTTATCCAGTCAACCGAAATCTGCCACCAATCACACTGCAATACCATTGGAAACGTTCGAAGCCAATTTATCGCACCAATTAGCTCGTGAACAGCAAAAAATAACACGACACAGTAACAGATTAAACATCTGACGTAAACGGTCCGTTTTCTCACGTCGCATAAATAATGCCAGACATACACACACTGTGTCGTTTTTCGTTCCGTGCCGCCGCAATCAGGCGCATGAAAATGCAACGGGTAACCTGCTAATACGGGCGGCGCTAGTTAGACCGCTTATCGGACAAAGCTTTCCCTTCGAATAAAAATTCATCTAACACGAGGCGGTTTGGACGCGTGCGCGGGGGAAAGTAAATCATCTCAGGCCGGCTGTTGTAAAAAGCCAAAAAGCCACGCTCCGTTACCGGCCGTTGCCGGCTGCCAAATTGAACAAATTTACCAGGCGTTGAATAAATTACGCATAAGATTTGCTCGCCTTTCCCGAGCGCAGCTATCTTATGTCAGCGAAGGAAGAGCCTTGTTTGAGGCCCGGTAGCCAAAGTTTAACGAATTGATTTTCGAATTACGGGCGTATTTCAACTCCGGTGGTTCAGCAAGCATGGCGCACCCGCCGTTTGTCCGAACCGTGAGCCGCGTACCGTGCTGATGTAATGTGGTACACAGAGCAACATGCGCCTGGCTCCATCTCAGCCCAAACGGAATTCGGCGCCTCTCGCTGCCCGATTCCTCCGAAACACTTACGCTTTCCACGCCGGTTACGTTTTGCTGGATGTCTGCCGGACGCTTCCGAATCCCGAAGTGCTGCGCGCCGCGTGTGCTACGCAGGTGTTTTTACCAATTCCGCGCCGGACGAAGCCGACGAGAGCGAACGAAAAAAAAACGCATGAAATAATAATAAAACAGCGTGAAAGTGAATCAGTATCAGTTCAACTGCACCACCACCAACCGGGCGGAATTGAGGTCTGCCAAATATCCACCGGGAGAGCCGCCGGAGCGCGATCGATAATCGGACCTAATTCGTAGTTGGTCAAACGGGCCACCGACCGTTCACTGACGTTTTTGGGTTTGAATTTGGGCCAAGTGGCCACAACACACACGTACAGCATTTAGTACGAATAACTGTTAACTGCTGCCATCGATTTGACCTACCGAATTTCCCACGTGTGCCCACATCCACAGTCGGCATAACTCCACCGCGGCCAACTATGGGATGGCGCGACTCTAAGCAGCATTTGCATATTCCACTTCGAGGCACGTATGAAGAAAAACCGTTCCCTTCGCGTTTCTGGTACACCCACGGCCCGGGAGAGGTGCTTGAACGCACTTTTTGCTGACCGAAAGAAATCGAATTCCCCAGCGTAGTACACGACAGAAGCGCTAGAATGCGCATTGTTCGAACGCGCCCCGCAGTTTAGCACGACGACGATTGGGCAGGGGTTGTTGCCAATCACATCGCCACCCTTAACGAGCGATCGTCGATGATCGAATGAGCGGCGCGTGAATTGTTATTAATGACCCCGATCGCCGAATCGCCTGGTGGCACAAATTAATCGATCGCTTAGCACGGGTCATCGCCGGTGGTACGAAACACGCGGCCACGCGGTACTGTCCATAATGTATAACACAAAAAAAAACATCACGCCTAATGGGGCGACCCGCGGACAAAACAAATCAATGAAATGCAGGAAACGCGTGTTCCGCCATCTGGCTTGCCTCACACAGTGAAAGGACACACACGCGCGCGTATTTTGTTTCTCGGTTGTTGTTGTTGCTGCTGTACGGCGTATAAATATGTAAACCCAATTAAAAGGATACGTGACACCGCGATCGCTGTTTTTGCTGTTCGAGTCGGTCCGAAAACATGCATTCTACATGCATCCCGCCGCATCGCATCGATTGCATTCGATTCGTCGATTCGCCGGTCCCCCCGCGAGCAGTGGCTTGGAACTTGGACGGGACCGGCGGTGGGGGGGGGGGAGGGCCGCCCGTCGCGACCACCCATGCGGTAACGGTTTATTTGTCTTACAGCATACAGCCGGCCGTCTCCGTACGGGTGAATTTCGGGGTATGGTGAAAAATCGTCCAAGTCACCAGCGTAACACACCCGTGGCAGCTTGATCGCGTCATCAAGTATGGTGAAGAAGAACTCGACCCTTCATGCGTCGCGTGTCGGCCGGGTGTTGGTACCTCCTCAACACCGAATGCCACTACAACCAAACGTGCATTATGCGCTCTCCTCGTGATACACGTGGCGGGGCGCAACTTGTGCATTCCCTCCGGGGCTCAAACAAGTGTAACAACATCACCGCGCCAGCCGCAGTCAGAATAGTACGTGCCCCTGCTTGCGTATCGAGGTGGAAATATGTTCACCAGCCTCTACTATACACCATTACGGCGGTGAACCTTGCGCGCGTGCTAGATACTTACCGCTACGGTAAGATGGATTGCATCCAAAACGGGAGGCCGGTGATAGTGGTGATGGTGTTGTAATTGATACGTGTTGGTGTTGGAGCAGATGACGACAACCGTTGTGCCAGTGTCGTGCAGTAGATCATCGTCCACCGGTTGCGAAGGGAGTCGGAGCGGCGTTTGAAAAGAGAAGAGAAGCAAAAAAACATAAGTTAGTTTCATCGTAGTAAGATCATGTCGACAAATTGGATGTAGAATGGTTGTGTGCTGTACAATCAACGAAATCAATGCGAGATTTTCAACTGGCGCGACAGTGGCTCAATTATAGGGCAACTGGCACATACCTTCGTCTTCTAAAGTTCTTGTAATATGATACGGCAAACGTCAACTAAGGTATTAGTTCTGAAAGTTGAGATTTTTCATGGATGTCTTCGACATGCTCTCTCAGGTACACTACTCCCCGTAGGTCTGTTAATCTGTGAGGAACAATGTTTCTTTATAGAAAAGTAGTTCATAGCAGATTTAAAACGTTTGAAAATGTACGTTCAGACGCACCGGACTCTAGAGCATCGCAGTAACCACAGAGATATCACATTCTGACAGCTTGCTAACACACCGCGCCCTCAGCAGTAGGCGATGTAAACAAATGCACCTTCCCCTACTAATTGAAGCGCCGGACCCCGGTCACCGGTCTGCTTTCGATCGATCCAGCATCAGGGAGTCTCGATGACGGATGGCTGTTTTTCTTCAAGCACTTCACACACCCGAGCCAACCTCGGTGTACCAGCTCTCCAAACAACAACAACGGCAAAAAATAGCCCCGAAAAACCATCGCGCGCACCATATGTGTGTAGTAAACCTTTTCCGCGCGATGATTGAGGATTTCATTACCGGTTTCGTTTTTTTTTTTCTTCTCTGTTTTCCTTTAGGACGATGATCGGAATGTCGAGTAACGAGCAATTTGGAACCGCTTCCGGGCATCTAGCGTGGGGCGGGGTTGGGAGAGCTTTATTGTGTCCGATTGGTGTGATGATGGGTGGCTTATTTTACTTTACGCACCACCACTTCCTTGCCCCGACACGACGGTCGGCAATTGTAGATGCCATTCTCGTCGACGCCTTTCCGTGCGGAGCTTGGTTCTCGCTAATACTTTTTCAACAAAATGTGTTCTTTTTTCTCATCGTGTAGTTTTTCGCGTTTAATTTTATCGACAGCAGTGAAACTGAACGGTCATTCCATCAAAACAACCGGCATGCTTAGATTGCTTTCCGCGGTAAGCTGTATCGAATTTGCGCTCCGCCTAGAACACAATACGGAACGAGTTTCTCCTCACCACCGAAAGGTGAGAAAACAATTTAAAAGAAAATTCAATATTTTCTTTTCCACACCGCAGCCACGGGGCGTTGGTGGTGGTGGTGGTGGCCGCCACGGTAACACAAGGCATGCACAATAATCTTACACCTTCAAGGCTTCCGAAATCGAACCAATCGAACCGCACACGGGTGGTAGGCCGGCAGAGTCGGGTGTGAAAACATAAAAGCTTTTCCCTTTTCCACGTGCCCTCGATCGCACCCTTTTCTTCCGGTTGTTCGTCCACGCGCCGCTAGCGCGGTTCGTGGTATGCTGCGATTTGGTCCCTCGAACCGGATTCGGCACCGTAGCGTTCGGATACGCCGTGCCGAAAGACTCACCCAATGGAAGTGAAATTCGGGTGATGTTACAGAGGTCCACGCCCGGGAAAATGATATCGCTCCCTCCACTCCCCACAACTCACGACAGAGTCGAGAGAAAGCAATTTAGATTAGATCGTTTTGTTAAAATTACATTAAAAATTCGGCTTTCGGTGTTCGGTGTCCGGCAGAAAAGATGCAAGTGAAACCGAGTTTCACCCCATCCAAGTGACGCTATCTTTCACTCTCTCTCTCTCTCTCTCTTCCTCTCTTTGAATGTTTTTCGTTCGCTTGGCAAGTGCTTGTAAATATATAAACAACGACGCGCGTTACTCCCCTTCGGCGGGGATTTCCTTTCCTTTATCCGAGCTTCTTGCGCGCATGATAAACCACGATCTGCGGCTGTGCCACACAGACCACAGCCGCGGAGAGAAGGCAGGAAGCTTCGAATGATTAGCTTAACAAGGGGCGAAGGAAGGAAGCAACGCCTTAACTGGAACGCTTCTTTCCCTATCTTAATTTCTTCACTTGCTTGCTTGGCTTGTTGTTTCTCCCCCGCGATAGTCTGACTGCAGCGGTTGCCGCACGGATAGCGAGATTGACTAACTCAACATAAACTAATTTACACCGTCACGGGTCTGTGGATGAAGTTTACCAACTCATTTGCAAGTGGTGGGGCGGCCGTTCGCGTGCCTTGTACGATTTGGTGCTTAGCTAATAAACTGACCGTTGCACATTAGTCACAGCGACCAATATGCATGCGGCAGAAACTGTGCCATTTTGGTGCAGCCCTCACCCGCCCGATCGAGCTTAGGTAAAGCGCGCAGCTGCTCGTTGACGATCGATGACTTGATCGGTTTGGTTTTTGTTTCATCATTTGGTGCAAGCGTTTTTGTGGGGCATAATTACAACGAACGCAACACGCCTCGAAACCGCGCCCGGGCTTTTGCCGGGCGCAATGTCACGTTCTGCTTTGGCTTTCCAATAACGAGCTCCCGCGAGTGTTTCAGTGTGTTCCGTCCATTTTTCCCACGGCTCGCTGAAATGCAGTTTTTTTTGTTGTTTAGCATGCGAACGGCACAAAGCGACATTTGTCACTAGAGCAGCGAAACGAACGAAATGTGCATTCCAGGCCCACTCTTGCCCAGGCGGATACTTACGGGACTTCATGATGCTATTTTTAGCGGTTTCGATCTTCAGGGTGATCTTATTTTCCGCTTTGGTAGTCATCGCGTCCCTTTCCCGGCGGTGATCTTGCACTGGATCTGGATCTGGACGGCTCGTAGTACAAAGGGCTGCAAGAGAAATCACTTTATGTCGAGCCGTTTCTGGGAACTTCTGTTTTTTGCGCCCTTCTCGCGGGTACACAATAACACGCTGAATTCGCACTGAACTGCGGGGTGGTGGCAGAGAATCAGTAAAATTGCAGATATGTAATTTAGCGGAAAATATCACAATCACTGGTGTTGCGCCGGTCGGGAGGTGGTGCGGGAAGTGCGAAAAGAATCTGGACCAGGGCCAGACACGAGCACTTTTCGAGACAGATCTTCTTTGCAACCTCAACTGTGCGCGGCGAGTGGAAGCATAAAATGAAAACAATTCACAGCACTGGACACGATGATGTTCATGGAGAGACCAACCTCACCGACACCCGAAGATCGAGAGTGTTGATCAGAACGCGGAAACTGGAACCTCTGGCTGAGCGATATCGCCCTCTCTTTCTCTTGTTCTTGTGGAAGATATTCAACCGGTCGGTGTGGTTCGGTCCAAAGATGGTGACAGTGAGACTGATTTAATGGTATCTTATCGTCTCTGTCCCATCCCAGGTCCGAGGGCCGATCCCGCCGTCGTCGTCTGCCCGTGAAGGTAAGTTGTTTACGCGTCGTTTGACAGCTGGACTAGCACTTGTACATATTCACTGGCTCTACACCGGCGATTCTATCTAATCCACACAACAGGAGGCACGACACTCTCTGCAATTGCTCGAGAACACTGACTCTGACTCACGATCGTGCACGTTATTCGTGGAGCCGTACGCCCAACAAAGGACAACGACGGCGGGATGCACAATCCGCACAGCGAACGCTACCTGGTATCCACCGCCGCAAATAAAAAGGCGCAATTTAGAGCGAAACGACGCCGTTTCGCGAGCAGACGACGGACACAAAACACACGGTGGAGGAGCTCGAATACGAGATCGCGACCAGTACACACTACCACACGCAACTACGCGTACCAAACCAAACTGTCGCTCCGTTTGCGCTGGTTTTCGGGTTGTGGCGTCCGTCCGCACCGTTTCAGCGAAGAAATTGAACGACGAAGCGGCTCACGCAGCGCGGGCTCGCAACCTACAGCGCACGCAAACATGTACGCTCAGGGTTGAGCAACTCGCTCCAATGGATGCTGCTTTGTTTACGAAGCGAAATTCATTTTTTTTATTCTGTCACTTTAGGCCCGCACAGGTCACGGTAGCCATGATTCCAAATGCAAATCTAGGCAGAAGACTAGTTCGCTAATGGTGAATTTTACGACCAGCTTTGTTGCACAGAAGAACTACAGCCCATGTCATGCAAAATCGTCAAGGGAATGTTCCAACACTGTATAGCTGTCGAATAAAGTTTAGATTCGAGTAAATCTTATCGAAATAAAGTCTATCTACACTGAAACATTTCTCCTCCCTGCTCGTTATACGGCTTCGTAACGAACGGGGAGGCTCGCACTTGATCGCTACTCCTGACGTCATCCCTTCTCCGGTAGCAAGCGAACCGACTCCAAAGTCAAACTTTTAACGGCTCCACGCTGTTGGACAAAAACGCGTTGCTTTACCTCGTCCCGGTGCGACAGTTAATCTTGATCAAACTCATCCGCGTAACGCACCGGACCGAGCAGTTCGTATCGGTGAAAATTGTTTGTAAAATAAAGATGTGAATAATTTACGGCCCATTTTGCCATGCAAACGATACGCGCGTGGACGTATTAAATGATTGAAATACATATTACGAAAAGCGTACATCATGCCCCACCATCGCCTTTTGCACCTGAGCCGGGCATGGGTGAACAACTGTCCGACGTCTTGCAGCGTATCGTTTACATTCAGCTCCTTCATTTATCATACATGCGCCTCCCTCCGAATGAGACGTTATGCGTTTCGAACCCGCTGTTTTGGAACGAAATTGGATACACCCCAGCGGCGCATCACTTGCCCCGACGGGAGACCCGCCGGCCAGAGTTCTGACACAGTTCGGAGACTTGTGAAGACCCCTCGGTTCAATTATCGACGAACGCGGAAGGCGGGACTCTCAGGTCTTCTTGAAATCGCCACACTACGCTTTGAACAAGTCTCGTACGCCACACTGTACGCGACCTTCGCGCGCACTCTCACACATTGGCGCCGGAACTGAGGCGCAGCAGGAGTACATGGCAATTTAAAATAGCACAATCTGCGGCTATGGTCTTGTTCGAGCAAGGGCAAAGTCTAACATTTGCTGACTAATCACGGCACACTGATCTGGCCCGCGTTCGGGATCGGATATCCGGCGAGTCGGTTCGCGGGCGGAGGACGCATCGGCGATAAACAGATGAAGATAAATGACGGGGTTGGCGCGTGTAAAAGAGTGAGAAAACAACAACGGGGGATTACTGAGCCCTTGGCGCTGCTCCGTGATGTATATGGTCCGATGATTCAGTCCGAGAGGAGCGCACCCAGCAGGAATGTGCTATGAGATAAATCAGATTTCAGTGCAAAAGCAAAACACTACTGCATTTAAATGGTTCATGTCCCCTCTGGTCCGTAATGAAACAATCCTTGGGAGGTAATGAGCTGGAACGATGCTAAGGTTCTCTATTGCAGCTATCCCTGAGGGGAAATCGATACAAGTGCACTGCCGAGTTGTTTTAAAGTAACCGGGTAAATCGGAAGTTTTCGATCCACCTGACACCACGTCAATCACGGCCGATTCGCCCCTGCCACTCTCATTACGGCAGGACACGCTGTAGTGGCGTAAAAAGCTACATCCAAACTTCCTACGCCAACGAAACGCGCCCTCGATGGCGAGAGGTTTCGACTCCCGGCATTGATTTTTTGGCACGCAAAACTAATAAAAACTCATTGCAAGCACACAACAGCGCCTAACTAAGACCTAACTTTTGCACACCAACTTGTGGCACCTGCAGGTTCTGCGTGCCGGGGTGCTCCATAAATTGCTCTATAAAGCCGTTGCCGACACCGTCGCTTCGGATGCCGTGCCGGCGAGTGCCGGTGCTATATCGCTGCCGAACTATCTGCCTCCAGGATAGGTTAGTGTTGTTGTTTGTTACTCCCACCCCCGGATTCTCGCACTTTGCGCCACGGCGCTGCAAACGCGGGTTATTAAACACAGTACCCGGCAACTGAGCACACCCGAGCGCTGTGTTCTTTGTAGGGCGTGGGAGAAACAAGAGTTGTGCCTTTCAGGTGTCGAACGGTGTAGTACACCGCATCAACCCCGTGACCTACCTAGGGACGCCCAGAAGTTGCATGCACTTTGCGATAGTTTTACGAGACCATTTTTCGTCGGTTAGTTCGGCAGTCGATTCCATAGCGGAAGGTTCTTGCTACGAGTCGTCTCTCGCTCAGTGATCCCACCAGCGTACTCAAGATGGCCGTTTGGGGAAAAGTGAAAATTGCCAGCACTACCACCACGTACGTATTTGCGAAACGTCACCTCAGCTCACTTACCCAGATCCGCCGCGTCCGGCACGATTGCGTAACCACGTTTCGATCTTCGCCTTTTCGTCCCGAAGCTCCAAAGCTCCTTTGGCGCGAACTCCAAGCAAAGCCGGTACATTGTTCAGCGAGACGCTGACGGCGGCCCTGGGAAAACGGAAGAGTAAGTTCAAGGATATCACCGACGAGCTCAACCAGCACATCAACAGCGAGGAAAAGGAGGAGCTGTACCAGCGGCCACTGTTCAACGCGGACAAGATCCGCCGCATGATGGAGCGCATCGTCGAGAAGCAGTTCGACGTGGACGAGGAGGAGATGCGGTACGTCTACAATCCGGCCAAGAATCTGAAGATGTGCCAGAACATCTCGAAGCAGATCAAGGATCGACTCAAGGCAATGAACTTCAAGCGGTAGGTTTGTTCTCGTCCAGAGGGAATCTCAATTTGACACAAACGGAGGCATTTCCATTGTCCACACACACAGCCATCGGATCATCAGCATTGCGACAATCGTCGAGAAGCAGCAGCAAGGTATACACTACAAAATGAAGTACATCCTCGATCCGAAGCTGGACGATTACGTGCGTCTGTACCACGAAACACCGCACTTTTATATAATTGCGACGGTGCTGCTGGTGCACAAGGATTAGATCCATTACGGAAATTGGTTTCGTAGCTAGGAAAATAATTTGAGTCGTGCGACGCGGTGTGAAAGGAAATAGTTTTTGTGGTCGGCACTGTAGAGAGTGTATAATCACCTTGGGATCAGACGCCCATACATGTCAGACGTTTACCAAAAGCCTACTTAGAGACTGTCGATAGTAGTTGTGTGCATTGTGTCCTACCTGTGTGTGTACATATTGTATCTTGTGTAGCTAAACACGTGTAGTCTGATGGAAAGCATCAGCACAGATACGTTATTCTCAGCTCCAAGCGATCGATCGCCAATGGACATTTCCTCGCTAAACGGCTAGCCCAAGTGCTGCTCCACACGATAGTCCATGGATTGAGGTGAAGATGTAAGTAAACTTCGCGTGCGCGTCGTGCTAATGGACCAGATATGGTCTCACTATCAATGAGATGCTTGAACCACTCTCTGTTTTTATTTATCTTACGCACACACACACCCCCACACACACACGTCCTTGCGTCGTCCTTATCGTCCCACTTACCCGTCTAAAAAAACGCAGGACATCCACCGAACTAGATGTGCCGAAGATCGAGATCAGCTTCGACACGCCGAACCGGGAGCGCTTCCTGCGGGATGATTTTCGCACCAAGCGCGATTCGTACGCAATCCTCGGGCGCGGCAGCTACGGCATCGTCATCAAGGCGTCTTACCGGGGTCGCCCGATTGCAGTTAAGATCCTGGAGAAACGCTCGACGCACCGGCACCGCACGCGCTACGATTCGCTGCTGAATGAGGCGAACGCGTTGAAGCTGCGCCACGATAACATCGTGACCGTGCTGAAGATCGTGGACGACGTGCAGTTTGGGCTTGTGCTGATGGAACGCTTCGATGGGTACTGCCTGCAGCGCATTCTGAGTCTCCCGCGTAACCAGCCGATCGCTGTCCAGCACAAACTGCTGTAAGTGTATTCCCCCTCCTTCAGTCCTGCGTGCGATTGACTCCACATCTACCCACTCCGAGCAGGATTTTGTGCGATATTATCAGCGGATTGTGTTTCTGCCACCGGCACAAGCTCGTGCACCTAGACGTGAAGCCCCAGAATGTGATCGTAACGATCAACGGCAGAGCGAATGTCGCCGACTTGACGCGAAACTATCTCTGCAAGCTGTGCGATTTCGGCTCATCGATGAGGCTGGAACCGTGGCAACGCAACGAAACCCTAGTCAACCGTGGCACGATCCGCTACATGGCACCAGAGCTGCTGCGCGGCCAGTCGCGTCCGAACGACGGGTTTACCGAGCGTGCCGACATCTACTCGTTCGGTGTTACCATGTGGCAGCTGGAAGAGGACCGCTTCCCGTACGAGGAGATCCCCTGCAACGAGGTCATCGCGTACAACGTCGTCAAGAAGGGGCTCCGTCCCGACAGCGTCACCGCGGTGGCGGCGTTCGGTCGTCGCGTCACCAATCAACAAGGACCGATACCGACGGGCAGGTTCGGCTGTTTGCACGGCAGTCTCCGTGCGCCCGTATCGCTGGCAGGTGCGCCCGGCGATCGCTTCGAGTCCGACGCCGTCGTTGACGATGTGCTAAGACGTCAGGGCATTTCGGTGGAGTATCGAGGTAGGAAAAAGGGCCCTATCGGTGCGATTTGCGCGGAGCGTGGGTCGAGCGATCGGGAGCTGACGGTGGAAACGCTGAAGGATGTGTTTGGCGATCGGTACGTCATTCCGCATCAAAAGCGGGCCCAGCTAAGGCAGATGATGCGCACACTGTACGACAAGTGCTGGCGCAGTGATCCAACCTGCCGCCCGGATGCGGTCACCGTTCGTGCCACGATCCACGAGGCGCTGGAGAAAATTGTCCTCTGCAAGTGTGCAAAGTAGCCGATCCATAGCGGGCGTAGCGGTCGTTAACGTATCTGTCTATGTGTGTGTTCTGTGTCCTGTTTGTTTGTGTTCGTTCTTGTTTGTCATTTCCGTAACCCGGAATATCGCTATGTGTGCGTTAGTGTGTGCGTTAATTTAATAATTTAGGTAAATTATTAAAATGTAGGCTTAGTGGTAAGCTCCACCAGTGGTGGTGTTTCTGTTCTGTGTTTTATGTAAGCGAACACATCCTATCAAAAGGAAAGTTTTTTTGAAAATAAATTCATGTGATTGTCAGCATCAATCTTGTTGTAATTGTAATGTTCAATGCAATATTTATTCCTTAGGAGCGTCAAAAAGAGCCGCAACACGCTTCGGGCGCAAAAAACGAATGCAAATAGGAAACCACCATGTTTGCAAATCCTTATCGCGTTAATCAAAGGCTACCTCTCTAACGACAGCGAAAAAAAAAATGGAAAATACTTAATATGGACGTAAGTTAACTCTCCTCCTCTATCGCTAGCGTGCGTACCAACTTCAGCGGGACCCGTTCCGAGATCTATGCCTTATCGCCCCTCCCAATCAAGCACGTTACGCCGACGTGTGTTTCTTAGCTGACGCGTGCAAATATAGCATCTTTTGGTTTCTACTTGACTAGATTTTTCAACAACGTTCCCTCCCAACATCTGCTAAACGCAACTAGCCACTTGCTGCAATCGCTAACGCCTAAAATGCATTTGAAATCTGAATCCGAATCTGTAACGCCTATTCTACGATTAATCTAGTGTTTTTGTTCTCCGATGAAGGTAAAAACGCAAAATACCGACCCGGAAGGTAAGGTCTTTTTTCGTCGTTTGTAGGTTTGTTTGGTCATGACACTCTGGAAGACGCTTCCCGGTCGGTGCTGTGTTCAGCAGTGAGTTTTATCCGTACACCATCCGGGTCCACCCGGTCGTCCCAGGCTCAGCTCTTCACGTACTCCGAGTGCAATCGTTCCGTTTCTTGTTTAAGTTGCTAAAAAGCGCAGGGAGAGTTAAACAGTAGCAATAAAAGCAATAACGCCAGGGCTCTGCTTACCATCATCTCCTCCTGGATGCGGTCGGTAATCATCTTGCGGGCTTCCTCTTCGCTTACCGGCGACGACCGTAACCGCTCCATAAGAGCGCCTAGGTCGATCGGGTTGCCGAAGTTGTACGTGAGCTTCTTGCCCATCCGGAGGTAGTATGGCGGTTCGTTCGGCAGCACATCATCCATTCCGATGTGCCATATCGGTATGATGATGGGTAAGTCGGGCGATTCGTAAATTATGCGCCCTACGCCCCACTTGAACCTGCAATGAAATGCATTTCGGTTGAGTTGATAGTTTAAGTGCCACGACGAAAACACATTTTGTTGTACAGGATAATGGAATGAATCCGTTTTGATGCCTGAGGTGTTTGAAAGGGTTGAAATTGGAAGACGATTCTAAAGCACAGTTTGAAAACTATATAAACAAACTATATACAAACAACTAAAATGTTGCCGCTAAAAGCTGGTACCACTCAAATATGCCGGCCTTTTGATGCCTATTACCTAACGGCGGCTTTCGTTTGCAAAATTGCTAGTCGTAGCTGGTCGCCGGGGTCGGCTAGCAATCAATATTCATTACAGCACGCACGCCAATTAACACCGTTCTAAGGATTCCGCTCTGCTGAAGCACCAGCACTCACCTGAGATCCTCTTTCGTCATGTTGACCTTACCCTCTGGGAACACATGCACCCAGTGGCCGAGTTTTAGCTTCTCGATGCAAAGATCAACGGCCGGCTGATACACACCAGCCCCGCGCACCACCGGAATGCACTTTCCGTACATGAAGAACAGCGAGTGGGCCTTGCAGGTGAAGCAAATGTCGTGCGCTGCCATTGACCATCGGATGACGTTTTTGTTGCAGACATTACGCAGCTTGAGCAAACCTACGGACCACAACGACCGTGTGCAGTCGTGAAGGGGAAGAAAACAAACAGAAGATAATCAATTATGCATCGAACGACACGTGGAACAACGGCTGCAGAATGGAATGGTGAAGGATGGAATCTGCACTGGCACTGGCACCCCAAACTGTGTAAGTGTGCGCGTGTGTGATTTAATGGTAATTACGCCTGTCAAGTAGTCCTGGCACGTGGGTTCCACATCGTCGCGGGGTGAGGTGAGAGTTGTCAGTTGTTTGTCGTCGTCGGCCCAAAAAGAGGTAAGTAACACAAACACAAGCAGTTGTAGTGAAAACGATCGACACGATCCCACAGAGTAGGGCCACAGCAACCGATCGCCACCGTGTGCGTACACAAAGAGGAGATGGGGGTGAAGTATGAGCTGTTACTACGACTACACGACCCGGAAGTCAGCGTGTACTTGGATGCATGCACAAGAAAACCGATCCGGACGTAGCTTCCAACTACTTACCCCAAATGCCGGGATCGTCGAAGCATGAATGATGATTGGAGACGGTCAGCAGCGACTTCCCTGTGGGTCGGTTCTCGAGCGCATCCTCCAGGACATTGATGTTGTGTACGCGCGCCTTGTTGAGCCAGACTGAGCACCGGGAACGGGTGCGCGGAAGAAACAAAGGAAGGTACAATCAATGCGATGCTAGCTTTCAGGTCCGCTGGCTGCGCCGATTGATGTCGACGATTGATTCGCATCACCGACGGCTACGTTTCGCGAGATTATGTGTGTTTGTGGAACCGTGGAGGGAACAACATGATTCGTTTGCGCCAAGGGCGTGCGCAAACGGTTTCACATAACTCGCCCCATAGGGCCCGATGCAAAATGCCACACTCACACGCAGCAGGCGGCGACGTGTCGGCCACGGCGTGGTAATGAAAAAGGGAATGCAGTAGTGCAGAGCGGTCGACCTTGAACGAGTCTCGGATGTGCGTCGGGTACGCGCTTTGTGCGCATTTCTTTATGCACGTTCGCATTCACAAGCTGCTCCGCTTTGTCCGAGGCAGATTTGCACCATAAGGAAGTTTCGCGCACACTTATGTTGAGAAAGCGCCTCGAAAGGCCCAGCTCTGGCGCAATTCGCTGTCAGGCGGCTGGGCTGTGGTTGCCGCTTGCGAGATCACCCGAAAACACCACCCCACCACCGCTGGCTGTCAGTCGGTTTCGACCGACCGTTCGTATTTCGGCAACAGCGCGACGATGGCCGGTCGTTGTGCAATGGGGGTGTTCGACGAATCTCGCAGCTCTTAGACACGGGGATTAAAGTAGGTCACATCGCCTAGCATGGCGCCCGGCCCACTCCTAGGCTTCTGCTGCTCTAGCCCATGGTTTGGTCTACTGGGATCACTCGGTTTTTGTTGTTTTGAAGTTGTAGGAACGCACCGACCTCTGTTACATAATTCGCAGGCACACACAGAGGTATCATCCCATGTGCAATGCGTTTAGTAGGGAGCGCGCGTGCGCGGATATTCTACAACACCTTCACGCGCGAATATCCTTTCGAATAACCGTAAGGGGTTTGGGTTTGCGAACGCGAAGAAGCACGGAACACGATCATGCACCCAACACATACGTACCGATGACGATTTTGGAGAAAAAGCCCACCAGCCCAATCACGCCCGTACTGGCAATGTGCCACAGCCGATTCGGACGCCGCAGCCTCGGGAATATCCAGTCGATGTTGTACGGCACGTGCGGCTGCTGCACTCCAACGCCCGGGCCGTTCGGTGGCGGTGCCGCTGGCTTTAGGAGCAGATTGAACAGAAACGAACTCATGCTTTAGTGTCCGATGCGACGAAGCGTTGTGTCTGCAACCACCGGACCGCTCGATCCGCGAAACTAGACTGAGATCGGGTCGCGGTGGTGCCTGGGTCGTATCATCCGAAAGGGCCTCCTACCGCTCCGGTCGGGGCGTTCATTGTTACCTTTGAGTTCATGCTTCTGCTGCTGCTGTTTGTCGTCCGAAGGGAATCGTCTTTCCGTGCCGCGATTGACTCGCACTATCGTCGCTAATTTAATTAAATGAACTTTCCTCACGTCGCTCGCCCTGGCATTATCGACGTTCCCGATGCAGACGGGGCGCCACTCACAGCTATCGTGGTGACGGCAGCGGCGTCTGGTTCATCGACGAAGCGTCCTCGCGTGCCTTTTCTTAGTGCTTTTGGGGGATAGAACGCATTGGAATCACGTCGGTGTAGTGTTTACTGTTTTGTTTTTGCTCTCCCTAGTGCCTCTTACTACGGTAGTGTGTCGTCACAGCCTCCTCCTCACTGGTTCCCAATCAATTGTACGCACGCGGTCCCATGTGACGTATGGGATGATGATGATGATGATGATGATGCTGATGATGATGCTGATGTTGTTCCTGCTGCTGTCCTTCACGCAAGCCAGCAAGCAGAAAGACACGAGCACGGTGCTCTGACGCACTCACTCACTGGTCAGCAAATAAAAACTACACCGTCTGCACGTTTGATCTTGCGGAAAATACGGGCAGTGTGTGAGAGTGTGCGCTTTTGGAGGGAGGAAAGACGATCTTTAAAAACGCTTCAGCTGTTTTGCTGCATAGCGTAAGCACACACACTCACACAGAGCAGCAATACGCTTGGTCGTACGCACAACAAGCGTCACATAACGCACACGCACACACTCATGTGTACGCTTGTTTACCATTCATTTGTCAGCGTAGTACGGGTTGGTCCTTTTTTGTGACAGTTCTCGGGGTGGTTTTCCTTCAAACCTGCAAATTACGAAAGAGAGTTGGTTAGGTATTGCGAGATTTTTTTTACTAACGATTTACAAGAAGAAATGACACGCCTATATGAAGTATAAATGTTTGTCATGAAACGGGATTTTTTGGTTTGGGATATTCAAAATTTTACAAAATGTTATAACGAGCGTAGTGATAGCAGCAGATCGATCTTAATTGAAATAATCTGATTATTACTTGCAATTACGGCTAAAGTGATGCACATAATCCAAAGGTTAGGTTGTTTCCTCGGGATATTTTTCATACAGCTCATACAGAATGTTTCAAGCAACGACAGGATACTGCACCAACTCTTTCAAAATTCTCGATTTGAAATATGTTTCTTATGACGTTTTCTTACGATCCCACTACTTCATTGTAAAAACCGTATGAAACTAAAATAATCAGCTAATCCGGGAGCATACGTCTTTCACAAGCTCTCTTATCGAGCTTATCTTAAAACAGCAGTCGTCATATGCACATACGATTTATTGCAAATCATTCCCATCCAGTGAACGGCATACCCATCTGTAAGAAAAGAGCATAGCGAAACAGTAATGTGTGCGGTTTAGCTGTTCTTTCTTTCGGGACAAATGAAATAATCACACTTGACGCCCAATTTCATGTTCATTCGCTCGTGTTTTTTTCTGTTATCATCAATCATCAATAATTTAAAAGGATTTTGAGAAATCTTCTCCTAGTGCGCTTTGCTTTCAACGATCGATTGCCCGCCTGCGTCGTTTGTTTCGTCGCCTTGCACGCGGGTGCAATAATAGTGTCACGAATTCCATTTCCATTCAATACTTGCACGGGAAGATGAAGTTTCTCATAATATAATAATATAACTAACATTAAATTGTACTTGCGTCACTTTCACTAATAGCTGTTGCTACCTCTGCTATCGGTTGTGTTTGGTTTGTGACCCTCTTTCGCGCTCACGATTTCTTTTTAACTTTGCAGCGCCTCTCCTCCAACGGTAGGTATTAATAGTAGTAGCTTTGCTTCTTTGCCTCACTTTCGTGCAAAACCTCCCTCCCGGGGGGTTTGATGAGATGCGATAACTGACACTAGACCCCGCGGGGGAAAGGGATGCAAACATTACTAATCGGAATATAAACGGTGTTTGGAGGGTATTATTGTTCAGGGAGAAACAACTCGAATTGCGCGTGTGAACCTGGGACATTAGTTCTTTACTCTCTCGGTGTTTTCCTCAAAAAATGGTTCCGGTTCTTTTTTGTTTATATAACTTGTGGCTTTGTTTTCGTTTGTTTTCGCTTTCTTCCTTTTCTATCTCACGCAACCGTGCTTTCGAAGCGCTGGTGGTGACGTTGCCTAATGAAGGAATACAATCTTTCTTATGTATGTTTGCTTTTTTTTCGTTTTCGTTCTCACAAAATGAGTATGCATCTAACCTACAATCGCATTAATTATCTTAGGCCCTCCAATTCGTTCTTCCGCCCTTCCAATTTTGTTTTCTTTTTTAATAAATATCACTTCCTTTTCACCTCATCTCTATACTGAACGAATGTGTGTGTTAAGACGTTTGTCAATACTTCGCGAACGTAACATAAGGAAACACAAACAAATAAAAATTCAAGCAACTTTGCATTTTAATTGACCCTTTCACTCACTGCGCGCTACGATCCTGTCAAATGTGTAGGATTTTATCCACGGAATCGATACTAAATACATACACACACCGATAACAGCAGCAGCTTTGGGAGCCACGCCGATTTGCCCACGGGGGGGCTCGGAGGAATGGAGGAATGCGTGCGTTTGCGGCAATCTTATTGCGCGCTCACTTCACATATAAAGTTTGTTTGTCGGTAAATAATGGGCGCGAAAATAGTGAACTAAAATATTATCGCACAAATTGAAAAGGAATACAGCAGCGAGAGAGTAGGTAATACAAACTAACATAACACTTGATGTATAACATAAAAATGAAGGTGAAAAATAAAACATACACAACACACTAGCATTAATAAAATAATAATATAACAAAAACACACACACACACACACATGTACACAAAACACACACAAGCGTGCATCCCCGCTGCTTTGATGAGGACAATACTTTCGCGTCTCTCCGACACTTTGTGGGTCGTTCGTTTGTTGTTTGCCTGAAGGGAATTAGTTCTTCGGTGAAACGGTGATCAGCTTGTGTGGCGTAACAGGAGAAATCTGCAATAGGAAACGAAAAGACCGGGTTGATTCATTTTTGCTTTCCCCCAAACCAGCATTGAGGACGGTTACTTACCCACAACGCACGGCTTCCGCTTCCGGGTGGCAGCAAATCGTCCGGATCGTCATCATCGTCCAGCACCACCCGATCCACTAGCCCGTGTCCCTGCTGGTCGATGAACAGCAGCGTGTCCTTGCTGCACGTGTTTGCACCCCGGATCAGGGACACCGCATCACCCGCATCGATCACGCTCTTGTACGTCGCAAACGAAGACGGTCGGTGGTGCATCAGCTCGGACATGTTTTCACGCCACAGAATGTCCTGAAATTGCTGCGACGATGGTAGCGAGAAGCGACCACCGCCAGTTCCGGTCGTTGTTGCGCCGGCCGACGCTAGGGACGCCAGCTGCTGCTCAACACGATCGTGCTTATCCACACGAAGTGGCGGTGGTAGCATCGCTTCGCTCACATCAGAGGACCCGTCGTGATGGCCGTTTTGCTCCGACACCTCCTTGGCGGCAACCTTCTTGTCGCTCTTGTACGCCTCATCAGTGTTCCTGATCGTCGTTGTCGTCGTCGATTGTTTGCTCGCTTCATCAGCAATAGCTGGTGGTTTGTTGGTTGATTCTTTGGCTTCTGGGGCTGATACGATTGCATGCTGCATTTCCGTTGGCACAACAGCTACCGGCGGCGAGGTCGGCGAGGTTGACGAGCAGGTGGATTGTGATTCGATCTCTTGTACAGTATCGACGAGGCTGGCTTCCGTAAGCGGTTTCGCCGGCGAGCCTTTTAACTCGCCGCAGGGAGGATCACCGGACTTTGGCGTGGAACACGGCAAAACTTCAACATCTTTTGCGTCATGCGCTGGTACCACTTCGTCGGGCGGCTTTGGAGGTTCCAAGACCGGGTCGGGCGAGGAGTTGATTTCCTGTGTGGGTGATGTTGTTGTGGAGGCAATCACTGGAGCTACCACAACTGCCACCTTCGCCGTGCGCTCCAACGTTGCGGTGGATGCGCTCGTTGCTGGCGGCGGGACAATGATTTTCGAGACCCAATGATCGACCGAGCTGGAGCTGGAACTACCGGAACACTCGCCGGCCGACCCGTCCGGCCCGGGTAGCTTCCGCCGCTGGTAAAACAGCAGGTAAGCCTCGTTGTTGATGATTTCTTCGTCGATCCGATCGTTCGGTACGTGTGAGACGCGCTGATCGTCGAAGCGATACCATTGCCCGTCGTACGGATTCTTGCAGGCCGCCGTGTAGTGACCCGTCTCCAGCGTGTCTCCCTGGTGGTAGCAAACGGCGTACAGATCGTACCGATTGTCCATGGCTGGAAGTGGCTGCCGACGTCCGGTGCCGTTTCCACCTACTCCGCCTCCTCCGCCCGCCAGCATGGAATGTGTTTGGGTGGAGTGGCCACTGCGCATGATTTTGCGCCAAGGACTCCAGTTGTCGGATGCGTCCGAGTAGCCCTGCTGGCGCTCGAGCGTGGCCTGCGACGTCGGTTGTTGGTGGGCGACCGCTTGGTCGCGCGCCAGATGAGGCGTCATGTCGAACCCATGCAGTGGGAACTTGACCAGATTCGTCAGCTTTGCTGCCTGCGAACTGGCTCGTAGCTGCTGCTGCCGGAAACGCTTCAGATGTATCACCATTATATCCGGCAGCGACCACAGACCAAGCGTTTTCACCACCGGCAGGTACTCTTGACAGTGTGGACACTTCCACGCATTGTCCTGCCCGAGCGTTTCTGCCTTGGTGTAGTGTTCGAAGCACTGCTCGAGCGTGAGCGCCGAGCTGGCCGGGATCTTCTCCCGCATCTGGCTAACGCTCTCATGCTCCACGAACGGGTCGCCCATATCGCTGAAGAAACGTTCCGGATCGGTCCACTCCAGCAGTAGCTTCACGTGTGTCGGACCCGCATCCGACGGTAGCACTGAAAGCGCCAGATCAATCATCTCCGTAAAGAGCGGATGTTCCACGGTCGCTTCGAGATAGGTGTCCGCATCGCAGGACGGATCCTGTAGCCGCATCCGGAACAGATTCTGTGCCGGTGTGGCAAATGCAAACACCTCCGAACGCAAAATTCCGGATAGTTCCTTCAGCAGCAGCTTCTGCAGTTCGTTGTAGGAAACGTCCCGATTGACCACGAGACAAAACGGTGTACCAAAACGCTTCACGTGCCCATTAGACTCGCGCTTCCCATTGCACAAGCACAGCACAATCTTCGTCCCGCTGGCTGCATCCTGCGCACCACCACCAGAGCTCACCCCAGACAGTGCCGGACATTCGATGCAGTACAGTGGATCGTTTTCACGCACGGACGCCATAAGATGCGAGTCGCAAAACACACGACTGAAGCCCGACTCACAGATCTCGGTCAGTATCATCCGATCGAGTGCGATGCCCGTATCGGCGTGCAGCTGTTCCCGCAGTGCCAACACCGGTGAACCGTGCGGAATGCCCAGCCCTAGCTTCACTTGCTTCGGTTGCTGCGAGGAGTAGATCACCTTCACCAGCACCGGTTGCTGGGAGAGTTGCGGCAGTGGCACCGAAAGACAATAGAACGGATCGAACGTGTTGCTCTGCTTGCCACAGGTCGGACAGGACAGTGACGAGCGAAATTGGGCCTGGAAGACGGCCTGCACGAACGAGTTGTTGCAGCGCACATAGTTTGCTAACGTTTCCGCTGCGATCACCTCATCGGAGCGTCCGTTGTTCTGTGGGAAGGAATGACGATTAGAATGCAGCAACTCGGATCCATCGGTAATGCATTCTTACCTTAATCGCTTTGTATTTTCGCTTTGTTGCAGTATTCAAATCTTCGTGCACCTTGTCGAGCAACCAGAATAGAAATTCCTGGGCGTCATGCTGCGTAGAGCTTCTGAATTGACTTCCGTAACGATCGACCACAGCCTGCCAACATGGGAGAAAGTTAAGAACGTAAGATGGGATGTTCACTGAAACGTATCGCAATATTGATGCTCAGGGTTGCTCAACTCTAATTATTTAGATTTGTTTTTTTTTTCTTAAATTTCGATAACAATTATATCAATTAGTTTAGTTTCGTTTTAACTTTGACGAGCAAGATTAAAATGAGCCCTGCAAATATTTTCTGTTGGGTCTGCTGGTAAGCCAGAACAAAACGAAAAAAAATATTCAATTAACGAAACTGTTAAATAAAGAAAATCTAATTTTGACCAGTTGCCATGGAATTTTCAATTGCGGTCTGTTTGGAGGTCTCGTAAATTTAACACAAACCATCCAATAATGGTTTCATTTGCACACCGGGCGCAAGATAAGATAAACAGCATTCGCGGATTACCTCCGCCAGAGCTGACATGTTTGGCTACCACTGTGCACGGTCCCGGAACCTCTCACCTTAAAATTCGAACTATAGTCCGGCGCGTCCTTGCACGTCCAGAGCGATTTTAGCACCAGCGCCAGCTGCTCCGTCAGCTCACCCTTCGTACCGAACTTTTTGGCATTAATTTTGTTCCGTCGTTTAAGATCAGCCTGCAAGCGAAACAAATGGGACGCGGATTAGAACCTATGCAAAAACAACAAACAATACTACCATCACTTACTTTGTAGAGATCCAAAACGAAATACTGAGCCAGTATGTCCGTGTGGCTGAGACACTGCAGGACGGCGTTCATGAAGCAGGTGTTTCCGTGGTTCCGCAAGCCTATCACACCCGGCACCGTGTCCGGTGGCCACACAAAGTTCCCCGTACCTCCGACACCACCGCCCACACCCGCACCACCGCTGAGGGTGGACGTTTGGGACGTTTGCAGCTTGTCGAATTTATGATTGCCCTAGAAATGATAGAAAAAATACGGTTTATGAATGGTTGCGCGCGCGTGTGTGTGAGTCTGCGGTTGGATCATCAACATGGGAACGGTTGGTGCGGGTGAACTACTCGTCTCCGCCACCTCCCCCTCCCCCCTTCTGGGTGTATGATTGAATGATTGAGAGCAATCAGTGGAGAAGAAGGTCAATTATTGCGGCGATGGACGGCATCGCTTGGGACCATGTAGGGAGGGGGACGGCCGACGAATGGACGTTCCTTCACACCAGCCGCCCAACACAAACATACGCCACACATACACGCACGACCGAGAAACGGGGTGCGCGCGAACGTGTCCAGCCACTTACCACCGTACGATTGACATATGTCATCTGTTGTGCAATGCGATTGATAAACTTTTTCACCGATAATCGGCGGAAGATCTTCTTTTCACCGCCGACCGCTGCACCATCACCGCCGCCGGATGTGGCGGATTTCTTCTGGCCGTTGCTCAACCGCGAATCGCAGCGCGATTCGTCATCTTTTTCGCTGGCAGCACCAGCAGTAGGCACCGTGCTGCCGCCGTTACCATTGCCAACCGCTTTGGTCGTCTGGTTGGCAGCCGCTCCACTGGCCGTTCGCGAACCTTGAAATGGATTGCGCGGCATTGAAAATGCTCGCTTCAGCTTGCTGCTTGCTCCACCGCCGCCGCCGCCCGTACTCCCGGTGGTGGTGCCCACCCGTCCCGACGTCGTCACATCCAGCGTATTATGTTTCTCCATTCTGCTCTCGCGCGACGACGGCCACGAATTGTTGCTGTTGCCTCTGGCTTCTTACGCTCACCATGCGCGGGACACGCGTACTATCGAGAGCCTTTTCCGGTCCACCGGTGGGTGAGAGCCCTGCCCTGCTGCAGACAGACAGGCAGGCAGGCAGGCACAGGACAGATAGACGGAACACACAGCAAACAACACACGACAGGCACGTTTACACCCGTGCGATTGGCGACTTCATGACCTCGCATAGCCCGTCGTCGTCCCGTGTGCGTGTGTCTGTGTTACGTGAAATATGAAAACATTTATTCGCGGGCCTGTGTGCTGCGATGCTCACGCCACCCCAGGCAAGCAGCAGCAGCAGCAGCAGTTGTTGACCACACCACCAGCGGGAGTTGCAAATCAACTACTGGCTCAACACAATAGCAAAAAAATCACTCACACACACGCGCGCGCACGCGAAACACACGACCGCGACGGAGGGCACACACAGCGGGCGGAGGAGGGTTCGCGCGAAAGTGACTCAAGTGGCTTATTAAATTCTTATTATTATTTCTCACACACATACGCACACGCGCGCGCGAGGGACGCACGCACGAAATTTCACGCCCCACCACGACACCCGAGCCCCGTACGTTTAGCGCGAACACGCGATTGGCGAATACGGTGCCGTTTTTCACACCGGAGCGGAAATGTACTCAACAAATGGATGGTCACACACTACCACCGCAACATCGGCGGCATGGTAATGTACACCCGTGTGCCGCACCGTTGTTACTGGTCCTCCCCCCGGTAGCAGCAATTATTGGTACAAATCTTCATTTAAAACGGGTCGCTGCTGCCGTCATCGATGTGTCGCGCTTGCTGCGATTTTTATTACCATTTCCCGCTCACTTCCTGTCCAGCCCGAGTCGGTGGGTTGCTTTCTGTTCTGTAGGTCACGGTTTCTTTCCCTGTCTCCCCCCAACACGCGCACTCTTCCTTCGTAGCACCCAGCAGTGCAGACGACGTGTGCTGATTGCCTGCGCTTTTCTCGCAGCGGATGGTTTGAAGGGTGGGCGGGAGGAAATGGTCCAACTTTCTAGTCGCGGTTTGTGCCCCACCGCGTTATTCACGCGTGCTGGAAAATCATCCTACGTACACACACGCACACACACGCACACCCGCGCACAAGCATAAACCCCCGCCAGAGGACTCTCGCTCCTCACCGCGCCCGTGCAGCAAATAGCCAAAGATAATTTTTAACAGCCTTTTTTCCACACTTGACCCCCGTCGGCAATTTAACGCTGCTTTTCGTGAACCACCACCAAAAACAATCAGCGCGTCTTCGCTTCTTCTTCTTTGGGGTGAGGTGATGGTCGTCGTCGCTACTCCAGCCACACGGTTCGAGTTGAACGTGCCATTTGCGCTTGCTGCCGTTTTGCACAATGATCCTCCGCTTTACTGCGAACGCGACACAATCACTTTTCACGGGGCTGGTCCGTTTTACATTTTACAACACGTACTTTAGTTTAAATTACAACATTTGTACACTTCTTTCACTCCCTGAGGCTGTGCTCTCCCAGGTGGCGTGACGTCTATAGACGTCAAAAGTAGAAAATACAAAAACACGACGAGTAAGACAACGAGTAACGTTGCTATTTGTCCAGCGCACTGTGCTTGTTACGAGATGTTGATATTTTACTTCTACTCTGATAAGCGATATCTTTTCCCGTTTTCTTCCGCCGCATCTGGCCAATCTTCAAACGTCGCATAGTTCTTCATTCCCCCTCGTTTCACCCCTTCCTCTACTCAAAAGCCGAAGTGTAGAGGTGCGTTACGGCGTTACTGAAGCTTCGAATGTATCATGATACATACAACAAAGCTAAACTCCATCATGCATCAGCAGCTTGTTTTATTGCATACATTCGTGGGCATATCGCACCGTTCTGTAAATCTCGGCTTCTAAACTGGTGCGCTTGTAACGTTCACAGGATAGAGATCCTTTGGACGAACTGAATTTCGTTGTGTGAAATTTGATGATGTTCCAAATAAGTTTTGGTAGTGTTGCATAACATTCTATTCAAAACCATTGTAGACAAAACTAATGCTTCAGTTTACGAATCTGCTGAGAGTATTACTATTTGTAATAAATATTGCACTAATGCAAAACACAAAGCGCCATTTAATTTAGAGCCTTCGATACGCAACGATGTTCTTATTCTGTGGCTTCACAACATAGACAAAGAGAGAACTAGTATAAAAATGTGAAGGAGGTTCCCAGGGTTGGACCAGAATAAAGCCCATTCCGTAAGCTGTTAACCGTTACCGGACATGGCAACAAAAATAAAATAAAAACAACACTACCATGGTCCAGTTAAGGCCAGCAAAAGTTCAACGAACGATGGAATGTATGCGCTTTTAGCTTATCTGATGGCTTCTGGCCTGTCATGGTGCGTTTTGCAGTTGCACATGCCGGCTTTTCGGTGTTCCGGCTCATATAAAACAAAATGAACCGCCATCAACCTCCTACTACCATCTCCAGAAGTGATCACCTTCCCTCATCTTCGGTATTCGCCGTCAGCACACAACTCAGCATCACTCCGAAGACTCTGCATTCGCACGATGCACCCACGCAGATAGCGTCCCGAGTGTTGTCTTTTTTTTCGTTATCTCCGGGGGTAGTTGTGAGGAGTTGAGATATCGTACCGGAGATTCGGACGTATGTTTGCCGAGAGCTACGATAAAATCCGTGTCTATATCCACACAGCCAGGCAATGTAAGCAACGGATTCCGGCGCGAAGTGATTCAGTGCGCGAGATCACATTCACGGAACCGGACATGGCAGTGGTGCTGTGTGAATTAGTCAAATACTACAACGACCCTAAGCTTCGTGCGGTAGTTTAATTGAGGCAGTTCGATAAAAAGTGTAGCACGTGTGCAATGCGAGCGTCTCGCGTAGCACCCGATGGCGGCTATGGATGGATTGTTGTGGCAGGTTGTGCACTAGTGAATGTAGGTCCATCGTGGATAGGCTGAAGCATCAACCCCGGTAGTGAATATACTTTTCCCTATTCGACAGGTGTTCAATCAGTCCTTGGTGTCCGTATTCGGTCTCATGTTTGCTGAGTACCTAGCCAGCCTTGGAGAGCATGCATTCGGAGCCGCGCTGGTGATGAACGTGATGAACATTTCACTCAACTTTTCCGGTTTAATCACTGGGCCCATTATCAAACAGTTTAACCCACGCAAGGCCGCTGTTCTCGGGAGTCTTTTGACGGGCAGTGCGCTAACGTTGTGCTCGTACAGTACGAAATTGTGGCAAATCGTACTTTCGTACAGCATTACTTTCGGCTTTGGACTCGGCCTGATACAGGCGTCCACGTTCGTTGCCCTCAACTCCTACTTTCGCCTTCGAAAGGGCCGGGCGGTGGGTTTCGCTCTTGCTGGAACCGGAGTCGGACAGATTCTCATGCCCTTGCTGGTGCAATATCTGCTAAGTAACTATAATTTCAGGGATACCACTCTTATCATCGGTGGGTTAGCGTTTAATGGGGTGAGTTAGAAAACGTTTATCATAACTTACGTTTGATAGGTCATAACCAATATGTTCGTTGCAGGTGGTGGGTGCATGTTTACTGCAACCGGTAGAATGGCACATGAAGGACAGCATGACAGGAGAGGATAGGGAAAGCCAACCACTGCTAGCTGCAGATAAATCGACCCCACAGGCTAATGGCAATTCATGCGCTAAACCTTCCTGCGGCTGGTCGAAGCTAGCCGCATTGATGGACTTTGCGATTTTGAAGCAAGTGTCTTTTTTAAACTTAATCGTTGGCCTTGGACTGGCCTACACTGCGTCGACTAGTTTTTCCTTATTTTTCCCGTATTTTCTCCAGGTTGGTGTAGTTGTGAAGATGCTTGCTTTGTGTCCCTATTAATGACATTTTTCCACATGCTAGAAATCGGCCAATCTTACAATGCTGGAAGCTGCCAACTGCATGTCCGTCCTTTCTACGACCGATCTAATAACGAGGATAACAGTACCAGCGTTTGTGGACAAGATGGAGTTCTCCCATCGAACTACTTTTCTGCTGGCAGGAATCTTTTTGGTCGTGGCACGTTCCATCATGGCGGAGATGCGCTCACTGATACCACTGATGGTTACGTCGGCTTTCTACGGTATCTTCCGGTCGATCACGATCGTAAACCAGAACTTAACCGTAGCGGAGTATTGCAGCGAACGACGTATAGAGAAGATGCTCCCAAATGCGCTAGGCTTCAACATGGTAACCAAGGGTATACTGGTGCTAAGCCTCGGACAAATACTCGGCTGGTTTGCCGACTTCACTGGTAGCTATTCGTTGAACTTACACGCACAAAATTTGCTGCTCGTCACTACATGTGTTTTGTGGCTGTGTGAGATGTATTGTAAGGATGACGATGATGACGATAATTAGCTGACTACTGTCTGGAACTCTTAGTAAAATTTAGCTACGGCAGGTTTTTGTATTACTTATATAAGGAGCAGAACCAATTACTGAAACGTGCTTAAAATAAAATTGTTTGAATACAAATAAATTTTCCTCTGCAGGTCGCAACGGTTTTCTTTACCAACAGAACAAATTCGAATGCAATTTTCAAGATGCACATATACGGAAACCTTGACCAAACGTCAAATTCAAACGCTTGGCATAATTAACGGCTCGCAATTGTCAAAGTGTCAAAGCGTTGAAAACAAGGAACGAAAAACAACACATCGCGTGAAGTGTTTCAAGCCAAAGCTGCAACAAATTAATTTGTAATTTACCTATTTATTCTGCATCCGTTTTCTCTCGCTGTGCTCAATCGGAAGTGTGAAATGGCGGACAATTTCGATGATATGTCGAACGATCAACTGCGGCTGAAGCTGCTCGAATGCGGTTTCTCAAACATGCCGGTTACAAGCACGACGCGGAAGGTGTTGATCAAGAAGCTGCGCAATCATATCTCCTCCGGAAATGGTGCCACGGGAAAGGCAGGACGTCGTGAGACTATTCACAACCTTACAAAATACTCATCGGATGAGGACAGCGAATCAGCGGGCAGCAAGAACACGCCGTCGAAGAAGGCAGCTAAGAAGAAGGAAGTGACTAATCGAAGAGCAACGATTGATGTAGCAGCGGCGACCGCGAAACTTCCCAAACCAGTTTCAGCATCGCAACCGGCACCGAAGGCTACGAACACCACCGAATTGCCACCGACACTAGCTGCGGCATCGATACGTCGGTATGGCAGACTGATCCCGGCAAAGGAGAAGAATTTAGATCTGCCATCATCACAACCGACTCCGAAGGTACCGGCAATATTGGAAGATTCCGATGATGATATGACTCCACTCTCGCAATTGCCCCAGCGCGAACGGAAGTCGAAGAGTCCTTCGTTGTCCCGGGCGGAAATGTTGACCACTTCTTACGTACATCAGGTGGAGGTGCTTGCTAGAGCCCCGGAACCGATCAGCGAAGAGATGGAGATCGATGTACCGGAAGTGGGAAAGAACGCGGATGAGATAGAAGTCATCGTTGTTGAGGATGATGACGATGCATATGATATTCCGGCACTGCAGAAACCTACATTGGTGAAGGAAGTCAAACATCATCAACAAAGGGATGGTTTTCGCACAAATACATCTGACATGACGGGCCGCAAAGCTAGCGACGACTTTAACTTTGTGGAACCGTCATCGCAGAAGTACGCAACCGTCACCGTGAACCAACCGGAACCATCATCATTGAAGTACGGAAGCACCATCACAACCACCGAGCGTTCGCTTCCGAAACCAACGATTGGATCCACTTCCGTTCGGAGCAGTATGTCTTCGGCGATTCGAGATGACGTCGGTCCAAAGTTTGATCCATCGGACTCTCCGTACCTGAGTGAGTTCACCAAGCGGCTGTCACGTTTGCGTGCCGAAGCCGGGCTGCATCCGCGGGATACGCTCGAGCAGCGAGGATCGTCTTCAAGATGGACCATGATTGATGGGGATTCTTCTTCGGTAAGATCTAGTTACGCGCCGCGTGAGACATATGAAGGATCATCGTCACGCTACCGAGCTAATATTGGGCGGCAAACGATCGCTCCGATGCCCTCCACGGGAGTTCGTCGTACCACCACTACCGTCACTCAACGAGGAACGGACATTCGAAGCACCATGCAAACAAACCTACTGGCGCTCGATCAAAAGTACTCGATCCGAACAATATTCTTCAGCTTCATCATTATATTGGTCGTCATTTTTCTATTTGTATTCTTTTTTTTGTAAACAATATCTGAGAAAAAACAATAGAACCGATGCTTCTATCGTGGGGTGATCAACGAAAATCAATTTCAACATTCAAAATACTCTATCACGTATTTTCTAATATTAATAACAAAAAAAAACGAATGAATGCCACACTCCACATGTTATTGTAGTAAGTTTTGTTTTGTCGAATAAACGATAATATCAAAAAGGGAAAATTGTTTGCCTTTTTATTATTCGCCCTCTACTCGATCAATTCACACGTGTTTATTCGCGCGCGCACCACCGTTTGTTCCACCTGGTCGTAACAAAGCATTATTACACGATGTAAAAGTGGACCTGGTTCTTGGTGGGCGCGTTGGCTGGCTGTCTATCGCTTCTACTGTACGAATTAACTACCGTGTTCGACCAGTGCGCGAAACGGTTCGAAGAGATTCCGGATTTTTCGGTGTTTGTTTACTTTTCAAATCTTTTGTACGAGCTAACCTAATTTGATTCTGTTCCGCACACGACAAAAAATAGAGCCATGCATGCCTCCTCTCGTTTACACTATCAATTGAAATTGTTCACTCGTATCTAGGTGGCAATGCATTGCATATAATGAGCGCTTTGCTACATAGAACTGTTTAACAAAACGTTGGCAACAAATTAAAATCGGATTTTCATGTGTAACATATAAACTAACATAAACTTTTTAAAAGCAACGACTATGTAACTATTGCACGGACGGGGGAGTGTGCAAAGGTAGTAGCAGAGGTTTTCCTAGAAACCTTACCCCCGGTCGCTTATCGTTGTACGATCTTGGTCGACGCCTTCTGGAAGCGCTCTTTAGGAGTCTATGTCGGGGTGTTTAAGATAACGAAAAACAAATGCCTGCCCATTTGACCGCTTTTCGAAAGCTCGCAACAGTACGGACGTAATGGGCAAAAGGACGCGTTTGTTTCGCCTTTGAGATCGATGTCACTCACCATCCTCCTTACTAAAAAAAATCATTACTCCCTAAATCGCTATGGCCAACGTAAAACGCTATGTGTGGAATGTTGAAGAAGAGATGGACACTGGAATGTACTGGACAGTACGAGATACACGTGCGGGCACCAGGGAGTACAGTCTACTCCGGCGCCCGAGTATTGCAGTTACCGTGGTAGATCTTGACCGCCCCTTCGCAGTGGAAGTACCTGTCGAAAATGTCGCTGTAACCGTGCTCTCGCCACCACGTACAAAGTTGCCGGTTCCAGATACAATCCAACCGATAGATCAGTCCGGGAAACTCGAACCCCATTAGTGTGTAGAAGTCCTGATCGCCCAGATGTCCCTGAAACGCGTACTTCTCCGCCATGTTCTTCACGGTAGACTCTTTGATGATCTCCTCGTACAGTCGCGACCGCCGAATGCGATCCAGATGCAGCATGACGACTCCCGAATTGAGGCCGGGATATCCGTGACGTCGCTTTTCAACTGGACTGCCAGGTTTTTTACTGTGCGAGAAATCTTTCGACCCGTCAGTCGACTCGGCGATGTTGTCCAGATAGTATGGACTACCGAAGACGGTTTGTGGATTATTCATCCGGTAGCGGGATAGTACGTGTCGGTACACCGGCGTCAGCTCGGGAGCTAAGCCGAACAGTTGGTCCGGGGCAAACAGGTCAAACTGGTCGAACAGCTCCTTAACGGACGCCCGGAACACGACGTCACAGTCGATCAGGATCGCCCGGCGCATACTCCGATCGACAATGCGATGCAATCCGAGCGACAGCAGAAATAAGGCATCACTGTAGTAGCTCCCCGATCGGTAGTTAAACAGCGGCAGCATCCCGTGCACGATGTCGCCAATCTTTTCCGCACAATCCTGCACATGGTACAGCGTGTAGAAGGCGGTCCGGTGGAACCGTTCAATCTGCTGCTTGATCAGCTCCTCCGCCGAGTGTTCGCTCTGCTCGTCCGTGATGATGTGCAGATGCAGCTCCACTGTGCTGTACTTGAGCAGACTGCGCAGGAACAACTCCAGCTGGCTGTGCAGGATCTGGTTTTGGCTTTCCTTCGTGTAGATGATGAAGATGTTGTACTCCGTGTCGTTCGCCCCTTTCGGGACGTACTTGACGCGTTTCAGCTTACTTGCCGCAGTGTCTCCGAGGCTGGTGGTGCCATCTTCGCTGCCCGTGCCGTTGCGCTTCGTGTCGTGGTGTTGCTGCTGCGGTGGATGTTGGTGATGTTGGTGGTTTCGGTGCACCAAGGCGGCAGCCGACGCCGAATGCTCCGGCGTTTCCTTCTGCACAAGATGCCTATTGAAGACGCTGCTGTTCGCGTAGATAAACAGCAGGAACCCACTGGCGACGATAAACACCAGCAGCGCCTTGTTCATGCCCATCTGCCCGATCCGTGGCAGCGCGAGCCACCACCGCCGTCGTCGCTGCCACCAACCGATCGTAGCCAGAGCTTCCTTCCGATGCACGCGTCTCGCGGTTCGCCTGCTACTCCCAGGACCGTAGCAGCAGACAGGGTAGATCTAGTTTCATAATCAGCACTCGAGCGCCCTGGCCTCCTTTCTGAAGCGAGATCCTTGCAGCACCGGATTTGGGTCACCTCTCTTTCGCGCACACACACACACACACACACCGCGTCCTGCCCGGAGTTTTTAGGCGCACTTCCGCATGGTATATTGCTTCGTATCGATCAAGAATTCGCGTCAATTAGATTATGCTGCTCGGAGCTTCTGGCGGGGGGTGGCTGTTTCAGGGTACTGTTTTCAGCCCTCGCATTATCCTTTTTTCTGCACCCGATGACGTTTGGACGATTTGCCCAGCACCCTGGCCCTCCCCGCCCGCGTGAGGGAGGCAGGAATTGCGAGCCATTTTGACAGCACCAGCGGTTTGTTTTGCAGTGGGGGCGCTCTTTGACGTTTGTGTCAAAAGATGCGCAAGAGTCAGAGCGGGGCAGAGCGAGAGAGACGACGTAAATAGCAATACACACATTGGAGGTCAGTCAACAAAAGCAATTGCAAGTGCGAAATGGAACGGACGTGTGTGTGCGCGGTTGTGGTCTAGCAGTAGGGTTCGCGCACGAGACGAATTGACCTTCTATCGTGAACGTACGACAAAGGAGGTCGAATTACTTTACGTCTTCACCGCGGGAAGGAGTCTGTTTGTGTGTGTATGTGTGTGTGAAAGCTTGTGAGTTGTCAAAAAGCGCGAGAAGACCTTGTTTACTGCTGCACTACGACGAGACGTCGACATCATCGATTTTTTTCCACAACCACACTCTCGCACACGGCACAGTTCGCGGAGTGCGCCACTGAGTTTGCGAGAAGAAAAAGTGTTGACTGTACGGGGGGGAAAGGCTTGATCGCCGCGATATTAAGTGTTCGGTGAGCGTGAGATATTGGGGTGGTGTTCGTGAAAAGCTCCCTCGCCCCGAGAAAGGATGATGTATGCCAGCGGGAGCAGCAGCAGCAGCAGCAGCATCAGCCGTAGCATGAGCAGCAAAGTGGATCACACAAAGAAGAAGTAGATCTAGCACGCACGACAGCAATTGGACGAGGAGGCAGGCAGGGATCAACGGGAGGCAGGCCAGCTGTTTCCAGACAGGGGTTGGGTGGTTGGTCTTTCGTTGTGCAAACGGCGGGCACCCCATACGAGAGCGATAGAGAGAGCAGGAAGAACAGACACGTAAGTAACGAATGGAGGAGCCGCACTGTGGTTTGTGGATAACGGATCCAAGAATATGGTGTGTGCATGGCGGCCACTCAAACAACCAGTCTGCTACTATTGCTGCGGCTAGCGTACGTAACTACGCAAAAGTTTTCTCATGATGCGGTGCTGCGCTCCACAACACCGGGAAATGTGTGTTACGACTCGGGGTGCCTGTGCCTGTGCCTGCATGCTACGCGCTCGGTGTGGGTTCTCCCCCACATACACGTCAGATAACTGTACTGTATGGGGTTTTTATTGCCTCCTCCTCGCTACTGCCGCCGCCCTGATTTGCCCACCGGTGTGGGGGTGTGCATCGCAATTTACCCATGATATGGTCGTAACATTCCTGCTACAAGTTGGGCTGGGTCCCGCTGCTCCGTCGACAGCACACAGCACACATCGCAGTTCGCAGGATGATGAGTCAGGCCGAACCTGCCGAATGTTTGTTCTAGAGTGGCTGCGGTGTTGCGCTACACTATCGGAATTTTCGACCCATTCCGGTCTCTTATCAGACTTCAAGCCCACACCACGCACACACTTCCCATGGGTTGCCCTGCCGCTGCCGTTGATACCACAGGCGCAAGCCCTAGTCTCCCCCTGAAGCGATAGGTTTTGTTGAATCACACGAAAATTGCATCAACTAGCAGCGAACAGAGCCAGTAGAGACATCGGCTGTCGGCATACAATGGGAGTGTAAATCACCTTTTTCCATCGGTGCTCGGTGTGTGCGAGACCCTGCTGGTGTGGTGTGCTGCTCTGCCTCTGCATCAGCATGATGGAGGGGGTCGTTTATTAGCAGCAAGTCGTCGACGCGGTCGTCGTCATCGAGCAGGCACAGACAGCGTGCGGGCAGAGAACGCGAAACACTGCGCGTGAACTGTCGCGTTGGAAGAGCAGTGTTTAGAAAACCGTCGAATTTCCGTAACCTCCAGCGCTATTTGGATGGTTTTGGTTGCTGCAGTAGTAGTAGGCGATGCGAGCTCTCCCCCACTGCCGCTAAAATTGCACTATGAAGACTCGTACCAAGAAAGGTGTGTGTGCGCGTGAGTGTATGTCTTGCGGTTGGCCACCAAAAACCCAGCCGCGTTGCACTGCAGGGGCAACCTTGACCAGCGCGACACATCGAATACACCATTCAATTCGCTCCGTGTGGTGTGTGGTGCCTTTGCATTCAACTACCGTGCCTTTCTTATCGAAAGATCGAACATGTCGGTGTTGGGAAGGAGGAGGGTGTTTACCTAGCGGTGGAAGAAGAGGAGGAGGAGGTGAAGGACACTAGTATCTTTGTGCTTGCCAAAGACATCTCCGCTAGATAGGAGCGCGAACCCGACGACTCACACTCGGTCAATACGCACTAGTTATCTCGAGTTCCTGTGTGCAGTCTGTCGGTTTGGCTGCGTGTGTGGCTCATAATCATTTCACTGTCGCTGCCGCGAAGCACACACATTCGAAGTCTATTTAGCACCGAAACCGGCCCCGGGTGGTCGCACACTGTATCGACTGGTTTTGGAGAATCACATGTCGTGACCGAAGCGACCGGTTTCTGGTGTTCGCTAATCAGCCTTCAGACTCAAATGCCGCGATGAAACATGTGGTCTTATGTGCGTGTTATCCTCCCTCTCCCTAGCTCTCACTGATCTACCGTGTGCGATGTCGGTGTTTGCATCGGAAGTTTATGAGTGTCTTTCTGCTTGTTTTACTCCGCAGCGATCATCAACGGGACGAAGGGTGGTGGAGCTCCACCGCGCACGGGCTCAACCATGGACACCGCCACCGGGTCCGGTCTGATGGAGGAATACGATCTGATGAAGCAGCAGAAGTACCGCGTGTACATCTCAAACATCGACAAGGCGCTCAAAAACTTTGAATATTCCAGCGAGTGGGCCGACCTGATCTCGGCCCTGGGCAAACTGAACAAAGTGATCTCCTCGAACGCACAGTATCAAATCATCCCGCGGCGGATCAAAATTTCGAAGCGTCTAGCACAGTGCATGCACCCCGCACTGCCGTCCGGCGTGCACCTGAAGGCGCTCGAGTCGTACGATGTCATCTTCAGCAACATCGGTGTGGAGCGGCTCGCTTCGGAGTTGTTCATCTACAGTGCCGGGCTGTTTCCGCTGCTCGGTTATTCAGCGATGAACGTACGGCCGACACTGCTGTCGATTTACGAGAAGTACTTCGTTCCGCTCGGCGAGAAGCTTCGGCCGGCGTTGAGTGGGTTCCTGAGCGGTGTCTTTCCGGGCCTGGAAGCTGGTCAGGACCACTTCGAGCGGACGAACCAGCTGCTGGATAAGGTGTGCATCGCGGTGCAGCTGGAGTGTTTCTATACCTGCCTGTGGGAGTGTATTGTTACGAATGCGTCCGTCCGACTGCCGGCCATCACGTACGTGCTGGAGCACTACGACAAGAAGGTCCCGTGTGCGGTTCAGCGCGAACTGATGGGCAGCAGTGCCGAGTTGATGGTGAACGGACTTTGCAGCTGTCTCAACGATGCCGTCATACTGGTGCAGCGGAATACGCTCGAATTTCTGCTGCTCGCCTTTCCGATGCACGATCCGCTGCTGTCGGAGATGTACACGACACGGCTGGTCAAAACGGCACTCAACACGATCTTGCGGCGAGATATGTCGCTCAACCGGCGGCTCTACTCGTGGCTGCTCGGGGCCGACACGAGCATGGGCAAGCACGCGGTGAGTGCGGCAATGTCGGTCGATTCAACAGAACCGTACGATCCAAACACCTATTTTGAACGACACGCCAAAAAGCGATTGATAGCCGCATTCAAGATGGTGCTAAAGGAGAGCATTGCACACACGCCGGTGGATCTCAGTCCCTACAGGATACTGATATCGTTGTTAGACAAGGCCGAAATTGGACTGCGCATCTTGGACGACGTGCTCTGTGACATTATCCGTGCAATATCGCTATGTAATGGCAACCTGGAAGTGCAGAAGTCAGCGAACTTACTATTCTCGACGTTCGATCCGGCGTATATCTGGAACTACATGGCCAGGCTATATCGCGAGGCGGCCGTTGCATCGGAGCGACAGCGAACTGACTCCGAACCCATCAGGATCGACTCCGGTTCACCTAGCACGGTCGAGGTGTGCCACTTGACTGAATTCCTGCTCGAGACGCTCTCACTAGAGATGTACAACGAGACGACGCGCGTCCACCTGCCCAAGTTCCTGCTGTCGCTCATCGGTATGCTCACGACGTACGAGAGTAACATGCTTTCGATCGAGGTGGCATCCTCGCTGCGGCTGCTTGTAAAGATTGTTTCCAAAATCCAGCCCATGATTATGTCGGAGAAAGTGTTGGAGCTATCGTTGAGTCGTAGCGCTAGCGCAACGCCGCACCAATCGGCGGCTCTGCAGGGTAGTGGCGATGGTACGAAAGAGCCAGGTAACAATCTGGAGAAGAGTAGCAGTGATTCAAAGATACACGAAAGCACGCTACAGGTCCTGGAGAATGGTAGCAACACGTTCCAGCGATCCAGCTCCAGCCAAGGATTGCACAAGAAGGGTAGCGGCGGTTCTGGATCCGGCAGCGGGAAGTATAGCAAGGGCAAGGGTAAAAAGTCCAAGTCATACACTAAGCTGAGCGAGCTGAGCTCCAGCCGAGAGGGATCGTTGAAGGGTAGCAAAACGAAGCTGAATCGAGTGGAGTCGGAGTTGAAGATAAGTGGTGCAAGTTCGACACCGAATCTGGAGAACGGTATCGGTACCGATAATGGAAATGGTACCGAGTTGACGGGTGGTTCGGAAGAGGACGCGATAGAAGATCGCAAAAGGTTTAGTTGCAGCAGCAGCAGTAGCACTAGCAGCAGCAGTAGCAGCAGTTACAGTAGTACATCCAACAGTAACCGCAGCCGAAGCAGTACTGCCAGCGGTGCGGAAGAAGCAGGTATTGCGGCTCGTGGAATCATTATACAAGTGCAATCATCGGATAGTGGTAGTGGCGGTGGTTCCACCATAGCGCAGCTACCCGACTGTCCCATCCTAGATCGATGTATCCGGCAGTACGTATCCTTTTTCGAGCTGTACGTGTGTAGAAAACTTTTGTCTCAAATTGACAACATGGCCAGTGGCGAACAGGTTAGTTTGCAGGGAAACGTTATCCTGAATGCAAACGATCCGTCGGGAGGTTTGGCTTCATTGAACGATCAAGATCTGGTGGTTATAAATACGCTGGTGTGCGAGCTGGACGAAGTGTTCGAGAGTCTCACCACGAACTCCCTGTCGTCTCGTGCCAAGTTGACGGCCATGTTGACTCAATCCGTTGAACGGCGATCAGCGGAAACGACACCTGCACCGAAAACCTCGAGCAGAGAACCGAGTCGAAAGCAGGAGTACGAGATAGCGCAGTTAGTGCGGGGTAACGAAAAGTTGTCCCGAGTGTCTCGTACGCCAATCTGTGAATCGCTCAGGAACGCGCTGAAGCTTGCTTGCAACGTTCTTACCGAAATGTCATCGTTTCCCAACTACCGAAATGAGACAGGAAACACGGAACGGTTGGATGATGTGCCGGGATGGCTCAAAGCTCTGACCGTCCTGGCGATCTTCGTCAGTGACTTGGACACGCAGTTGTCTGCGGCTCAGACATTGATCGACATGATTGGACTGCTGCGAACGAACGGGAAAAAATCGTCCAAAGACTCTAGCAACGGAAAAACGATCGTGCTCATGATGCCGCTTCTGAAACTATCGCATGTAAACTGTTTAGAGCGACGCACGAAAGTGTTCCAGGTGTTGACTACAATGCTGTGGGACTATCTGGATGGTTCGCGGGCTGAAGCGCGTACGATAAGTCTACTCCTGTATCGCATTCACAATTGTCTTGATAGCCGCTTCACAGAGCACGTCATCATCGATCGGCTGCTTGTGCCACAAACCCTGTTTGATGATGACGAAACCGCCGACGTTCATTACAGAGGCGTTTTGGACCGTACGGTGCGGCGGAAGGACTCGTCGGCGCTGCACGCCTTGTGGCAAATCCCTGTCTTAGCAAAAACGGAACTAAAGATCGATTCGGAAGGCTTCAGGAAGTTTCAACTGCTGTGGAAACTTGGACGAGACACCTACCATGGAAATGAATTCGAAAAGTTGCTGTTCCTAGTACTAGATTCGCTGACTCTGCCTAGAAACGTTTCGATACAGGTGAAAACTGCAAACTGGCTACGCGAGGCACTGGTACGTGGGGATATAGGGCGCATATTAAAGTTGCTGCTGAAGATTTTGTTGAACGAAAGTACGAAGCGATTGAGCGTGTTCTGTCCGAGGCGTTTGCGAGGTGCGGGTAGTGGAATGGAGCTAGACGAAGGGACGATGAATGGCGGAAGCGGTTCCGTGAGTGAGTGGGAGAAGGAGTTGCTGTCTGATGCGGACGTGCAACTGAATCAGGCTTGTTTTGCCGTTAGCTCGGAGGATGGACATATACGGTACCATATAGATCCCGCGGCTGGGAAGAAACGAAGTCCGATTCGGTCCATACAAAAAAAGATATTTGGTGTCTCGATCGGTGGTGGAGGTAGCGGAAGTTCTAAAGGAGGTGATTCCGGTCGTTCCGGTACTCCCGGAAGTGGTGGTCAGTTGATCGTGTCGAACTACGTGACGAACGAGAGTGTAGTGAAAAAGGCGGCTCAGGGAGGCGGCGGTGCTTCTAGTTCCGAACAGGGAGACGACGGTGGACAGTACGGAAAAATCTCAGTCATCATCAATCCTCTGGAGTCAGACCAGCTATCGGGAATAGCCGGATCGACGAAAGCCGCTGGAATGCGAAATCGTTCCAATTCGATGGGACTACTAGCTGCGGGTGATGTGGACAGCGGTATTTCGGAACCGAGTTCCCTTGCCACTCCAGGCGGAGGTGGGTCTCATCAGCTCGGGAAGAAAGAGTTCCATCGTTCAACATCCGATCTGGACGACACAAATGACAGTGAGCCGGACTTTACGGGGCACGGACGTGGGAAGCAACGCAATAGTCGCTTTCGAGGTTCCGAAGGATACGTCGACAATGAACCGATCAAACGATACGTCGAGGACGGACCGATCGTGGATTTTATCAGTAAATCAAGTGATCGTTTTCGCAACCGTAAGACGTATCTCATCTCTTCGGGGAACCTGTCCGGAGCAGGGGAAGATTCGCTTCTGTCCGGATCATCCTACACACTCACGAATGGGCTGTCTCCCTCTTTGAATGGCACGATAACGACAGACGAGATCACGAACGAGGATGGCAGTATTACGATGACTACCACCACTACAGCCAGTGCGTCTGGAGATTGTTCCGGTTTAGATGACAACGGGGAGGAAAAGTCTGCGCCCAAGGTGACGTTTACTCGCATCAAAAGTTGGCGCAACGGAAACAAGCTATACCCATTCCACACGCACTTCCTCGTGTACGAGTCGGTGTTCAACACGAAGCAGATCCTGTCCACAATCGAAACCCTGCGTAACATCCTCACAAACGACGCACGATTCTTTCTGTGCCTGTCGGTGACGACGTCCGTTTCAAGCGGACAGATCAAATCGTTACTCCTTCGCCATCGCCGCAACATTTTTGGTAAAGGTTTTACCGAAGCGCGAGACGATTCGGAGCATCAGAATCTGTACCGAGGCAGCATGTACCTTGAAGTGATTCTCACCGTGCTGTTGTACTACACACGCAGCTACCAGACCGACCAGGGTCGTGATGGTAAGGGACGGCAGCCGTCGCGCGATGATTTCAACACGAATGCGAAGATTCAGCTTGAATGTATCGAGCTGATGACGACAATTTTTGGTGAACTACTAGCGGTGGTGAAAGATGTGGGTAAAAACCTTGCCAACTACGTTGCGGATCTGATGGACAAGTGTAAGGTGCAGAAGATTGTTCTCTATTGCCTGGCATCGTCGGTGAACTATTTCTCAAGTCCGGGTGGGTACACCTGTCCGGCGGACGAGGTACTACGGTACAGTGATCCGGAAAGTACACGTCAGAATGCTGAGGCGTATCAGATTGAACTGCTAAGGTTGCTACTGGCGGTGCTAAAGTTGGAGCACGAGATCACTCTACAACGCGCCGATGGATCCGAAGGAACATCCACCACTGGAGCAACGGTGGCGACCGGAGTTGTAGGATCATCAGCGACGAACAATAAGAGTGGTGCAGCTGCGGCTACAACTGCTTCTCCAACCAAAGTCGCGCCGGAGACGAAGCGAACTTACCGATACGCTCCGAATCAACTGCTCGCTCAGCAACCAATGTTCCTGTCCACGATCTTGTCCGCACTCGCCTGTGATCGGCTGCAGTATGTGCACAAGAATTGGACCGACATGATAACGGCCTGTTTGACCTGTTTGCCTCCGGGCAACCTGACCAACATTGTGATCAGCGTCATTCATCAGCTGTGCAATAATCTGGACCGTGTGACAAAGCGTCACCGTATACTGGTGCAATCGTTCGACTACATTGTCTCACAGCTGGAAGCAATCACCGTACTTGCGCACTACTGCCTGCTAGATAGCTCACAACAGATTTCACTTGCGAGCATGTTCACGTCCTCGACAGGCTCCGGCAGCAACGGACTCTTGAACTCTGCAGCGGCGAACCAATCAGGACAGATCATCAACAACATTATGAACGTGTTCCTTTCCTACTCGTCATCGCTGCTGAGCGGTGGTATTAACTATCAGGTGAAAAAGGGCCATCAGGAAGTGGCGAAAGCAGCCATTTTGAGTCACCTACCACGCATCATCATCACGTTCGCCACACTCTGGGAAACTAGCATCAATGAGTTCCGCCGAGGGAAGCACCAGCTGCTGGAGTTCCTTAGTCCCATCTCTATGCACTACGGTACCAACTTCCTGACAGCGATTGCGGTAGCCTGGCATGAACGAAGTAGCAGCGAATCGCCGGGTAAAGCATCAGCCAGCACCAGTGAAGCAGGAGCTACCGGAAATGACGCGTCGGATGTTGATTTCTTCGACATTATGCCAAAAGCGTTGCCTCAAGCGAATGATAACCAATTGCTGCTAGTGAAGCTGATCACCGGCATTCGTATCATGTCGGTGGATTCGTTCATACAGACGATGCATCAGGTGATCAAGAGTCCGCCTCCGATCTATCAACCACCGACGGGGCTTAACCTTGAGGTGAGCGCGCTGGAGCTGCTGTACTTCTTCCTCATATCCGGTGTTTCACCGGCACAGTATACGGACTGCTGGAGTTCACTGTACGCCCTGCTCAAGGACTGTCTAACGCTACAGATCACCGCTCAGTTCGTAGCACTGTCGATTCTGAATGAGTTCGTGCAGCGATGCCCAACGATGCCGTTCTCGGACAAGAAGGATCTTCGTGACTTGCACGATGTAACGTCCCGCCTAGTGGAGGCCGTATCGAACGTGGCTGGATCATGCCTGGAGCAGACCACTTGGTTGCGGCGGAACCTCTCCGTTAAGGAAGAGTTCGCTTCGATCGAGAGCACCGGAAAAGATGGGCTACTGATGCCTTCCAGTCAGCACTACTCGATACAGGCGCAATCAATTCTGGCCGCCATTTTGGCCTCGCTGCTCGATGTCGCGTTTAGCTCGCAGGAGAAGGACAAGGTGACCACGATCGTCACCGGTGTCATGTACAACATTGTGCCTTATCTCAAAACGCACACGGTGAAGAACATTCCGACGTTTCACGCCTGCTCGAATCTGCTGGCCAGCTTGAGCACGTATCAGGTAAGTGTGCGGGCTAGAGTGTTATTACCGGTAAAGAACGCCTCTCTAATATACGGTTTTCGTTTGCAGTATATTCGTAAAGCTTGGCGTAAGGATGCCCTCGACCTGCTGCTGGATTCGACCTTTTTCCAAATGGACAGTCGTTGCTTGCCGTACTGGAAGACTATCCTCGATAGTTTGATGACCTGTGATAACACTACCTTTAGAGATCTTATGAGTAAGTGCTAGATGAAAGGGTTTTACCGATCGTTCGCCGGAAGCTAACTTTCTTTCTATCGTATCCAGACCGTTTACCATTAGCGCAAACCGGCACGTTGAATATATTTACGTCCAAGGAGCAGGAGTACGAACAGCGTGCATTGCTCCTAAAGCGGCTGGCATTTGTAATTTTCTGCAGTGAAGTTGATCAGTATCATAAATATATGCCAGAGATTCAAGGTAGCGTATGAGATATTGCAGCCTATTTTCAACCCAGCCTATGTCGAATTTACCGGTACCGGATTTCATTTCAGAACAACTTGCCAACAGCTTACGACTACCGCAGGTCGTACCATTAATCCAATCGGCCGTCTTCCTGTGTTTCCGTGTGCTACTGTTGCGAATGTCGGCGGACCATGTTACTAGCCTGTGGCCAATCATCATTGCAGAAATGGTGCAAGTGTTTCTATCCATCGAACAGGAGCTTATGACGGATACGGAGGAGTTTAGGTATGTAGTTTGGGTACAAAACGATTGTAGAGAATCGTAAAACTTCTTCCTTTTGACACACCGGTCGTTTTGTTTCTAACTTCACAATTCGTGCCATTATATGTAATTTTAATTCTCCTTTTGTTTTCCCTCCAAGTTTGTATTTTGATTTAACTTTCTTCCTTTTGGATAGTTTCCTGTACTATAATTTCCACTGTTTGTAGCTATTTACTCAGACTATTCGTTCTGGGATGTATAAATCGTTCACAGTACTGCTGATTGATGACTAAATATACGAATTTTCTCTTTGTCTTCTCCCACCGTTTTTTCTCACCCACACAACCACAAAAATTCACTGTTCCTTCATTCGGTTGTTGGTATTCTGTCGTTTGAATACTGAAACAACATCATGCCCAACTTCGATAAAACACAGGTCCCAATCGAGGTAAGAATCTTTTGTCGTGCACAAAACTTCAATGGACGCGTCGTTTGCGCTCTTAGCAGAAAAAAAACACTGGATACGACCAGCATGAACACCTCGAACGCGGACGAGTTCCCATGGGATTCACAGCAAGCAATGATATCAGTGAGGGGTTTTATTGATTTATTCTCTTTCTTTGTGTCTGTCGCGGGGCGTCCTCTAGCCAACATATACGAATGCTGTCGGGACTCGATACGGCCTGGGTGACGAACACCAGCAACGGGCTGTACTCGTACGGGCATCCACACTGGCGCATGGTGCAGCTAGAGACAGCCAAGCTTCTCGAATTGGGTTGCGTTTTACCGGCCACCATTTTACCGCACTTCCAGATGTAAGTTTACCTTTTACCAAACTGATCCAAAGGATGTCCGTAACTCATGGCGCGTCCCTCTTTACAGGTATCGATGGGCTTTCGTTAGCAGCCAGAATGAGAATTTGCATAAGCCGGGCGGACACGATGAGAAGAAAATGGCTTTCATACCTCACGTCTCGCGGATATCACAGTTGATGGATCTTCGCTATACATCGCATTCACCGGTAAGTTGGACATGTACTGAATATGTGCGACTCTGTTGTATCGACGTCCACCGTGTATCATCGTTCTTTGGTGTCTCTCTGAACAGAAAATGCAGACCACTAAAGGAAGCCACATCATGCTGACCTGCCAGTCGATCAATACCCTGCAGGATCTGTACGGTTTTTTCTCCACTCTCTCGATGCGCTGGCCGTCGCACATATCGTACACTGACACCGAGAAGGACACTAAGCAATGCTTGGACGAGGTGGAGTACGTGCTGGCACTAGACTTTCTGGAGAAAATGCCTTCCACGAAGTAGTAGTAGTAGCAACCGTAATAGTAATGCTTGTGGACCAGGCAGAACAGGGAGCCGAAACACGCGCACAATATCGTATCTTCTATAAGAACGGTCGTCAGCAGTCACTAACGGCGAAGCAATCGACTACTATGATCCCGAATACATGATTCGCTACAGTATTTTTTCTCCCCGATTGGTATACAGGAGGAATGATCCTACGCCCTGACCTTCTTCCGGAGAGCTTCATTTCTCAGTAGTCAATTCGACAGCATGCATTCTGTCTCAAAAACTGCTTAAGCAGCCTAAGATTAAGTTTTAGTTGGTACTTCCCACTCCGCCAGCGCTGCTAGTGACTGAGTCAATCTGAATTCTAACCGATGAACCGATGTGTGTATGTATGTGTGATTGTGTACGTGTACGTGTGTTTATGTGATTTAAAGATATTATGACCATATGTGACCTATCGATGTTTCTAAATATTCATATTCAAACTAATCGTCCACAATTCCCTGGCTGGTGCCGACTGTTGTTCGCAATTGTTCGTGGTATTGTTGAGCTGCAATTGCTGCGGGCGGAGTGGAACGAAGAGGGGAGAAGGGATCGTGGTGGGTGCAGCGTGGAACGACGTGTGATGTTACTGTAAGTCGAGATAATAGACCGTTAGACAATGCCGTACGCTTTATCTATAACTGCAAGTGGACGACGACGAAGACGAAGAATGTTATCGTAATTTATGATTGATTGATTTGGAAGGAGACGTTAATGAATGGATCAATAAATATTGTTTGAAATAATTTTTTATCAAAGAGTCGCTGAGAGGTTGTACATATTTGGATACAATTCGGAGCTAGACCGGAAAGAATGCAAACACTTTAGGGTAAGTACGAAGCGCGGTTCTTGCATGCTATTGCTATCACGTCGGTAAAGGGTTTATTTTTCGATCGGTTTCCATGTATTGCTGTGACATCGGTAAAAAAGATATCGCGAAACGTTAAATGATGAATGAGTTCGTATCCGCCCAAATCCATAAAATTGCAGGGAATAATGCTTATTGTCGTTTGACCTATGGAGGCAAATTGGACCCTGGTCGGTTCAACACATTGCTAAGCTCTCAATTTGGTAATATAAACGTTTCTCAGAATAGAAAAAAAACTTAAAAATAAGAACTAATAAAATAAAATAAATTCAAAATTTGTGCAAAGTGCACAGACGATCACAGAACAGCATTAGAATAGTTTTGCATCATCTCACATGATGAAAACTAAACAACAAATTACATAAGAAGTGAAACCAGTTATCAGGCGAACGCGAAACAAATCACACTTCTTCTCGTGTTTACGCTGGAGGCCGTCCATCGTGTGAGTTCTTACCCGCTCCGTGCGAAAGCAGAACAGTTGTATAAACACACCAACACGACACGACCGTGCAACGAACGAAAAAAGCAAGCTTTAGCCTGACGGTGACGACAGTTTGAAAATGGTGCAACAGGTTTCCGCTGTATTCACAGGCAGCAGCGGCAACGGTACTTTTCGGTGATTAAAACCCAAATTGCCGATGAGTAACAAAGGTGCGTGCACGTATCCATGACGACGGCGCATTGGTTGGCGGCGAAGCGGTTCATTTTCGTGGAGTGGGTGGTGTTGTGTTTCCGCTGCTCGCGTTGGGTGTGTTGTGTTCCCTCTCTTATCAAAACCAGTGCTCATTGCCGATAAGAGTGGCTTAGTGTGGGGCAGTTCAGGTTCAGGTGCGTGCGACCGCTGATTGGGCAAGTGCGAAATGGGAAACGTCGCCGATTTACCGAAAATGCTGCTGCTGCTGCTGATCAGTTGTGGGCCTTTGTTCGTACAGGCAATTCCACAATCGATACTTTTGCCACCACAAGTGGAGACCATTAACGGGAACAACTTCACCGACCCAACACGGTTGCATGAGCATGGTAACGATCGGCATGCGCGAGCCGGAGCTTTGTCTCTCACGTCTGATCCTTTCGCTCCATTCCATTCCAGAGTACGCCTACGTGTCGAGCTGGCCTATTTTGGATCGGAAGCTTGGTTCGGTGTCGGCGGTAGCGATCGATGGGGACGGTAACGTCGTCATCTTCCATCGTGCATCCCACGTCTGGACGCTGGCTTCGTTCGACAGTGAAAACCGGTACCAGGAAGCAACAGGTGGCCCGATCGCTGAGCAGGCGGTGCTGAAGTTCAATCGCGATAACGGGGCACTGCTGCAGGAGTGGGGCTCCAATCTGTTCTACATGCCGCACGGCTTGACGCTCGATCACGAGCAGAACTACTGGCTCACGGATGTGGCACTCCACCAAGTGTTCAAGTTCGATCTCGCGCGCTCAACAACCGCGCCCGTGCTGACGCTCGGAACTCGTTTTGAGCCGGGCAACGATATGTATCACTACTGCAAGCCAACTGCCGTGGCCGTGCTGCAAAGTGGAGAGTTTTTCGTTGCAGACGGCTACTGCAACGGGCGCATCGTGAAGTACACCGCGGAGGGAGTGCCCACCATGTCCTGGGGACGTAATTCCTTCATCCTCACGCGAACCTTCACGCTCGCGCCGGGCCCGGTGCCGGAGAATTTCTTCGCCATTCCCCACGCGCTGACGCTGGTGGGCGATCGGGAGCTGTTGTGTGTGGCGGATCGCGAGCAGGGTCGGGTGCAGTGCTTCCATACGGGCAATGGGACCTTTCATTCGCAGTACAGCAGCCCCGAGATGATAGGCAGTCGATTGTTCAGCGTGAAGTACGTCCACGCCGACGGTGGACTGCTGTACACGATCAATGGACCACAGTTCGATCTGAACGTCAAACCCGTAGGGGGATACATTATCGAAATGAGTAGCGGCAGTGTCGTTGGGCGGTTCCAGCCGAATAATTCCAAACACGCGTTCAGTAATCCACACGAACTTGCCGTTACGGACGACGGGACAGAAGTGTACGTCGCGGAGCTGGATCCACAGATGGTCCACAAGTTCCGCCGTATCCCGAAAGCAACGCAACCCCAAGGTGAGCATATTACCGACAGCAGCGCTAGTTATTTAACGCGTGCGAATGTCCACCCGGAGGCGAACGGAATGAGCAGTGCGCTGACCGCCAGTTCGATTGGGATATTTTCCATGGTTAGCACCCTGATCGTGACCAGCCTGTTGGTTATCCTGATGGCGCGCGTTATATGCTTCCGCTCCGGGCAAGGATCCTCACGGTTCGACGAAGTACCGCTGCGAAACATGGCGGGCGACGAAGGTTAAAGGAACTTTGCTTGCAATATTTTACACCACGATCTGTGATCCCAGCGGACGGACTACTTGACGGACGAGACAACTTACAATTGAACTGAAACTAGCAATCTAGCGTACATAAGTTGGCACAGCTGCCACCAAGGTTTGGTCAATACCAAAAAAAGGAACGATAACCAGTTACGAGTGAGACTATTTAATGTTCTAATAATATATCAATATAACGCAAAGGACGCAATGAGATTTCGTCAACAGGCTACCCCACCCATCATAGAACTATCGTTTAACTGCGGTGATGACATGATTCCTCGGTGACAGATACGGATCGAACAGGACGTCGATGCGCGCGTTCGCTCCCTTTTCGAGCAAAAACAACAACCGATCGTACAGCACGATCGTTTCGACGAGCGGTGCAAACATCAGTCTCAGCGTGTAGAACTTTACGACCTCCTCCCATCGGTCGAGGTTGTCGCGGGTTTCGTACGAATGCGTTTCATCGCTTGGGACAACGATTCCCAGCCCGGTGACGGCGCGTTCGCAGTACTCCGCGAAGCTCACGTCCGTCGCCCGGATGCCACTCTTCAGGCCGGCGTGCTGCAAATCTGGCCGCATTCGAACGATGATGCATTCGATGGCGGCACGGTACGCGTGTATCTTGAGCTCGTGGTAATCGGCACCCAGTTTCTCGCGGTACTGCTCGATCGCGTGGCAAGCAATTTCTCGTGCCTCGTAGCTCAGTGAAAGGTTCGTCTTGCGGCCGAATTCGCTGAGAGGAAAGCCGTAGTCTTTTGCAACTATTCCGACACCGGACAGCTTCATGTAGCAGCAGCAGACGAGCTTAACGAAGTGACATTCCGGGCAAGCAAGAAACAGTCGTAGCAACGAGGGAGCTAGATCGCCGCAGGGATGAAGACCGATGAGTCCAAACTGGAGGTCGGAGTCCGGCTGCTGCTCCTTCTCGAAGTTGAGTGCATCGCGAAGCAGTTGAACGAAGGCGACCGGATCAATCGCTTCTAGATTCACTTTCTCGTGTAGATGAACCGGATGTATGACAGTATCGTGTAACGTTGGATCTATTTTCGCTAACCGCCGCCAAAGCTCCGCATCTTTTTGTCTGCGTAGAGAGAAAGAGAGAGTGTTATAAGGCATACTTGCTTAAGATTTCAAACCCGTGTCAGACCTTGCCACGCGGACGAACGATTCGTTCTGCTCGAGACAGCACAGCCGAAACCCGAAGCCATATGCAAGCGTGCGGGCTAGATTTCCCTGACCGGCACCGATGTCAACTAATGTTCTGCTGCTGCTCCCACCGAGGAGTTCGTTGGAGCAGTCGAGCGCAAACAACTCGATTTCGTGACGCTTTTTTAGCTTCACCGACTTTTGAAACAGTGCCGCATGCTGCTGGTACACACAGTTCGGATTTGTTTGATGTGTCTGCGTTGCTTCCCTGCTTCTGGTGTGCACCAATCGCCGGAACAGTGATCGTAGTGCCAGCACTGTTAAGGGCCACACGGTGGTTTCTTTCTGTCTGCACTCGAATGAGAGAAGTTCCGGCAGTTGTTGAATCGGAATGCTGGCGAAGCAACGAATCCAGCTGGGTGGTAAACTTTTCCAGTGATTGAGGCGGTAGAAATCCTACAAATTGGGAAAGAATTTAACATAATACACATGAGTCGACGCAACGGTTACACCTACCACAATGTACGCATCGATTAGGGGTTTGTAGATATCCACAATTTGCCTTGCTTCGACGATTTTCTGCCGTATCTCTGCCTGGAAGCGTATGCTCTCTTCCCTCATTTTGCACCTGTTGTGTTTGTTTACAAAATCGACGCTGTCTAAACCTGAACAACCGAGCTGGGTTTAGGAGGCCTGCTTCAAACCGGGTTCAAATGACAGCCGACGTACAGCGGGCTTTACATGTCCGTATATCGGACAATACCCGTAAAGTATTGGTTTCAAACGCTTAAAGATGCACGCACTTCTTAAACATTGGCAACGGCATTGCAAAAACAGAGTAAACAATCCATTTCAAAACAAATCAAAATGTAAACAAACCTACACCAGAAATAAACCCTCGATTGAAATCATGTTAGTATAGTGTGGCACCCACCTGATCTTTGAAAACTGTCAAGCGGATGAACAGGGACTTCCTTTTCACCGAGAATTACAAATTTAGTATCAATAACATTAATAAAACTCGAAATAATCGAAACCAAAAACGCTTTGACTATCGCGATGAGAATTTGGTCGGCTTTGACGACCTTAATTGGTCAGAGCGCGGCCTTACTTGGAAGTTGACGTTGGTGTCTCACGAGGCACGTTTACGCTGTAGGTTTCGTCACTTGTCGATTGTTTCATCATCCTTTTTTGCCTAGCGACAGTCTGCGTTTTTTCGTGCCTTTCTTTCTTTTTCGGTGGTGTTTCAGGAAGTGAGCAAGTGTCGGAAATGAGCACAAAACTCACGAAAGAAGGGCCGAAATTGCTGCAAACAACGGTGATGGTGATGAGCGCGTGCTGAAAACACGGATACCTACACACAATCGATACTGCTTCGTCTCTTTGTCGACCTTGAAAGCGCGCGTGTGTGTTTGTGTGTGTGTATGTTCGACTGTGTGTCCTGTGTTCCGAAGTGGAGAAACCTGCGCTGGTGAGACTGGTGTTGTGCAGACACTAGAAAAGCGGATCTTCCCGCAACGCAGCGGAGTGCAGCAAAATGTGCAATATGTTAATTTCCCCCCTGCAGTACAGTGAGCAAGTGGCAACTACGACTACTTACGAAATCTGCACCTCGCACGGGTTTACGTCATATCTGACCGCCCTTATCAGTCGCTAGATGGGACGGCGGTGTTCGGTGGCAGCAGAGTGTAGTAGCGGTTTTTTTGTACCAGTCCGGATCGTCGCGGCAGCAGCAACGAACGAGGGACGAACAAATTAACGCGCACTAACTTTCCTGCCCTAACCAGAATCAGTTGGAGAATCAGCAGAGTACACGAAAGCAAGCGAGAGGAGATCTTCTGGGGCTGGGTTACAACAGTGGCGACAGCCAGCAACACAGTACCCCATTCTCGGGGAGCAATACCGGATGTGTATATGGCAGGACGGCGACACCGTACTTGCACCCGAGCGTGCCCGGAAGTAGATCGTGTATTCGGTTGATATCCGCGTTGTATATAATGTACATACTTGCACTTCCTTCTGCAATCCTTTCCTTGTCTTCCTTACGTTCCTTGGCGGCCGCCTAAGGCCGAAGCCACACACAAAAAGAAGCGTGCATCGTCCCTTTTTCGACTGCAGAGCCACATGTTACCAGAAATCCGACTCTTCTTCTGTCCACAAACCGCTTCTTTCTGGATCCGGGAGATTCGGAGCAACAACAACTGCAGCAAGTCGTCTGACATTACGGATGTGTGCGTATGTGTGCCTGACGCGATCAACACCGATTTCGGCATCTGAAATCGTGACCATAAGCTTAATGGAACAGTAGTCTACAGGGTAGTAATAGTAACTACTGATCGCGAAGAAACCGAAGCTGCTGTGAAGCGCTGGAACTGTGAATTGTAGTTGCGTTTGTGATCGGACCGACACCGGACGGAGGAATGGCATCCACGTTAAAGAATCACAAGACGGCTGCCGCCGCGGCAGCAGCAACCGCCGGAGCTGCCGGTGCCGGGAAAGGTAGCTTCGGGTGGTTGGCGCACGTGAAGTACGAACATCTGATGGCCGGTATTTCGGGCGGTGTCACCTCCACGCTGCTTCTCCACCCGCTCGATCTCATCAAAATCCGGTTCGCCGTGAACGACGGGCGAACGGCTTCCGTGCCTCAGTACCGCGGGTTGACCAGTGCGTTTCTAACCATCTTCCGCCAGGAAGGTTTCCGGGGGCTGTACAAGGGAGTCACGCCAAACATGTGGGGCTCCGGGAGCGCTTGGGGATTCTACTTCATGTTGTAAGTATGGCAGTTATGGCAACAACAAGTGACACATACTATCAAAGCCCACTGTATGTTTGTGTTCTAATCCTTTTTAGCTACAACACGATCAAAACTTGGATTCAGGATGGAAATACGGCACAACCGTTGGGACCGACGCTGCACATGCTGGCCGCAGCCGAAGCGGGTGTTCTGACGCTTGCAATGACCAACCCGATCTGGGTGGTGAAGACGCGGCTGTGTCTGCAGTGCAACGAGCGCGTGACGGCCGGTACCGGTACCGGGTATGCCGGTATGGTCGATGGCCTTACCAAGATCTACCGCACTGAGGGCATTCGGGGGCTGTATCGAGTATGTACCACCTGCCTGCTAATCCTGCGGCTGAACTGCCACTGCTAATTGGGTTTTCGCTAATCGTTTGCTTTGCGTAGGGTTTCGTGCCAGGAATGTTCGGCGTTTCACACGGTGCACTGCAGTTCATGACGTACGAGGAGATGAAGAACAAATACAACCAGCATCGCAAGCGGCCGATCGACGCCAAACTGGTAACATGTCTCCCCAGTCGCCCGACCACCCACGACGTCGGGAGTTCTTTATGGTTCGAACAAAATCGCTAACCGAGCCCCACTCGATCGGTGGTTTCTTTTTCTCCTTCTCGCTCCCATTACAGACGACGTCCGAGTATTTAACGTTTGCGGCCGTCTCAAAACTGATTGCAGCAGCCGGTACCTACCCGTACCAGGTGATACGGGCGCGCCTGCAGGATCAAAACCATAGCTATAAGGGCACCTGGGATTGCGTAAAGCTCACATGGAGGTACGAACGGGTGTCAGGGTTCTATAAGGGGCTCATGCCGTATCTGGTGCACGTGACGCCCAATATTTGCCTAGTGATGTTGATCTATGAGAAGTTTACCAACCACTAAGAGAGCAGAATCAGCACCAGTAGTAGTTCTAGTAGTACAGCAGCAGTAGCAGCTGTTGGGGTTATCATTCGCTCCCAGGCTGTAGCCGCCCTTTCAAACCCCACCATTCCCGTGTGCTCGTGACGCGCCGCCGTGTGCTAACGCTGACACCTTCCTCACCATTCAGCCCGGGAAGCAAGCACTCTTTATCGTGTAAATCGTTCCAATTCCATCGTCGTCATGTCGTGTTCACGAACGCGTGCGTTTTGTGCTGGTGCTCTTATGATGCACAGCAGCAGCATACCTATTTATTCGTATCTCTTCACGCGCGTCCCGTCTCAGCGCAAAAAGGGTACCGTTGTGAGTGTAGGGTGAAAGCAGCAGCTCTTCAGCATCAGTAATTATTATTATTACTATAGCGATTGTTGTTATGATTAGCAGTCTTATTATTACTTCTACCACCGTTATGGCATCTTTTATAGAGCGAACATCACCAACACCAACATACAGACACACACCTGCATTGTCAAAAAAGACAAAAAACAACTTCTTTGTAACAACTCTGAACTTATAACAATTTTCTGCGCAAATTGTCCCCAACAAGAGATTTTGAAATCGCGCCATTACCGTGTGCTGTGAATTAGAAATCTGTGTAGTCATCACCGTCGTTCGTCGTTATCTCCTCGTGTGTATGATAAATTGATTAGCACAATTTATCAAGTGGACCCGCAGGTGGACTATTATTTCGGTTGTCAACGTGCTATAGCCCGTCTTATCTTGTCACGAATTGTTAGCGCGAGCGTGGGCTATTCTGGACAAGTTTACTCGGCGAGCTGTGCTCTCGACGAATAGACGCGTGGCAAAGAGAGGAAGATTCAATAGGCGCAGGAATGTTTTGAATTTCAGTGGATTAAACTCTAGCACCTAAGACAAAGTCTTCAGACAATGTGTTGTACTCTACTAATAGCGAAACACAGGAACAGATACAAATCACACCTACGTGAACTGCGTGTGTTGGAGGAAAATACCATAAATTCGATGTACTTTAACAGTTAGATTATGCAGTAACAAGTTGTTACATCCACAGAAGGCAAGTGTGTAGTTACTACTTAAGTAAATTTCAACTGCTAAGAAGTGGCGTGAAACATTATTAAGAAATAATGTATGAAAAGAAAAAAACCGAATGAATCAAAATGAAATAATAGACACACCATTGGATTGGGCGAAAGGGAACCAAAATTAGCGAAACGGAGAGAGTTTTTGTATTAAGTTTGAATCCCTGCTAATCTTCCATCTTTCCAGTACTCCAACACTGCAAGCTTCGCAAAAAATATTTGTAATAACGACGTCAATTATCAGTCCGACCGTTGTCTACCGGTCGTGAACCGATAATAGTTGAGAGTGAAAAGCAGAACGTTTCGAACACGACTGTTTCACATGCAAGACGAACACGTTGGCAAGTGGTAGTATGTTGTGAATTAAAATTGCGCCTCAGACATAAAATTATTGTTCGACCGAGATGAAAAGAAAACAAAAGCACCGTTGACCATTCGAAAGCGATAAGAGAACCCAAAATCTCTAACACACCGCACTGACGATTAAGTTGAACACATGTGGCCGGCGGGTGTGTTTGTGTGGAACCTAGGGCAATAACGTCCTTGTTTTTCTTATCTTCTTTACCTTCCTTATCCCCCTTATCTTTGTATCTTTGTAGCATTGTTTCTTCCTTTTACCGATGTAATCTTTCCCTTAGGAGCTTTGTTTGTGTATAAGGATAGCAGAGAGGAAGTGAAGTGAACGGCAGAGAGTGAAACAATCTATGAAACAAATCTATTTATATAAAATAATAAAAAAAACAATGAAATAATGCCTTCGAGCAAAAAAAAAAAAAATAGTAACATACAAAAAACCACAAAAAAAGACGATACGAAAAAAGTAATGTTTTTCTTTTCTTTTCGATCTTTCTTTCTCCCATCTCAGATATGAGTCTTGGCGCGGATTCTATAAAGGTCTCGGTCCGAACCTGACCCGGGTCATCCCGGCGACGATGGTTACGTTCGCTACGTACGAACATGTATCACACTATCTATTGGATAGAAGCAAGGCCCGGAGCATTACGCACTAGAAAGACCGAGCCCGAGCAGTTGGTGCGGGTCTGTTTGTGTGTTCCTCCTTCGTTTGGTTGAGGAATATGAAAGTACTAATTACATTCAGCTAGTGCTGAAGAATTCATCCTGCTGCACAAAGTGATGCGAAGACGAGAGAAAGAGGGAGAGAGAGAGAGTACCTGTCACGCCATAACATCACTTGTCCAGTGCAGTTACCAAAAATTAGCGTTACAGAATGATAAGCAAGAGCTAGAAAAGACAAGCCAGGCATGCTTCTTAGATCCTTTAATTATTGGTACTTTGATAAGTAATCAGAAATACGGACTTATTACTACGGACCGTCTACACGTGAACGCCTACAAGGTGTTCTGTCTTTTACGTTACCTGCATTTGTCCATTTGACGATGAACCTAGACAATAGCAATAAACGGATCCATTTAAAGGTACAGTATGCCAAAGTTTTCAAAAGTCGCAAACCAATGCGACGAACTGCTTATTATCGGCATACCCGGTAGGCAGAAAACGATTTCGTTCGCTGACGCATAGCAAAACCCAGCAAAGAAACGTATCCTGTTGTCAGTATGCATTGCCTAGCAAATATATTTCCTGATAATAGGAATGTTAGCTCTTAAATAATACGTTCCCTTCTTAATAGTAGTATCTGAAAGTACGACGCTTTCCAAGGTGATATCACATAAAGTGGTTTGTGCATGTGTAAGCCGAAATCGGCTTTCGTAGTGAAAATCGGGAACTGGTTTCACGTACCGGATTGCCAGCAGTGAAACGTTTTTTTTTCAGAACGAAGATGCGCAGTAGGCGCATGTGCCATTGATTGGAAAGGCATAACTTCACACAGAATACAATGATTGTCGAAAGTCTACAACATCCGAATATCCTTGTTTTATAATTTCGTTTGGGTAAGGAACTACAATGCTGTGGAGCCACGTCGAATCTTATCGTTGCCTTTAATTATTTGTATTACAAATTTTGCGTATAACATGGATGGCATTCGGATGACTTTTTTGCACCGCACTGTAACCGAACGTGCGTGTCACCAGACCAGACGGTCGATGCGAAATCAAAACAAAATTGTCCCGTCTCCCCCTGTGTTGCAAGGCGTGCCATGAAGCATCGTTGCACGGCTACCAGGACAACGGTGATCCAGCCGAGAAGTGTGGTCCGAAAATCTAATACACAAAAACTGTGAAACAACGAGCTGTGATATCGTCGTCCGCGGACGCATCTGGAACTTTCCAACTTTGCCGGAGGATGGTATCATCGGATGGATTGCATTACGGTGCTGGTAACCCTTACAAGGTAAGTACGTGCGTTACACAATGGATCCTGCCGCATCCTGATTGTGCCCTGAGCTACCAAGCGAAATAGTTTTACCATTTGTAATCAAAGCGGCGGTGGACTGGCCCACGCTTTGGTTGTGCCGCAAAGGATACCGATTTTTTATTCCACATCAACACATTCGCACGGTACGAACGTCGCGCGGCGTTGGAAAGGATGATAAGATAGTGCCGACCGTGCTCGGCTTCAGGAGCCATTATAGGGATAGGGTTGGCTGTCACGACGCACGGCTGCGTCAGCTATGGTAGTTCTTTATCAGCTGAGTCTGCCACTTTCGCTTTCACTTACCGAAAGTTCTATCAGTAGCCGGTCATTGTGTGTGTTGATGTTTCCAGCGTCTCGGCCGGATTCTGCTCCGATGCGCCCGATGTGTGCGTGTTGTGTGCCACTATAATGGCCGAATCCTTGACAAATACGCACGTGACCGCGTGGAGTAATCTCCCGGTGTGGGAGAGGTGACTCAAGCCGTACCAAGACCCTCCAACATCTTCACCAACACTGGCGCACCCGTCGCACGGTGGAATTTCGTGTTAATCTCTTATCAATCGCGCGCGCACGACAGTGTGTGCAGTGTGCCGCGGGAGCTGCACGCCGGGTTCGCTTCGCTAGTGTTTGTTCGCACATTTGCTACGCGGGCCCTATGTGGCTTGTTGGTGTCGTGGCTGTCTGATGTGTGTGGAAATAGTGCCCGCTGCAGTCGTTAAACCCGCTTCGATACTGCGCACATCCCGTCCCACAGCAGGAGCAGGTTGCGTTCGCCTTGCGGGCGATCACGGACCATCTTCGGGCTACCGTGACATCTCCAGCGCGTCGTGAAGTTTTTAGTGCGTTAATCCTCGGTGCCTAAAGTATCCGGTACCATCGTCACAGCAGTGTAAGTGGTTTGTGCCCAACATCGGCAGCTTTCTTCGACCATCGATTTGACTATTTATCCGTTCAAAAGCGCGATTCTGCCATGCGTTCGTTCATTGCTCCTAGACGGTGACGGCAGGGGCATTCGATAAGCGTCCAATGTCAGTAAGTCGTCGACGTGCTCGGGTCGGCTACCGACCACCACGCTATTTGCGTGTTTTGTTGAGTAAAGAAAGCAAGCTTGGGTGAAGCCACACTGTTTTTGAACGCGTCGCGCTTATCTAGAGAATAAACAAACCGAACGAAACGAGCGCCAACCCACAGCAGCTCGTCTTATTGTGGGAATACTGAAGGGAAGCGAATCTAGAACACCACACACCACTAGAAAGCGCATTGCAGCAGAGGCAGCAACAGTCCCCTTAGGTGGTTGGGGCAATGGGACGCAAGAAAGCTGGACAGGTGGGGTGTGTAAAGCTCGTAGGGTGAGTCAAGCGGCGCGAACAATGTTCTGCCCCTGTGCGCGAACCCTTCGTCGTCGTCAGTTGCTAGCGATGGTTACGACCGTTATCACGGCGGTTGCCGCAGCAAGACGCCATACGAACTGCCTGGAGGATAACAGTGAGGACGAAGCTGCTATTGCTACTGCTGCCACTGCTACTGGTTCGAGGCTAGCCGGCCCTTTCCGACGATTGCGACGCCAGTCTTCCCGTCTGCGCCTTATTTTGCCATTGCTCGGTGGACCCGACGCTGGTAAGCAGGACCAAACCCAAGTGGAACAGGTACGGGGACGATGATTGTCCGTCAAAGTGTTTTTTTTCTCTTCCACACGTCAAATGCATACGGAGTGTGTGTAGCAGGCGACGATGTAATTTGGATGGCAAGAAGAGTAGGCTATGTTTCATCTGCGAGAATGTCCAGAGTAAGCGTATGTAGTGAATCACACAGTCTGTGCCATAATTTGATCCATGCATAAAAAATACGCATGCAAATTCGACGTGATTGACCATCGAAAAGTTCATTGGTGATGAAACACACGCCTAATGCACATTTTTCCAAGCGCGCATGCAGAAAGAGCAATATCTTTATTATTTAACTAACGTTGTTTGTTCGGATACCCTGTGCTCCTATGGCTCCTCGTGTAAACAATAATCTGTGCGATAAAAGTCGTGTTCGTGAGGACAATGTGTATTTTGTGCAGTCCGTGCCTATCAACAGTGCCTGCCTGCAAGCCGGCTAACGAATGCAAATGATTATTATAATGGTACGATTCACGTGTACGGGCAAGATTTTCACAGTACTTACAACGTGCTACTACTGAAAATGGTGACGGTAGAAGTAGAACTAGTTCGTTCGCAGAAGGGAAGGATTCCTCCGAACTCTGCCTACTGTACACACCCTTGCAGAGGTTTAGATATGTTTCTACTTTGCGTAATCAATAGTCGGTTTCATTAATGGTCGCGTTTTTTTTTCGTTCGTGTCCTTATCGTTGGTTTCCGCTTAGTGGCGAAACATGGCGACGAGGTTCTTGAGAAAAGCACGCGTTGCTCACTGTAATGGCCATTAATTGGAGCGTTGTTGTCCTTCCATAATCTTTGGAGGCGAAAAAAGTAATCGTTGACCATTAACTGGTGTGGTCGGGAACAGTCCGTTCGCTGGTTCAACCAGCGGCTGACGTCTCTTGAAGTAATCGTCAACAAAACGAACAAATCCCAACAAACAATGATCCGCTCGGTTGTGACCCGAGCTTTTTTCCCTGCTATTCGTAGTCCTTGGCTCGTCTTAGCCCTGCGCTCGAGGCACTCGAGGTCATGACAGCATGATTAGGGAGCTTTAAATACTTTACCAATAAAAAACTACGCTCGAATGTGACAAAAAACACAAAGCTAAGACGGCGATAAGAGCGCCCAGCACATGATCTTGCTGCGATTGGTACTGATGATGGTGCCTACTGGTAGCAACAATCCGAGTAAAGAACTGTCACCAAATGTCGAGTTGGAACATAGTGCGGGATTCGGTTTCTCCCTACGTACGGAACCCCCCCATTGCAGACGCTAATAAAGGTATTATAAGCTAATACTGCGCGCGTACCTTTGACGGCAACGGGAAGAACAAAGAGCGGCTCGATGATGTGTAACGAATGTATCGAAAGGAAAAGCTCCTTTTGGCGGTTCCGCATCGGTACCGGCCGACCGGCGACCGGAATTACAGGAAGGTAATTCGAATAAAAACTACCCCTGGGTGTCAGGTAGGAGACGGGTGCCTTTTTGAGGCTTCTTCTATTAGCTGGCACAAATGGAATGTTCTATTTCAAAAAACGTCTTGCCACTTCACAGAGGAAAAACCGACGACCTGTTAAGGCCACCATTTTTCCTAACCCTAGAGTGTGCGTTCCCCCGTTCCCGAGAAGAAACACCTTCGGTGCAATGCTGTGGAACCAAAGTCGAATTTCAAACACCTCACACTGTGTCGTGTTTTGTATCAAGAAAGAGAGATAGAGAGAAAGAGTGTGTGTGTGAGAGAGACAGTTTGGTTTAGTTACATGTTTTGCGGTGAGGAAACCTGTTTCAATTGACTGTAGATATCATTACAACTGCAGTATTGAATTACGGGCGCATTTTTGTTTATTATGTGTCGCCGTTTGTGTGCACTGAAGTGTGCATACTTGCGAGGCAGTGTTTCATGGATGGAGTTGCTAAGATTATGGGGAATGGCGGGTCGAAACCTCAACCGAGGCGACTGGTTAATTAATATAGCATTCATAAGAGGTTCTACGACGTTTGTGTAGCTTCTTTGCATACCGGAGGTTTTGTAGCGCTGAACCTTTTTGGCGGAATGCTCTGTAAAATGTTGGTGACAACAGCAGTGGTCCTCCAAAATAGTGGCGATAGCACGCGCTGTCCTGTATGTCACACACAGTTGGTAGAACGCGACGTAATCGCTTTGGAATGTTCGACCCAGCCAAGAATTATCAGCGTTTTTTTCTATTTCATCAACGAGATGGAAAGTCCTTTTTTACAAACCAGCCACCACACCATTCCAAAGATCGAGGCCACTGATAAGCCTTGCGCAATCGTCTCGGCAGCCGACAATATTCGCTTGATAGCAAAAAAAAGAAAGATGGCAGCGACATGTCGTAATGTTCCAGAACGGATGAGAATTGCGCGGACCAAAATGCCAATCTGGTCGACGCTGTCGGTTCGCTTACTGTAACCGCGGCAGCATCGCGGCGGATCGCCGGGATGCGCTCGAGTTAGTCTTGTCTTGCGATCGAGCGGAAGCTGAAGCGTTGAAAAGAGAGTAACAAGACAGTCCCACTGGGACGGGGAAGATAGAACACTCGATAGAGGACCCCCTGCGAGAGGGTGCTGGCGGAGTGCTGTTTCTCCAAGTTGACGCGGCTCCGTGAAATCCGACACCACTGCCAACCTTGCCTGTCCCGGGGAAGAGCCAAAGGTTCCACCGAAAGGACGTGTACCGGAACGGCACCGAAGGAAAACAACAGTTTTGGAACCAGTTCTGAAAGCAACCGACCGGCACGGAGCGGAGGAAAACGAACACACACACACACACACACCCTCCCAACTACGGCAGATAATAGTGCCACGGCCATCCGAGTGCGTCGTAGTGCGGATCTTTCGCTTTCATTAGTGCTGGGGTGGTTTGTTTTGGTGACACACGGGACGTGGACGTACAGGAGTCGCGTGGGCGCAATTTCGGTCGCTCGGCCGCTGCTAATCGAATTAGTTCCGACGTCTTATCGGAGCGGTGAGTCCACTGACTGCCCGCCGTCTCGATAGAAAGCCTCCGGTTATTCGCCTAGCAGAACACGGAACCGGAGCAATGGAGCAGTCACCGGCCACGCGGCGACTAACGCGCGGAGAATCCGACGACAGTCCGGTCGAGTTCGTGGTGGTCGAGTCGGACGTGTCCGACGCGGGCGTCAGCTCGCCGGAGAAGAAACCGAAAAAGAAGCGCAGCGGCCTGTCGTTCAAGAAGCTGCGCACCAACGCGCAGAAGCTCATCCCGAAGCGTGGCCGCAAGGACTCGTCGGCCAAGTCGTCGGAGACGAGCTCGCTCGGGGGCGACTCGGGCGTGGTGAGTGGCGGGACGGATGAGTTGCTGCCGGCAACATCGTCAACTCCGCCACCGTCACCGCCGCTGGTCGTCGAGCTGTCCGCTGAAACCGTGCTCAAGTCGACGGAGAGTCTGCCCGCGATCAAGGAAGATCCGGTGCGTGAGGCGGCCCTGCTAGGCGCCCGCTCCGACGAGGACATGCTGCTGGAGGACAAGCAGCGTCAGAAGAAGGCTCGCAAACCCAGCCGTGCGGCGAGCTTCATGAAGAAGCTGGCCGGTCGTTCGAAGACGTCGAAGGTAGCTCCGCGGGATCCAGCTGGAGCGGCGGCCTCCGAAGGAGACGAGGGGTCTTCTGGCACACTGGAGACTCCGCTGAGCATCAAGCGCCAAACGCCGGAAGGCGCAATGTTCGTTTCGGACACGGAGCTGTACCCGGACGGCGACCGGGACGACGGCACGCCGGTGGATCCTCCGTCTCCCGTTCTGGTGCGGCAACTGGAGGCCGAACCGACGGCACTGCGCGCCAAGCGAACCGAAATGAAGATCACGCTCACACGCAACGCGCCGAAGCCGTCGACGCTGGAAACCTCACTGGACGACGAGGGTACGGGTGGAGTCGGTGACACCAATGGTAAGGCTTCTTCCGGTTTTTAGTTACAACAAACCCAAGTGACGAACGAAGCCAGATCCATGATTCGGTTCGGTTTGTGGTGGGTCCCGGTCGACAGACACTATCAAACGCTAATGTGTGTGCGTGTGTGTGTGTGTTGATGCTGATGTTGATAATTCTCTCTCACCCGGCAGGTCTGAATGCTCCTCGTATCGCTGGCAGTGAGAACCGGGAGTTCGCAATCGGCTCTAAACCAATTAGCTCGAGCCAAGCGTTCGGCGTCCCGTCGCCGAGGCTATCAATCGGGACGGAGCAATCGGCGCAGTCGAACGCAGCCATTCGCACGCAGCAGTCGTCGTCATCCACGTCGTCCGTCGAGGTGTCGCGCCTGTCCAGCCTGCTCAGGGGTGACTACATCGCGGAGATCAATAAGTTTTCCATCGAGAACATTTCCAACGCCGGCGGCGTCGCAGAACCAGCAGCAAGACCGGGAGGAAGTGCGGGAGGAGAAGTTGGCGTTGCCCCGCAGCCACGCGTCTCGTTGTCCATCAGGGAGCGATTTTTCCAACAGCCGGCCGCGCCGGGAGCAGATGACGGCGAGCCAGTCGCCAACCTTGATTCGCAGGACATTGCACCATCGTCGTCGGTTGTCGTCGACGAAGAAATAGACGGTTTTATGAGGAAAGCCAGGGGAGCGAACGCGCCCACCGGATCCGGAGGAGGAACGCGCGCGACGAAAGGTGGCAACAAAAGCCCCGCGGCGCTAGAGAAACCGGCACCCGCAACCGGTGGTGGTGGACAGCAGCAGCAGCAGCAGCAGCTGGATTTAGCAACACCGTCGCCGTCTTCGTCATCGGCCAGCAAGACAGCGTCGACGGTGCGTACGCAGGAAGCTGCCAAACCATACCAGCTAGGCAACAGCCTGAAGAATCCGAACAACTCTGGATTCAAATCGATCGAGCAGCAGCAGCAGGCAGATAAACCCGAGCAACCCGAGCAACCCGTGCAGCAGGAACCAGTGCAGGTGGGCGACGGTCAGAACGAGAAACGGAGCGACGAACAGGACGCCACCGTCTCAACCGAGCCGGCGATAGTTTTCGATATCGGCACGCAGGTACGCCCGGACAGGACCTCCTCTATCGTTACGCCCGCCGGTAGTCGCGCAACGGCCACAACCCTCGCGGTTCCCTCAGTGGGCGTCGACAGCGGAGCGCAATCGGGGGCCTTCACCTCGCTCGGTAGCAACTCGCGTTCACTAGACGAGCTCATCGGCGTTGGTGGAAGTGTTGGTGGCGGTGGTGGTGGGGGTGGTGGTGGTTCTTACGACGACAGTAGTCAGAATAACACTAGCGAGGGCTCGCTACGGCGCATTGCGTACGTCGAGCAGCCAACGTTCTACACGCCCGAAGAGGAAGAGCTGCTGACAGGGAAACCGCCCCGCTCCTCCTCGTCCCTGCTGTCGAGCGCACTCGAGTCTGGCGAGTACTCGCTCGAATCGGGGGACTATCTGGAGAGTAAGATGGCTCCGCACGGTGATCTGCTTCTCGAGAAGGGGGCCACTGACCAAGCGGTAAGTGTCGTTGGCCCCAACTTCCTCGATCCTTCTCACTTTCGGACTTGAAGAAGCTTTAAACGCTTAGTTCGCCATTTCGCTAGGTGGTTGTAGTATCCCCAGGGGTTACTAGTGTTGTGTCTGTGTTACTAGTTACTAGTGTTGCGTATGTAGCGAAACCGAATTGATCATCTGATGATGCTTGGATCTATTTGAGAGCTCCAGTGTTTGGGCCAAGTTGTTACTTACTTGAATGAAAATTTAGGAGTGATGTTAGAACATTTCAGCCCTCTTGTTCTTGTTGGGTTGACTGTCGCCCGGGTGCAATTGTAACGAAGTGCATCCAAAACATCAGCATCACGAAAATGATAAAATAAGTGCAATGTTGCTTCTGCGCAGTGGTGGTAGTAAATCATAGCCGTTATCTGAGCTAGCGCTATCTGTCGCGATCGTTTACCTTGGCGGAATTGCAACACTGTCACAATACACTACGAGCAGGCCATTGCACCTTGAGCGAAATGGATGTACTTTTGGGCGGCATGGAACGGTGATGGACATAGAAACGGGGATCCAGGTGGACTTTATCTGATTCTTGCCAAAATACACGAGCAACAACCTTCATTTCGTCCCCCGACAGGCAACCATGGCGACCGGACAGGCCGAGAAGCGTGAGCATCTCTACAAAATTCTCGTCATCGGTGAGCTCGGCACCGGTAAGACTTCCTTCATCAAGCGGTACGTGCATCAGTTCTTCAGCCAAAACTATCGCGCCACGATCGGTGTGGACTTTGCGCTCAAAGTGCTCAACTGGGACCAGAACACGATCATCCGCTTGCAGCTGTGGGATATCGCCGGTAAGTGTACGGTGGACCGCCACGGGTGCCGCGTGCATAACTGTGTATGTGTGCTCATGCCATGAAATTCGCTCAACCTGCAAAACCGCCGTAGGCCAGGAACGGTTCGGTAACATGACACGGGTGTACTACAAGGAAGCGGTCGGTGCATTTATCGTTTTCGACGTGACGCGCAGTGCCACATTCGACGCGGTGATCAAGTGGAAGAACGATCTCGATTCGAAGGTGCAGCTCCCCGATGGCAAACCGATCCCGTGCATACTCTTAGCCAACAAGGTAAGTTATGGCACGATTTAAGGTTTTTCAAATGTTTGCCGTTTGACGAAGTTTGATATAAACGGATTATAACTATAACTAGCATAGCTAGCGCTAGTCAGTTGGTGAAAATTTAACAATAGGTAATAGTTGGGTGAGATAATGGACACCTCGATTTGCGCGAAACGAGCAACAAGCTGTATTGCAGAAATTTACGGATCTTAAAATTTCGGAACATACTTTTCAAAAAAAAACCGTGCAAAAATATAAATCTTTGTTGTTGCGCAAAAGTGTCAGTTGACACCTGATTTGTCCGTTAGTACGCTAATCTATCGCTAATGTTTCGCTTCCTCCAGAGTGACCAACAGAAGCAGGGAATTGTAACGACACCCGCCAAACTAGACGAGTACGTCAAGGAACACGGCTTTGCCGGATGGTTTGAAACATCGGCGAAGGAAAATGTCAACATTGAGGAAGCGGCCAAATCGTTAGTTAATAAGGTAAGCACTCATGATCGCAATGGATTCGCCGATTTACTGACACTTTCTATTCATATTTCGCTGCAGATTTTAATGAATGACAAACTGTTAAACACGGGCGAGGTTATTGATTCTGAGCGGTTCGCCCTGGCTGGCAGCAAGACGGACGCGAGCCAGAAGAAATCTTGCTCCTGCTGACCAAACTGGCGGGACTCCCTACCAGTGGCGCGTGCAAGCTCTCGCGCTCCATCACGCACACCTGAGCGACCCGATGTATTGCTGTACCCGTGCGTGATGATTGCGTTGCGTCTGTGTGCGTGTACTCATCTGCACCTGTGTCCGCTGTGCTGTTACACATTCGCTCACGGTCTGCTTTTCGTTTGTTTCGTTTAATTTTTAATTGTTTTTTACTTGTTAACAATGACCCCTGTTCCCCGTTCAAACGTTCCTTTCTGTAAACGTTCCTTTTCCTTTCCTAGTATAGCGTAAGCAGCTACTTCTATTACCACTACCTACTCTGTACTACTAAACCTCTACACTACTTTAAAAACCATGAACCATAACCATGAGTTGATACTATAATACTGCGGCGATAACCATACCAAAACGAACGCCTTAGTAACGCTTCCCCTATTCGCGACCATTTGGCATGGTTTGTGGCACACGACGGCGTGTTCAGACCTAAACTGCATTCAGCCAAAAGAATCAACAAAGTCGAGCCACTTCCACCGGGCTGCATCGGTTGAGCCAAAACCACAAAACAAAACTAGAAAAGAAATTACGGCACAGGACGGACAACCCTTTAAGCCGTTCGTATAACGCGGACAGTCGATTGTTATTGTTGATGAAGATCTTGTTTAGGGGCGTCGCTGGAGAGCAGACTGTTTTTCCCCGGATGTGTTGTAGCAAACGTTGGTCATATTATAAAGAAGCGGTAACAACATTATTATGAACTGTGCTTCCGGGGTTAAACGAAGCACAGTGGTTCAACCTACAGTCCAAAGGCCATGAAAGTGCAAAACGAATATTTACTCGGTTTTCGATATCGCTTTTAAAATAAAAAACAAACTTTACGAGACAGAGAATCTGCAAGGAAAGAGCAGGTCAGGATGAAGTAGAGATCACGCTTCTATTATTGGTTATAAAAATGTTGTGTGTGCGTGTGCGCGCGCGTGCGTGTTTGTGCACCATGATGCCCAGTGCAATCGCGTGTGATCGAGTCGAGTAAGCAATCGAACCAATGCAAACCTAGGCACTAGAACATAAACTGCCTCGATCGGCTTAACTTATTCGGTTAGCTAGTTCGTACGCGCTTGCCAGCGCGCGCATGTATCGTGGCCGCGGCCGAGGCGAATGCAGCTGAACAGACATCGTACGATGAAGCGACAGGTTAGCGAAGGAGATATAATGTTTTAACACTAAAGAGCGACGTGCTGCTTTAATTTGAAAGAAACTGACGCTGGTCACCATCCGAAGCATTAGCTGTGTGAAAGGTTTGTCTGCAACTTGCGGAAATAGTATATGCCGTTATTATTCATTTGGCTCTTCCTACAGGAGCAGCAGCGGCACCATCGCTGCCGACCAACTGACGGAGAGCGCATGTAGCCTCAATTTGGCCGAACGGTCTGAAGCGCTCATTGGAAACCACATGATGAAGATGAAGGGCGCAACTCACAACCATACCGGACCAAAGCCCTCGGGGATGAGGTAAATTATTAATACGCAAACATGCTTCCATCCCTGAACGATAGGCAAAGTTCTGCTCCAGAATAGACAAGAGTAGAGAAAAACACAAGCCCCAACCCTCTTCTCTACAGCGCCCAACTAATAGCGCATAGTTCATGCCGGCGTCTGCGTGTAGAGTAGAGCAGGAACGATACGAGCCTATAATTGCTGCAACCAGAAACAACCACCCACAGGCCACAGGTGCAAACCTCCACAGCATCACCACCTCGGATTTGAGATGAATTGCTTCGAATTAAAACCGGAACTTCCGAGGACCCGTGCAGGAAGTGTGCGAGCGAGCGGCACTCGGGTGGGCATGCTCTCCTGGGCGATCGGGCCAAAAATGAAGATCTCAAATCTTCAGCAAACGATGCTGCCCATTTGCTCCTCCCCTATTATAGCACGCTATTTACGCGCGATTTTGGGCACGCGTTTAGGCCGCCTTCACCCGTTTTTTGCTGTGTTGGGATCTACCTTTCCCACCGATCTTCCGAAATTCACCTGAGTCCGACCGGATGGCACAGAGGCCGCCCCTGGCCTGCTCCGTGAACGTGTTTCTGTTTTAACAACTAGCACAGTTTAACGTACAATTAATCCATCGGGAACGCAAAGTAGCAACGCGGCATTGTGCATAGGTGTGGAAGAGGTGGATAACAGGGGCTGGCAGACAGCGCCAGCAGCACACTTCAACGAGAAAAAAAGGCACGAGTAAAATCAATTAGCCTTAGCCCGATGGTGGCGGCCTGGGCAACGTTGAAAGAGCACCGGCGAAAGGGAGGGATGCGATAAAGACGTAAAGAAACACACAGCATAACTGCACTCTACCCACCCGCCTGCCAGAACTCCCCGTTCCGTCCTTCGGTGGTGCAAAAACGAAAAACGAAACTGCCCCAGACGGTCGGACGGAGCATAAACGGCCGCGGAGTTGGAATAGGAAAACGCACACCCAAATACTCGCCGAACACACGCACAGGGAGAAAGGGGGGGTACAAATAGTGCCCAACAAACAACACACCGATTAGCTAGCGAAGGGAAAATCCGTCCGACCTGGTCCAGCGTTTTCGGGCCGTAAATTATACGCCTTTCTACGCAACACATACACACGCTCACGCACGCGCGCGCGCGCGCTCACTAATTGTTAGGCGAATGGTTAATGATAATCATCGGCGGTCCGTTCAGGTGAACCCGTTGTCGAGTGTGTTATAATTGCATTATAACGTCTTCATTTAGGTTGAAGCTCCTCTGGACGATCCAGTCTTGGTCGGAGATCATCCTCCAAAGGAGGGGAGATCCGTTGAATCAAGGAGTAGTCCTTACAGTGCTCTGGTGTTTGCGATGTTGCGATGTAAAGTGATCTGGTGGTTGGACCCGTCTAGGAGAACATTTTCTTCCTTATACTACAAGATCGTCTCAGGCAGAATCATGAGCAGAAGAGAAAGGTCATGTTACTATGGCAGCGGTCAGACTATGCGGTAGATTCTTGAGAAGATGGTTCGAGCGTAAGCTTTACAACTACCTACCACCCTTTTCAACTGTATCAGTGATCAGCTTCATCTGCCATGTGAAAGAGGATCACAAGCTCTCAAGACTAGAGCCAAGGGTCTAGGCTTTGCCTGCGCAAAAAAGTGAAAGAACACGTTGGAAATCACATTCTACACAGGCGAACGAGGCAGGAATCAAATGGGTTCTCACTTTGGCATTACATTCTGTTACAAGATCTTTTAAGGCGTCCCCAAGGACAAAGATCCTTGGCAGCGCATGGTAAAGAAAATATATTTACGCAACCTAACCCACATGTTTGACATCCCTGGTTCATATGAACATGAATGAAAAGTAGCCAGAACGAAGAAGAAACTTCAAAGAAGTAAGTGCAAAAGCACCAACTGCAAGCTTTCAAAGGCAATGGGAATTGCGGATGTGTGAAAACGGAAGAATATGTTCCTCGAGAAATTCGTCCAACCCTTCCGCTCTTAACCTACAAACCACCGGAATGCAACCAGAAAACTCATCTCCTCTCTGAACGGAATTTCGGAAGCGTAGAAAGAAACGAAAATCTACATAATGATTTATGCTATCTATCAATTAGCCTAGGATAAGCCGCAAAAGGAGAACTATTTTCTGATGGATACCTCGGGCGAAACGAAACCGATACAACAACAACAAAAAAAAACTAATTGCACTTCTTACGCTTCTTTTGCGATGCGCAGAAAACTTTTCCAACCCGTGGAAAACTGAAACCACCGCGACCGGTGCGTTTCCGCAGCGGCTGCGGCCGCAACCTGCGGCCTTTGAATCTTCCGCTTTGAATTCCGGTTGCCAGGCTGCGGCGGCAGCTTCTCTGTTGCGGTAATGCGCTGAAAACTATGGAAATAATTGTTTTCTCGTTTAATGTTGTTACCCACTTGTTGTGGGCGGTGCGCCTCCCACACCGGTCGACATGCTTTTTCGACGAGTGCGATGCAATGGAGATTTCCTCGATCGCACCAGACGAAATGGTACCAGCCCTATACCAAGCGCACGGGAGGGGATGAGAGCCAATCGCAGAAATGGAAACTAACATTAAAGCCCATTACGTTGAAAGCGCCTATATGTATGTGCGTGTGTGTTTTTGCGGCTAAACGTGCCCAGGGGAGCAGCAGAAGTGTAGCAGATAAAAGGCACCAATTTGAGTGTGAGTTTGATGGACGCATCCTGAAAGCGATACAATTACACCTGCAAACATTTATTGCTCGCTCTACCGCGGACCCCTGCTTCCCAGGTCAGTAAAAACCCGCCTTACGGACAAACTTCCGCAGGAGCGTGTAGGCCGCCAGATGCACCAGGACGATCTCGATCGCCATGACCGCGTAGTTGAGATAGAGTGCCTCGTAGGACGTGGCGTACCCGGCATCCTCCAGCACGGCTATCCCGTTCGGCAGGCAGGCGGTGGTCTCGTTGGTAGCCGACGGTCCATTGCACGGGATCGCCTGCAGCGGGAGCCAATAATACACGGAGACTCCCTCGCTCGCGAAGAAGAAAAACGAAAGGTACTTCAGCAGGGGAAAGGCGCGCAGGTTGAGGTACAGACCGCCGAGCAGCATGAAGGCCAGGAACACGATGTTGCTCGTCTCGATCGCCATGCTCATCGTACCCGCTGTGCAGGAAAGCAGATAGCCTGGAATGCAAACACGCCCGGTCAAGCTGAGGGTTTGGAAAGAACCAGGCGGAACCTAGGTACCGTATGCCATGGCGAGAACGCTGGCAGCACCGGACACTAGCGCCATGCAGCAGTACGTGACGATGTCCGTTGTGAAGCCGACAAACGCGAACACCACGCCGATGAACAAGAACGACTCGAAGAACGCCCTCGGCACACTGTACAGCACCTTGTGCAGATAGTACACGGAGAGGCTGTAGCTCTTCTCGCCCACCTCGCGCCGGATCAGCGGCAGCTCGGAGGGAAACGTGTAGAACACGCCGTAGCTGATCGTGTAGACGAGCTCACTGATTGTCAGGAACAGTGCGCCCCGAATATCCTGGATGGAGGTCTGAGACACCGGGTGTACCTCGTAGTACAGCGACGCTATCACCACGCTGGTAAACTGCGAAACCGACCCGATACGTCCGTCAGTGAGTGCGTAACGCGCGCCAAACAGCGACGGGACATACCAGAAATATCGCCGTCACGGTGAGATACTCTCGAACGTTACGGCAACTGTCCAGGGCCGTACGGTGCAACAGTATCGTCAGCTGCCTCGCCCGGCAAACGCAGTTACTGTCGTTCGCCAGTCTCTGTATGATCTGCGCCTGATGATACCGCGTCATGAGACACTTGCGGGCGATGTTCTCCCGGTGCGCCTTCCGTAACGCCTCGTAACGGTGGATGGCTGCTTCCGCTTCGTTCGCTTCGTACACGTGCGTCGCGGGACTCACGAGTTGAAAGTAGAAGTCGGCTGGGTTTCCGCTCGCCGGTAGCTCCTTGCCGATGCTGCAAGAGAGCACAGACTTGGCAAGTGAGTGAACGGAAATACGAAGAATGCGACCACGGCGTCTGTGGTTGGCACCTACGAGCGGAAGAATTCTATCCGATCAGCTGTTGGACCCTGGTAGAGAACGGTGCCCCCATCCTGCATGAGGATCACATCACTGAAGCACTGGAACACCTGCGAGGGAGGATCGTGTATCGTGCAGATGACCGTCCGTCGGCCGTCCGCACACAGATACCGGAGCGTTTGCATCACGGAGGCCGCGCTGAAGCTGTCCAGCCCCGTCGTCGGCTCGTCGCAGAACAGAATGTCCGGCTCGGTGAGCAGCTCACCCGCCAGGTTGACCTTTTTGCGCTCCCCACCGGACAGCTGGGCGATCCGCGTGCCCCAGCAGCGCTGCAGGCCGAGCTTGTTGACGATGCGCAACACCGCGACGTATCCGACGTTCTTCAGCCTAGCCTGCATTCGGGACGAAAGAGAGCACGCTTCGGAGATGATCGCTTGACCTCGAGGCGCCACAATCTCGCACCGGACCGGGACCTACCACAAACGTTAGATGTTCGGCCACGGTCAGCGTCTGGAGGGCGATCTCGTACTGCGGCACGAACCCGGTCAGCTGCTTCATCTGCGTCCTAGTCACGTACAGACCGTTGATAAGCACCTTGCCGTGGACGGTGGTGGACCCTGTGATGCGCATCGAGATGGCAGCCAGGAGCGTCGTTTTGCCGGCACCGCTACGAAACGAGACACGTTATTTGCGACTGGAGCTCCGGCCTAGCATACTATTCTGTTGATTGTTTTTGCAAACGCCTCGACCCTGGTGCTCGTGAACCGGCACACAGCCACTCACCTTGGACCCATGATGGCGACCAGATTGTCCGATCGTACAGCCCCGCTGGCTAGAAGAAAGAAGAAATCGAACTTTGTCACAATCTCGGCCGTTTGTCATCGACGCCATCGACGCAATTCGTAGCCGATGTTGCCTACCATTGCGAAGGAGAGCAATTTCTTTACGCCGTTGATGTCCGGGACGTCCATACCAGTGGTTGTCGGACGGCGTTTGATGGCTCGATGAGGCTCGTACACTGACGCTCAGATTCTTCCACTCCAGTAACACAGCCCCACCCAAAGGGGGATATGGGTCCGGTGTATTCGATGTCATGTTCTGTGTCATGAATGTGACGGCGATCCGCGCACGCTCGTCGTAGGACTGTGACTGGTGCGAGCGTTGGCTCCGCTGTCTGTGAGATGCACGCCCGTGTGTGCCAACGACTATCAGCGCTGATAAGGAACGTCACGGGCGCTGCCTTTTTTCCGACGACAGTGGACGCGGAGAGATCGGTTCTTCTCCGCCTTTTGATTACTTCTCAGTTTCGCCTGACGATGGCCAACCGGGGAGTAGGGCCAGAACGATCGCCATAATCGTGAGCAATCATTTGAACGCTGATAGTAAGCGGGCACGCGTGACTCAAGCTTATGTCGCGGCTAAAACTCCAACCCCAAGCGACCCAAAACAAAACCAGTATTCTAATCGCGGAGGAGAGTTCTCATGTACAGCGTGTTTTGCGACAGAATCTTCCCATAATTCGTTCACGCTACGTTTACGGACGCTTATGATGTTACCTATCTCTACGGGCACGGGTTGATAAAACATTAATTCACTCAAAGAGTCGGCGATTACTGACGTTATGGAAAGTGCCTGTGATTGTAGGTATTGTTGCACCAACGCTTGCACTGAATAGGTGGGTTCACACGAGTCGAACTTTTGCTGAACTTCACGCACACTATTACTGGATAACCTTTTTTGCTTGAAACAGACTCGGCGAACATAGCTCGACTCACTAATACATTGACAAAAAAGGTTCGCAGATCGTACAAATTCGAGCAGAGTTCGACTCGTGTGAACCCACCTAATGCCTTTCCGGTAAGACATTTAGTCCGCTCTACGCTGGGACTTTCGAGGATCACTCGTTGGTAAGCAACTTGGTTCAATTCAAAACAAACATGATACTCGTGCCACACAACTCGCTTTATGTCGCTTATGTCGATTCTATTGAAATAGTTCCTGGCGTGTTATGGACGGCGTTTTACTGATCCAACCCGGATCAGTCACCACGGCTCTCACAGATGAGTTCTCGCATCTCGTGAGAGGCTGTGAGGTTCGGGTTATCGAAGATCGATCACACACTTCGTCTTTTATCATTGAGACTTCGTCTTTTATGATTGACACGTTTTCTTTTATCATGACGACAGACCTTAACAGGGCGTCTTAGACTATTCTTTCATTCTTATGTTTACTATTGGACGGATCGTTTTACAAACGAAGCATATTTGCAATGGTTGTTTAAGTAACCGCATGAATGTATGAATCTATACCACATACAAATTTTGAAATTTATAAAACTTTAAGAAATAAAGATTGTGTGTGCACAAGAAGTATTGATTAAAGCTGTGGGTTTTTTCTGTCTTTCATTTCAAAGTTAGAAATCCGTCCCGTAAACCTAGTGTTGATCATTTGCCCCATCTGTGCGAATATAAACCGTGAAACAGGTGCGGGAAAATGCGTTACAGTGCAAATCTTTAGAAAGTTCGTTAAACAAGGGCTTAAAAAGCGTTTTGAGGTCTAATGTTGGCCTGTTAGAAAAGACAAAGAATCGTAGCGTGCTGCTAGAGGTCCCATATTTCCAGACTACCTGCTACAAACTGCATGCGAACACTGGATGGGTACTAGAAAAACACAATGTACGGGTTCTAACGCAGGTACACGAAACACTACCTGCGTTAGCATGGAAAATTCTAAACTGGCCTCTAAGTGACTGATTACCCTTGAAACGAAACCGTAACGAAATGGATTAAAAGGATGGTGACAGGCAGCGGTTTAAACCTCTCAAGGACGGTGACCCTAACACCGGTAAGATTAGGCCCCGTGCGAAATCCCAGGTACCACATGACGAAACGAGGAAGAAAAAAAGAACATCTTTTAGGAGCAGAAGGTGCTGCTGCAGCTGACGACGAGATATATGGAAAGATTACAGTGCTACAACAAGGAACAACAACCCACATTCGAATGTTGGGGTAATTTCCGGTCAAACCTCGTTCGCTAGTAGCTAGTCCGGGTGGGTCATTAGCCCAACAGGGGCCCCCCCGGTCCCCCAACACCCCAGCGTCTAACATGCTTTCGTTGCATTCGTTCGTCTATTGAACGCTCGTAAGGCAGAAGGCTCTTTTCTATGATAATTAGAACGAGCTAGAAGAAGGTGTTCGTGGTTCGTTCTTCCGGTTCTAAAGAGCGAACCTCAAAGGGATCGTTAACATGCGAGCGGTGCAAAGTGGATCCGATTCTCCATACACCAAGCCAGCGCGTTTAGTCCGTTAGAAAGCCAGCCTGAACCGGGTGCGGGAAAGCGTGAAAGGGGTGGGGTGGTAGACAGATCGAAACACCATCTCCCCACCCCATCCATCGCCACTCTCGGATATCAAAACGGAAGGAACAAACGGAAAAGAACGTTTGGTGTGATTGATCGGTTTGAGCGTTCGATTGATTGAGCAATTTTCCGGCTTTCCAGTTACCGGAACCTTCCGCTGTTTTTTTTTGTTACACCGACAAACGACTTGATGGGGCTTTTCCTCGTGGTGCACGAGGTGCGTTGAGCCCACTCTAGATCGATGTTCAGGGTGGGCAGTTTTTGGAACAACCAATGCAATGTGATCTTATAGCAATCAGCAGCTCTGCCACTTTTGTGCCGAGGATCTCGCCGATCCTTCGACGGGTTTGGTAGCCATTCTTGCCGCAAGATATTGGAATAAAACTTGTTTTTGGACTAACTTCATTCCACCCCCGGGCTATCTGACCTCGGGCACGTTTTCTCACGCCTCCCGAGCACTTTCCGGCGCTCTTAATAAGCACCTTTTACACACGGTCCGGGCGAAATTTTCCCGCATTACCGCCGGCGCGACCTGAATATACATTTTCTGCCACTTTTCACGAGACGCGCGCGTTTTGATTGCGCGCGGCGAATTCGGTAGCAATTCAACAAATTCAACCACAAAAAAAAAAGTAAAACATAATTAGACTATTTCGACGTCCCCATCCCACACATCTTCCCGCAAAATCACACACCCACACTGTGCGGCATCTTTGGCGAAAGATTCGTCTTTATTGAGCGATTACTATCCTTGCATTTGGGCGAGGAGGGCGAGGTGAAGAATATGATTTTCCACGGCACTTTTCCGTGGCAGAGCGGCGTGTGTCGATTATGCCCGTAGCCTGAATTATACGAGCGGCAATCGAACGCAGCGCGGCAGGCAAAAACTTCAAAAATGGTACGAAACATAGCGAAAAGATTTGATGGATTTGTACTGGAGTGCTGAGTCGATCGGAAACACCAGCTGATGGGAGGTTTGTTTGATGCTGGGTTTTTTTTTCATTTGCACCGTTTTCAAGGTGCTTCCGAGATGCGTATGTGGAGCGAAGGAAAGAATTATTCGCGTGCACTTGTTCAATTGTAACATTTTTTCTATAATTGGGGCATGTTCTTTCTCCTCTATCGTATCTCGATCGTTCTTTATGTTGAATGCACTAATTGTACATTTAAGTGTATACATTGAAAGCACCTTACCCAGAAACATATGTACTATCCTTTACTTTGACTCTGCTACTCAGCACTAAAGTTAACAAAAGGGGCTGAGCAACCAAGGAAAAGGAGACGGCTGAAAAGAGAGACGTGAAAGTCTGAGCTGATTTCGAATAGAGAAGATCAAGAGAGAGAAGGAAAAATAAAGAAGCGTAAATAGGACGAGATCACGTGGCAAGTGCCAGGAAACATTAGCCGAAGCCAGCCCGAAGTTACCGCTGAGAAGAGGAGTTCCTTCGCTTGATCCCGCACCAGGGCTCCGCTCTTCAACAGACTTCAAGTTACAGTATGAAAATGAATATTACCAATAACAAATTATGCATGCTTTTGCATATGTTAAATTG
>KB672490.1:2764800-2778826 GCA_000349145.1 Anopheles dirus
GTTGTGTGTACTGTTTTGTTAGAAGCGCCCGTTGAGCCGATCAATAGAAGATAGCGAGAGAGAGAGAGAGAGAGAGAGATAGTCAATCCAATGGAGAAACACCCACCCCGCACCGTCTACGGAAATGGCCCAGCTCGGGGATTTCTTTTATCACTTTTCTCTCGCAATGCGTCAGGGCGATTTGGTTTTTGTTGTTGGTTGCCGTTGTTGTTTCGCGGCTGTCCAAAATTGCAACCCAGATTTAGTATGCAATTATTCTCAACGCTCGCGGGCGCGCGCGCGCGCGCACACACACACGGCTTAATTGCGGGGAAAGTGGCGCCCGTTGGTGGCTGGCTTGCTGGCAACAGTTTAATGGTGCGGTATGTATAATTTTGAAGCATTTTGCACAAATGGATATGGATAGCGGTGGTGGGCCGGTCGGTCAGATGGCCTGGGTCGGGTGGGGGAAACGCTGTGCGGTGTGCGTTCGATTGATTTTTGTAGGTTTGTAGGTACTGATGGGTGGCCAACCGGGCTATACGGTCTCCGTATGTGCCCCGAGAGTATTATCGACCTCGAACGATAGTGTAGTTCCGGTAGGCTTACTTACAACAAAAAACACACACTCACACACAAATTTGCTCTCATGATTCCGGACATGGGCTTCCAGAGGGGCCATATGAAAATGTGAATTTTGCAATTAAGCGCCAGTTCCCGTCGCAATTGGCAATTGACACCGAACCGCCATCTTGTCCATCTCAATTTACGACGTACTACGAGCGCCATGGTCAGAAAATCATTTTTGAAATGCCCCCGTAGTAGAGTATTCTTTTCAAAATAGTAACCAGCAGACCAACAGGTAATCCGCTAATAAGATTTTATTACACATTCTTAGCACCTAACTAAATGGAAAATTAATATGGTTTAGGTTGTGACAGTGTGAAGCATATTTTTCAAGCAACGAGCAGTGTATGTTGAACTAACCCGCTTGCTAGTTAAACTCCAACATAAAAAGCAGTTCGTGATCGCCGACACAAAGCAGATGCGTGTTGTTGGAATCCATCGAGTTGATGGCGCGCGTTTCTCGCAACCGCGGCACACGCCTTTCGATGAACCGTTCAATGAAGTCGGGCTGTTTGTCCACACTCCACTGCGATACCGTCCCGTTCATGTCGGCACTGAACATGATGCCCTGCGCATGGCACGCGAACCGTATATCTGTCACCGGACTGACGTGGTCGCAGATCAGAGCCGACGCGTGGTACGGGTTGCGCATGTCCCACATAATGATCGACCCAATTTCCAACCCTATCAGTGCCTGCGGGAGAAGAAAGAGGAAAAAGAACAGTGATACCAGTAAGACGTGACAACATTCGACACAACACCAACGTTACTTACGATTTGCTGATTTCTCGGGAATAGGCTAATGCAGGTTGGTCCGTTCAACATCCGATCGTTCTTGTGTGTCGTTTCGACGCAGAACACCGGCTTGTCCTTTGGATCGCGGGTATCATAACAGTCGATCAGTCCATTCTGCCGACCGACTACCACCACATCCGGATAGAGGAACGCGACGCACTGGATGCTCGTGTTGTCCGGATCTTTGATCGTGCGGCTGACGCGACCCACATCGGCCGTTACGATGTTAACGTACCCGTCCTCGCCCGCCGTAATGACGTGCTGGTTGAAGGCCGCAATGCCCGTGCAGCAGGTGTGCAGATCCGCCAGCGTGCAATTGACACTGAAATCGTACGACAGACTCGACTCCCGGTTCAGGTTCAGCACGCTCAGCACACCTGTGGCAAGATGAAGCAATGAAGTGGGAGGAATCGCATCAAAACGGAATCAACCCCGACAAAAATCGTCATCCGTACCGTCCGACGTGACGCTGGCAACATGGTTGTCGTCAACGAACTCCAGCCCGACGATTTCATTCGCCGCATAATGTGTGGAATTACATTTCGGCACCATTCCCATCATGTAGGCGTTCTCGTCCCCGTTCGCTTCGCACAGCTGGTCGTCGTACGCTAGGTTCCACAGGCGCGTGCTGTTCACCGTCTCGCCCCAGCTGCCGGTGACGAAGAATCGTTCGTCGTCCGTTTGATGCGGAACCCAACGTACGCAGGAAAATTTGGTCGGCATCAAAAACCGCGCGACACCGTCCACCATACCGCTATCGTCCCGTTCCATCCCGATCCAGCAAACAAAACAAAAATTTCGTAAAGCGAGTATGTAGCTTTGTGTTGTTGCCGAACACGCGCCCGCCACCGGCTTTCTTCTTCTTCGTCTTCGTCTGTGTGGTTCTACTCTGGTCGACCTGATGAATCCAGCTTGCTGGGCCTTCAAAAGGTAATCCGTAGGACTGAACCACGAAATTAGAGACGGGCAGCTAAAGCCATATGTTCCGATTGTATTAGTTAACGGTTCGAATTGATTATCACAGAAAATGTTGTTATATATTCCGCTCACTGTTCACTGCTAGCTCTCCGTTGTTTGTTATGACGTTTTGATGTTGCCGCTATGATGTGATGTGTTTACCATACATATTTGGCTACTTGATCGGCGAGAAGGCATAGTTGAATGCAAGCTGCTTATGACTGAAGAAACTGAAATACACAGTTATTCCGTCTTTCGTTATTCCGAAAAAAGTGTTATTACAAAACTGTTCGAAGAAATCGAAAATAAATATTTCTTCTCCCGTGCGTAATCGATTAAACGTCAAACGATCGCGTGTAAAATATTTCATGCGAAAAATTAGAGCTTCCTCCAGCTGCCACCGGTGATTCGCGATATTTTTGGCGCTCTAGAGAGTAGAGAGATTTTTCTCTCAATAGCGAAGAAATAGAGATTTTTCTTCTCTTTTTCTTCATTATCAGACTGCTTTTCGTAGAGTTGCTTGCCTAGCAAACTATTATTACTATTCATTATAAATGCATAATTCATGCGTAAGAAACAGTAACCATTCAAATATGTTCTCGTGTTGTTTGCTTAAAACATATGAATTAACATCTTCAAGTCAGCTGAAATTTGTGCGTTGCAACTAGCCTGTAAAAATAACCTGTGTAAAAATCAGCTGTAGTCCGTTCAACTTTGACGCAGTAGGCAAGATTGTCGTCGGACCACTCGGCCACACAACAATTATCACACAATTCATTAAGCTGCGTGAATGGAAAACATTTGCGATACGCGCATCTCCCCCTCCCCTCTCCAGTTCGGTGCTGTGCCAAAAAACAGAAAAAAAGGAATTCAGCGCGCTTACTACTGCACCTTTCCGGCCCAATATGCACGCGAATAAGCATTGCTCCACACGATTTATTTACAATCGTCGTCCTGCTGCTGCTGCTGCTGCTACCCTGGATCCACGACCTCCATCACCATTCTACCGCCGCTGGGTGGTTCGCGATCGAATCGCGACTCTCGATGATGTGCTGTCAAAAGTGGGGGGGGGGGCGGCAGCGGAAATGGCAATTGGCGGGAGAGGGGATCATATTTTTACCAAATAACAAAACATTCCGTAAGATTACCTCCGCCTGCAGGATGCAGTCGGCTCAGTTCACTTCGCCGACTCGCCGCAGGTGCACAGGCAACAAGACAGCTTACTCGACTTTTTGGAGCCATCTCGAGCATCGCGGCAAAGGGTTTGGGCACAATCGATCATTACCGCAGCTTCATCGATATCCCGTCGCGCTAAGTGTTCGCCTGCACAGGTGGCAATACTGCTCGCCGTCTTCTCCGTCTGTCGTCGATCAAACCTACCCGAAACACGTGTGCGCCCAGCAGTAGTCAACGGTCTGCGCGGTTGGGGAAATGTAAATGGCAAAAATCTGTATCGTCCCCGAGTGTCGTACGATTGTGTAAAGATTGATTTTTGACCAAACGCTTCGACCGGGCCTGGACCGGACTGCGGTGGTGTGTGTTATCTACTGTGAGCGGTGCCGCCTGTGATCTTTCGTGATCGTTTGTCGTTCTAGTGTGAGTGTGTTTGTGCATTTTTGTGCGGGTGAGCAGGGGTTTAGTCGTCCATCATCACCGTTGCACGGTTCCCATCCAGTAGTTGCCGTCCGGGAGAAAGCCAAAGCGTGCGCGCGTTATCATTCCGTACGCGGTTGCTTCCATCCCCAGAGGATGCTGTAAGCCCTCGCCATAACCGTGCAGCCAAAGGTAAGCCCGTCGTCCGAATTGTGTGCCAAAGATTTCGCGCTTTGCCTTCTTTTTTAATAAACGCTCCAAAGTGCGATAATCTCTGAACTTTCTCGCTCCCGCGCACTCTGAAACTTGCATGCCACCGGGCGCTCTCTCTGATAGTAGGCCCCAGCGGCAGTGCCTCCTTGATGATTACTCTTGATGAGGCTAGAGAGTCCCGAAAGAAACGGTGTTTTTTTTGGCACAAATCACATCACCCTTGCGAAATGACCCGCGGCAGCGATTAGGTCACATTGGCAGTGGGTTTATTATTTCTTTACAGCCCGACCAATTTGTAGCACAGCGATTTAGAAGCCGAACGCCGCCATCGCTTCTACCTGTGCGTCGTTTTTTTGTTGTAGTAGTGTGCTGCTTCCTATCACCACTTTGCGGTGTTTGGATTCGTAGTGGTGATGGGAAAGACGATGGTGTTCGCTCTCTCGCCCCCCCGGTCGCTAGCCGCACACTCACCCTGTCCCTCTCTCTCTTTGGAGAACTCTAACCTCACTTATCACGTTTCCAATCCGCAACTGCAGGAACGATCGATACGATCAACGGGCAGCCACGAGAGCCGATTGCACCTTTGGAACCGACCACTGAGTCAGGGTGTGACCAGCGCAGCGGCAACCTAAGCGGCAGTGCAGGCGCGCGATTAGCAGCGACCGAGGAAGCGATGGGGAAGACCGTGGCAGCGATTAGCACAGCCGATGAGCAGGTACGTGTGCTCAACACCGCCGGTAGACATGTTTTGATCGGTGCGCTCATGATAAGCCTTTGGCGCGTTCGCAAAATGGAACCCCCTTTTCGCAGGAGATTGCCGAAGCGCGAGGAACGACCACCGTCCCGGATATGCTGTACGATGTGGCGGCGCGCGCCGCCACGACCTCCGTCGGCCAGTTTGTGTACAAGCGCGTGGACAACCTGCTGTGGACGGTGGAGAAGACTGCCCGCTGGTCCCTGCCACAAGCGCCACCATCCGCCACAGCCACAACCCCCAAGGCACCGGTGGCGACGGGCGAGGAGAGTGAGGACGTCGCGGGCACGGGAAACATTGCCGGCCCGCCGCTGATACGGCCGCTACCGTGGCTGCTCTTCCTGCCGGCACTGATTGCGCTGCGTGTGGTGCGCAGTGCGCTGTCGGTGGGTGCCCGCGTCATAGGTCGTGGGCCGGTGCTGCCCGCGGCCATCGTCGGCTTTCTGCAGAACAAGCGGCGGAAGCTGCGTGCCCTCAAGTACCGCGGCCAACGGTTGCAACGCATCGCGAAGATCGAGCGGGAAGCCGACCAGCGGCAGCCGACTTGGCTCCAGCGGATCATCCTGCCACTGCGGCTGGTGATGTGCACGCGCTCGTCCCGGACGATCGATGTGAGCTCGGATGTGGCGCACGCTGTTGTATTTCGTAAGGATCGCCCAGCGTCTGCCGGTAAGCGGCGTGCTGTATCGAAGAAGCGCAATCTCAACCAACGCGAGGCGGAGAGCGACGACGAGGAGGTGGCCAGTGCGGAGGATTCGTTCGAAGATGCGGGATGCAACGAACTGCTCATCAAGTACGCCAGCGAGGAAGATTCAAGTTTCAACGTAAGTGTCTCCGTGAAGGCTCCGTTTGCAGGTACCAGACGTTGACCGGCTCGCGTTTTGTATCGTTGCAGGTGGAGAATGCGTCATCCGCAAGCTCGGATGCGAGCGACAGCTCGATCTCCGATGCTGATCCGTCGCCCAAGAAACCTACGCTCGAGAGCGACAAGATGCCGGACCAGCAGCCGAAACAGAACGGAGGACAACGGCCACCATCGAAACCGGACGCGCTGAAGCGCTCATCTAGCGAGAACAAGAACGGTGTCGAATCGCAACCAAAGTCAACCACTCCCAAGGCCATGAACACCGACAGTCGCTCGAAATCGGCCGCAGACTTGGGTAGGTAAAAGCGCGGGTGCGCGTGAAGATCTGTTTCAACATACGCCTAAGTCACATTTCTTAATCGACATCCAGAAAATGGCAACACTGCTGTGGGACCGGCGGCGGGAAACGGTTCGACGACTACGCCCTCCAAGAGCATCCCGAACCTGTCCAGCTCGCCGGAAAACAACGAAAACAAGCCGATCAATCAGAACGTTCCTGTCTCCGTGCCGTCGATTGCCGCCGCTTCGCAAATCAAGTCGCCCTCGCCGACGGTGCTGAAGCCGGCGGTGGCGGCCAAACAGTCCCCGACCATGAGCGACGTGCGCAGCTCCTTCCAGCAGCAGAAACAAGCCAGTCAAAAGCCGCCGCAGCTGGCCCAGCAGTCCACACAGCAACAGCATCATAACCCACAACAGCAGCCGCAGCAGCAGCAGCAGTACGTTAGTAACGGCGCAAAATCTCGCAGCAAGAAGGGACCCACCACTCAGTCGGTTGCCTAGACGACCCGGGTGCTACGTGCTACGATGATTCTTTGTCCCGGTTACGCTTGATGTGTTATACTTTTGATGTAATTTGTGTTTGTTTTGTGTTGTTTTTTTGAATAATGTTTACAATGGGTCTATTTTTCCTCTTTGAAGCTTTTACCGTAGCGCCGCTGTAGTGCGGAATGTTAATAAACTTTGGCCCACATGTGTCGTCGTGTTTGGCTCTCATTGTTATTAACTGTGTTTTTTTTTAAATGTAAAACGCACACTCTGACTCTGTTTTTGGTCCTGGTGCCCAACTAAAAGGACTGGAGATAATGTCTGAGGATTCGTTTTTCGATTGGACAAATACATTGTGATATCCTTTAAAAGAAGAAAACTTTTAAGTATCACAAATCTACAACGCTTATTTTAAAGTCCGTGAGACACCTCCCCAATCACAAGGGCAGTTCTTCGGCATTGTGTGAGTGAGTGATAGCCTCCACCTCCACTGCGCATGAAAGCTGACGGAGGAACCCAATTCTTCCCAACATGCTTCCGTGACTCCAACAGTAACGCGTGCTCGGAAGAGCGCACAGTGTTCGTTTGTCAACTTCAGCGCGACAACACTGTTGTTGATAGTGGGTTCGCGTTGCCACAAGCGGGGAGAACTGGCGCATCGTTTGATGCAGTTCGTCGTCTCTCATCCTATTCCTCGCGGGGGAGGTGGTCGCGCGTTAATTGTGCAATGTTCGTCACTTGGGGCTACGGCGAACATCGTCCCGAACATAGGAAGTAATTACACTGCTCGTACGACGGAAGCCTTTTCCTCGTGCCCTACCTACTCAATGCCGAACCCGATGGCGTGAAAAGTTGCCATTTTCACACCTTTCTTCGGAGAGGTTCCTGCGTCGATCGTGTTTCATTGTGATGGTGAGTTTGGCTGCATTCGGCCGTGTTGCACTCGCGCTGTGTCCCGTATATCGTTCGTGCAGTGAGCAATCAACAATTTATCAATGAAAAGTGTTCGTTAGGTGAATACTACGACAAGTAGAGCGACGGCACTCAATAGCCTGCTGCGGCGACAACAAACGTGACGGGATGTGGGTGTATCCCGCGAGGCTCGTTTGAGTCGTTCCGGATTCATTAGGACAGCTCGTACATATGCGCTTCATCGTGCAGCCCTCAAAGCAACAACCACTTGGCACCCCAAACCGGATAGCTCAAGCGGTTCCAACAGCAAACACACCAGACTCACACACCAGAACAAAGGCTGCAATTATTTGCAATCTGCAGTGCCGTGCCCGTTTCGGTTGCACTTGACTGTGCCTGGCCGTGTGTGAGATTGCGGTCTGGCCGTTCGCCGCAGGTCATTTATGCTGGCGAGATAGCTACGAGCACTGCCGGAGCGTTTGCAACGCCAACAGTAACGCCAGTAACGCCAGTAACGCATGCTGCTCACGCCGTATTGTTCTCCCCATCTGTTCAGTGTTTCTGTGCCCGCACCGTAGGCTCGTGGTTGCTCCTGTTTGCATGACTTGTTGGCATCGGCGGCTCGTCCCACCTCTCACCGTTCCCTCCCTCCCGTTCCCGCAAAGCGCATGTGTGAGTGAGTACCGCGCACGCGTTCCCAACGTGGCGACGGTCGATTTCGCTCTCCGCGCGATGCACACGGTGCGCTCTACTCTCACTCTCCACACAACTGCGGGCTCCCTTTTTTTCCGCTGCCGAGCACAACAAACAAAAACACGGCCAAATGAATCCCAGCACACACGAGCAGGCGCGCGTCTGTGTGTGGGTTTGTATGCGGGTTTTTCTTTATCTTTTTTGCGACTGGCTCACCACCCTTGATGAATGCGTGCGCCGGGAATCGCACGCTGTCGAAAGCGCTCCCACCCCTATCGAACGGTTGGAGAGCGTCGAGAACTTTACGCCAGCGGAGAGATCCCCCAACACAGAGTGCGGTACAGAGCGAGAGCGAGAGAGAGAGAGAGCTAGTGGAAACGCGCATCATCCCGTCGTGAGAAACGTCTTGGCAGAATGGTTGGATTTTTTTGCTTAGTCGAGATCCAAACCGGGCACCAGGCGGAACGGCCATACGGATAGGTGTTCCTTTTCGTGCTCCCCTCCCCAACAAAAAAAAACTGCCTTACCGGGCGTTGGGAGCGCCGCTAAAGTTCCCAAATCGAAGAGGTATTTATCATCCGCAAGTTTGCGAGCAATCAAAAGAACAAGTTTTGTGTACAAAGGTTAGTCATTTCGCGTTTCGCGTGTGTGTGTATGTTTTCGTTTCGTCGGCGGAGATCTGGAGAGTTCCGGACGATTCCGGTCTTGCCCAGTGTGACTTCAAAGCAAACCGCACCGCATTCCGAGTGAGTGGTGGAGATTCTGTGCTTTTCTCTCCCGGCTTGACCCTGTGTTAGGTCGATGGTGGTGGCCACACAAACCAACAATCAAGTGTACTGTACGGTTTTGTCGGCGTGTTGACCCCGCGTGTACTGGGAGTAAGTACGAGCCGCCATACTTCGTGCAGTGATTCGGCGGCATCTTGGAGAGTTGCCGCCCAGTATAAAGTTCAATCGACGTGCTGAAAAGGCTCCATATTTCACCCCCTCGTCAAGCGTAAACCCTAAGGGAAATAGGCCTCAGTAGGCGACGAACCAAACGTCAACGACAGTTAGTAGTTGGCCTTTGGCGTTGCTGCTGTGCGGAAGCGTGTCGCACCCCTCAATTACCCCAAAGCACAAGAGTGGCTTCGGGAATCATGTGCCGTGAGAACGAGCCGCCCCTGCTCCGATTTGAGCGGTTTCGTGAGTGCGTGAGTGATTTTTGCGTGTGACAACACACCACGAGCACGGCACCATGTGTGTCGTCCTTACGAGCGCCCTTTAACCCATTAAATTAGGGCCTTTCAGTGCGTGTGTGTGTGCGTTGTTGAGGAGCACGTCAGGAAATAGTGATTTCTTTGTTAGTGATCCTTAGAGTGCTGTGACTTGTTCCCTTGTACTTGCAGGAGAATATTAAAGCCTACTGATGAGCGTTTTGACGGTGGCAGCCAGGATGTGGGCGAAGTGAAATGTCTATGTTTTTTTTTCGGCAAAGCGAAACAAAAGAGGAAAAGTAAAGCTAATCAGCTTAAGTGAAAATTGATGTATTTTACGCCGGTGTGGAATTTGGAGGTGAAAAGGTAAGAATGTCCTCTCCACAGACAACGAACGACCTCCGGTCGAAAGAAAAAAAAAGATCTCGTTCTCATGACTGGACGAAGAAATAAACAAACCGAAGCGTTCCGTACTCTCACGTGTCCTGCGGCAGGAACGCGCTAACTTGCGCCCGTGATGATGCGAAATTAATTGGAATTCGCTCGTCGTGTTCGCCTGTGAGTTCTCGTGTCTTTGGCCGTCGCAGCGTAAGCTCAAACGAAACCACACGAAGTAAAGTTCCTTCGGCCTGCGTTGCTTTGTCCGTGTGTTGATTTGCTGTACGGTTGACGAAATAATTACTTTTCACCCGGTCCACTGTCAACCGGAACCAACGCGCCAGACTCCTGCGACGTCCGGAGCGACCATAGGACGTGTGCTTCTGGCGCCACCGGGGCCGTAAAATTGCGACCAGCCGTGGTTACTCCCTGGAGATCCGGCCCAACCCGCTGTTGGACTATGCAAGCGCGTCGGTCGGACGTACTGTTGAATGCGTGTCCTCCCCCCGGCCCGAAGCTGGTGGACTCGCTAATGTGTTCGTGTCGACGGACGAGCTCATGCCATGAAAGATGACTCCACCGCCAGGCGCTGGAAGAACGCGTGACTAACGTGCGAATCCCTCGTGTGAGATCGCCGGCACCAGATTGGCACAGGGGGGCCAGCGAGCCGCAGACATACGCACACGAGTAGTAGTCGCGTGCAAAGCACATATACACGCGCGCCAAATCCAAAATCGTACCACCGGCCAGAAACGGTCGCATAATTAATCAGCAAAACATTGATTTTTTCAACCCCACTGCCCCCGTGTGCGCTACGCGCCACCAATTACACGGACTGGAGCTATTTTATCACCGAGAATCACTCGGTGTCGCTGGTTACAAGCGATGGCTGCTGGCTCGCAACATCACGGTACACCACCAGCGCCAACAATCGCATGTTGGAAGCCGCTTATGCTGCGCCGATCTGCTCGCGTCTGTGAGTTTTCCACTCCACACCGTAATTATCTCCGGCCTTCCAGACACCAGCCAACAGCACGATTTGTATGTGCCACGTTCTTTTCCACTTTTGGCTCGCTGCTCCGCAGGAGAATCGAGCGCGACCGAGTGGATCGATTGTGTTTTCGAATAAAATCCAATAACTTCCCATCTTGGTGCTGGTGTAATCGAATTGAAATTGGCACGTTTGTGTTGGGACGAACGTTTGACGGTTGCATCGCAGAATATGCTAGGATATAGACGAAACACAATTAAAAAACGGGGTGTTTGTGTTCGAAACGTCACTTTGACGTTTGTTCTTTGACAAGAATCAGGATATAGTTTGTTGTTCGCCTTGTAACCTCATTGGGTGCGTTCGCTTCTTCACCACAAACCAGTTTATTGGCACCAATATAATAAAACCTTGGACCTTCTGGAGAGACCTCTCAGTATTACTACAACAACTTGTGGAATGTTTAGAATCACTAGACTAGTCTATTCTGGGCTTCGTGTGTTCACTTCTTAAGGTATGTTACGAGTAAGTCGTGGACGTACTCGTTATCTGCTCTGTTTTAGAAGCTTTCAAACAAGCTCGAGCTAGTCTAGTTAGTGGCCTAGACGATTTCTTCTGGACCAACTAAGTACTTTGAGCATTAATCTTGCAAGTGTGTAACACGCAGAAACGAAATGAGGCTAGCACTCAAATAACAACACCGGAACATCACCTGTTGCTAGTGTGGTGTGAACCAATACTACAGGAACGCTTTTTTGCCTTCCAAATAAGCATATCTCAACAGAATATTCACCTGATCAGCTAAGGAACTTACCCCAATTACCCCGTTTACACAGCCGATAAACACCATGCTGGCAAGAAAGATTCCTCCACGCGGACAATTACGGTGCCCCGGAACACAAACTTTTTGAATTGTTAATGACACCATCAAGAATCGTCACTCGTACAGCAAGAAGCCCTCATCAATGGCTAATGCTCTCTTGCTCAATGAATGGATGACACGCATCGCTTGCCATTGACTGTCTATTGCACTCGAAGGAAAGTGTTCTTCGGTTCCCGTGATCAAATGCTCCGTAATCACGCCAGGTCCGCCATCCCCATCCGAGCAAGTTCCTTTTACCGTGGTTTACCGTGGGCCCCTCCACATCGTTATTCACACATTACTAACGAGCGTCACCTATCAAGCGAGTCGCGTGCACACTTTTCTTGTCCACGCCCTGCGATCCACGAAGTTATTGCGTTTTGCACAGCAACCAGCTCAATGGCAGCACCACTACCGGGATGGCAAGCGAGAATCCGGGCGATATCAGGTGGATGTTCTTTCTCCGATTTCCATAGGATTTGCTTTTATACGCATCTAATCCTATCCCATCAAGCAACGACTACGCCGACGACGGTGGCAAACGAGGGAAGCTGGGCTGGTGGTGATGAAACATCAGCCGGCTCGGTTCCGATCGCGCCACGGCCTCCCACTGCTCGCGCCGACAAAACAGCATCCTTTCCTTGGCAGCCGGCGACTCGACGGCTGCTCTCGTCGTTACTAACTCGATTTATGATTCGATTTGTTGGAACGAGGCACTTGCCCACTCCAACGGGCAGGATGGCGGCTGTGTATCACTTAACTCTCTCGCTTGTTCCACCGGGCAAAGGAAGCAAGACGAGCCGGTCAATAAAGGCCCACGGGGTCGCACGGGCCGGATTACCATTTGGATCACTTACAGGACACGATCTTTCTGTCTCTTTTAAAAGAAGACACTCCTGCCCATCGGCACCAGCAGCAGCAGCACTTCGAGCTGAAATACTATTGCCTGACCCACAGACCCGTGGGCTGAAATCGCGATTAATGTCAACCGATTTGTTGCTATTGCGCGTAGCGAATTTAAACGCTCCTGTGTTGGCGATGTGGCCCGTGAAGACCGGTAAGGTTCTGCGAGAGAGCGCGCACGGCGCACGTCTGGCGGACAGGGTACATTGAGTTTTCCAATTTACAATTCAAATTAGGAAGTAAAATGATACAAACGAGCGGCAACGACAACGGCAGCGTCTGAGCGCGATGAAAGCAGACCAGGCCGTCGCCGACACATCCTTCAGGGGAATTTGTCACTACACAAAGTGATGTTCTGAGGAATACGGCGTTACTGCTCCAGCCAGATGGAAGTCGATTTTTGTGCCGATCGTTCCAACCCCCTATTCCAACGCCCAACTGCTGACTACAGAGACGCACGTGCCATTTCTTACAGAGGAACCCTAACGACAGATCGGTTGAATGTCACCTCAAAATTAAACTCATTTCATTCGCTAGCAACGTCACTAGCCAATGTCGCTCACTGACGTCGGCAGTGAGCAACATTGGAGCTACGGATACGCCACGACAGTTAGGTTGGCCCAATGCCAGCCAAACACAATTGCTGCTGCATTGTCGGGGTTTTATGAGACTCTCTGGATGTGTGTGTGTGTGTATGCATTTGCTGCTATCCGTTGATCGATTATCCTTCCTCTGGGGAATAAGTGGACACAACACACAAAAATCGAAAGCGAAACTGAGTTTTATTACATAAAACTACGGCACAGGTGTCAGGGTGCTGGCCAACACAAATCCCTCTAAAGTTCAACGGACGGTCTCGGTGAGAACGGGGGTTAGAGCTGTTTTATGTCCCGTGTGTTTGGTGTTGCTGCTGCTACCACCAATCTGTGTGGCGCGATCGTAAAATGTTTATTTGCTACTACTAAGCGCACGTGTGGGACATTTTCGTTCCGTCGTATGCCGTATGAGTGTCTAGTCTAGTGTTATACCGACGGTAATGATGATATTTTTTTTGGTTCGATTCACATTCGCTTTTCGCCAACTCACTTGCAATTGAAATAGATTGCAGTTTAAGTTGCGATTGTTATTAACGACAGCAGTAGACTGCACGGAAGGATCCGGTTAAAAGTGCAAAGTTTTGTGCTTTTTAAGTTTTAAAATATGTTATGCATTTTTTTTTTTACAATGCCTGTGTATTCAAGTTACTTGCTAAAGAAATATGAGTGCTCTCTTTTATACTGTTTAATGGGCTTTTATTCGTCTAACGCCAATGGTTAAAGCATCAATAACCTTATGAAGTCCCTAACATATTCGATATCCAAACAAAATAATAAATAACCACTATTCAAGAGACGCCATTCGAACGTACAGTAATGAACATACAATGTTTGTTTGGTTAGAGTGAATTTGACTTAAATTTCTTGTTATACAGTCCGTAACATAACTATACGCCCACCTGTTTTTCAAGAATAGAACGAAAACTTGGAGAGATACATGAAAATGATGTT
>KB672490.1:2779146-2789738 GCA_000349145.1 Anopheles dirus
TTGCCGGAAAATTCATTTTTTGCGATGTGAGCCGTTTCAAATGCGTCGCAAAAATCGAAAACCAAACGTATCAATGTCCCAGTGAGCTTGACATACTTAAGAAATGTGACAGAATATATAAAAAATATGTCAAAAATCTTATTCCTGTCGAACGCAATGGCGCAATGGTACTTGGTATACTAAACACATTAACTTTAGAAAAAGGCGTAGGTTGCCAACCCCTGAGCTACACTACACTTACTGCGTATCAATTATCAACAAACACGAAAGTCAACACATTCACAGTAAGCTAAAGTTAAACAATTCATCATCCTTATTTCAATCGAACAGGATAGTTTAATCTAAGCAACCGTGCCCCAAACGATTTGTGTTGTTGCAAACCCGCCTCGAATTATACGCCCCCAAGAAGGCACAACAGTTGTTCACCCCCACCCGGTTCGGTGTACAGAAAAAAAAGCCCCGAGTGTACCATAAATTGATGCATGCAACACGAACAGCGTGTAGGTATAAAGAGTACCTAATCGTAAAGGGAGAAGAACAAAAAAAACTAGTTGCAAATCAACAAACTCCGGCGCGACACGCCCGTATGTTTCCCGTACCGCGGGCAATCGGTTCCGTGGCGGTTGTTATTTTCGGTTGGCCGAGCCTGACAAATGAGTTCACCTTTCGCAGGGCGCATGTTGAAAAATGGTGTCAATAAACCAAATTTGCAACTGGTTACACTCGATGGCACCGTCGGACGGCGTAACTGGGAGCGCTTAGCGTACCCTTTCATGAAGAGTACGGTGGAACGGGTGCTTTCATCGCATTATTAACCCTTGAGTGCCCTGTCTGATAGAAGGTTCTGAAAGCTCTCATTTTGTTTGTTTTTTTCTTTGTTCGTTTCGGCTCGGAACAAAATCAGTACTAATGTGACATTTCGGTTCTTGTTTCGCTTGCTTTTTCTGCTAGGAAAAGCACCCCACTCATGTGCCACGGTTCTCTTCACAGTTGACAACTTCAATCAATTTGCCCACCATGCCTATCACCGCGGGAAACGAGAACGATTAAGCTACAGGAACGAAAAAGGAACGAAACACGGGAAACCATCAGCATTAAACAAGATAAAAAACGGTGACGGAAGAAGTCGAACAAAATACTTCCGCATTGTCTCTATGCGAGCGAAAACTTCGCCCTGTCGCCCGAACAAAGAAGCAAGCATCTACTAGGCAGGACAAACAACAAAAAAAAAGCACGTAGACGAAACCGTGCAACACCTTTTGCCCCGGAGGAAGAAGAACCACCCGAAACACAACACCGTTGGAATTCGGCACCTTCACGGTTTTGCCCGGAGCCAGTAAGCGAAAAATGTATCCCACCGATACTAGCTCGTCGCCTTCCGCCGTACGTTGGCCCGTCGTCCTTGGCCTTCCTCCCGTGGTACTTCCGACCGGTGTGGCTCCCGTTTCGCCTCACGCACAGTCCATGCAACAGTTCCAGCAGCAGTCGTTTGCAAGTTAGTCCTCGCGACGGACAGAGACGTCTGTGTGCGTGTGTGTGACTCATCGATTCCTTCCTTCAAGCGCCTCCTTCCACCTTCCGTTGGAAGGTCATACACCACCCCGTCATCCAACCACGCGTGAACGTGTGAACCGAAAGGACTGCTTCCCTCACGAGAGGGTCGAGTTATCCCAATCCTTGGTTCCGCGTGGAAGCAACAACAAAAAATCACACTCACCCACCACTCACAAATAACTCACTGAACACTAAGACGGTAGTCGTGCGTGCAAAATGAAGTGTGCTCGTCTGAGAAAAAGATAGGTGAAACTCGCCGAAAGCTGGTCGTGCGGAAGACGCGCGAAAGCGAAACTCCCCACCCGATGAGCTGATAAATGTCAGAAGAACTCGTGGCGTGCATCGTCGTGTGTGTGTGCGAATTTTCGCCCTATCAAAGGAACGTACCAAGTGCGGGGAAGAATCTCGGGCCCGTGTGAGCAAACAGTGTTCTCCCGAACTGCGATCTAGTTCGTTCCAGACATGCCGTTTGGGATTGACAGACGACCGCGTGTGATAGAGTGTTAAGGGATAGGGAGTCGCAGCGCGAAACGGGCAACACTTATCTTCGAAAAGAGCGCCCAACATCCCATCTTCCTGCTCCTGCCGTTCACCCACGCCCGAGAAGCCGAAGAAAACGGAAGCGGCAATGGATACCAGCGGGGTCACACCAGGAGTGGGCAGTAGCAGTCTGGGAGGAGGAGTCACGAACAGCAGTGCCGTTGGTGGGGCAGGAGTGGCCGGAGGCAGCGGAGGCGGAAGTAGCAGCAGTGGAAGCAGTAAGTACCACACCGCACCTAGCTTCATCCTTTTCACTTTGATGTGTCGTGCTGGCTCTGTTTGCTTTGCGCCGCTCTGATGTGTGTTTATTATTTAGACGTGGTTCGTGTCTCGGCTAGGGAAAAACACTTTAGCTTCGACATTCGACTCCCACCTACGACGACGTACCTATCAAGTGACACACACGCTCCCGGGGACTAAATTGATAATTAATATTTCACGAATGTTAAATGACTTCAGACCAACATCGAGTTACCCCTGTTCGCTTTGGGCAACACTTTGGACGGCGTCCAAAGTCGCCTGCCCCCAGCGCAGCCAAACGAGAATTAATCGGGAGGCGGCAGTGGGGCAAGATAAATATAGGTTTAAAGCACGTGCCGCGTTCAGGCCGACAGGCAGCAGAAGAAGACATCTGGATGGCTTGATAGCTTGACACTTGATCCTTTAGCCATCCCTGCGGAAGTCTTCTGAAGTCTCCACTTCGGTGTGGGTGATAGCGGCCCCAGGAACGGGCAGCGTTAATTCGCAATTAATACTGACGGTTCGATTGCTGGTAGTGACTGGAACTGGTGTGAGGCCATTAGAACAAAAACATTGCCGACCCGCATATCTGATGAGCCGAAGAAGCTTGCGTGAGTGGGGCCTTCCCACGACAAGCTACGGAAAAGTGTTCTACAGTTAATGGAAAGTTTAGAGTACAAACTTACAAGCTAACAACATTCGCAAACTGTGCTAACGGCCCCGGGGCTAACTTGCTGGTCATACGTTACCTAAAACAACAACAGTGTCATTATCATTCCGGAGCAGGGTGAAACTAAAACTCGTTGGCTTTCATCCAAACAAGCAAATTAGATTTTTCCTTAGCCAAGACCCTTCGTTTTATGGCACACCGGGGACCTAATTTAGAAAACGGTGTATATTTGCCCCCGGTTCTACGAGCGGCGTACTTCCCACCGTCTAGACTTCTGTGCTTGCCTTATACTGCGAGGTTAAGGTCAGATTGCAGTATAACGTTTCAGATCAGTTTGTGTCCACACATTCGAATGTTTTGCTTTGGGGGGAAACTATTTACAATGGATTCAAATTTCTGGTGGAAGAGTGCAGTTTAAAGTAACCCCTCATGTGGATAATTAGGTAGCGTTGGATGCAACACGTCTTTTCCTAACTGGGCGAGACACCCTCACACTCTGGAATAGGGCGTTCCCCTAGCCGACCTCAAAGTAAGCTGTCGGTTGGCACAATTACCGCAAGCTGATTAGGAAAAGTCGATCTGACGACGGAATCGATGGAACCGGTGTGCTGAATAATAGATTAGCAATAAGCTTAAGCACGGGGGGAGACGGGATCAATGTCGGAGACGGCAGAGGGCTACGGTGAGGTTTGCATGTAACCAAAACAGGCACAGCAAGGCTGATCGGCTGCCTCTGGTCGGCTTCAATGTGGAAGGAATCAATGTCGGGAACGGTCCCTAGTGGGACGTTGTAAAGGGTGATTCGATATCTAATCTCATGTATCAGACATACACTAGGTAAAAGTGTAATTAAATCTCGTTTATAACATTGCCCCTGAAACAAGTCTCCCGTTGGGTAGCGCACCAGTTTTAATGGAGTATTGAAAAAAAGTTTGTACACCAGTGTCGCGTACTATCCATCCGACCAGTCTGCTTGCTGTGCTGCTATCATCATCGCAGTTTCTCATTCATAATTCGAAATTCTAATCGCAAATTCGGCATCATGTGCCAGTCAGTATCGAATGGGGGCAAGTCACACATGGGCTCATACATTATTCACCATTTTATGGCGGCGCCCACCACACCTCGGTCGTTGTGGGCGTTTTAATGGTTCAGGAGTTCGAGGAATTGACTCGCGTGCGTACGTGCGATGTCGTCCCTATCTTTCAGAATCTTCACAGCGGGGAAAAGCACTAGTTTTTAGTTGTGTTCTTTGGACACTTCGCCACACAACAACGTGCTGTAAGGCAACGCAACAGTTACCCAAATGCAGCCAGTGGTACCGACCAGGCGCACTGAGTGGACATTTCAACTCTACCTACTTTAATGTCTTACTTGAAAAAAGGCAACGTGCGTCATCTCATCAGGACTTGCATGTTTTGCACGAACAGTTATCCTTTGACACTGATACCGATGATCCCGAGTGGTGAAACGGAATGAACCCCATTTACCTTCACCGTTTTGTTGGACTCGTATAGGTCCGCTTTTACACCCTTTTCTTCGGAACCCAAAAACCTTCCCGCGGCGATGTCCCGTATGGTACATAATTCATTGAACCATTCGGAAGATCCCGTGGATCAATTTTCCGCCGGGGATACACTGCAGCATCGGTTTGCAATTTGCTTTCCGGCCTCTGTTACCAGCGTGCCACCTGATACTGCCCCGTTAGTGTGCGACGTGTACGAAGAATGGAAGCGATGTAGCACACCACCGTCATAAGACACCTCTATATATCATCAGCGAGAGCAAGTCCCGCCGCTGGGCGATGTTCCATGGAAATGACTTTCGGCTTTTGTGTTGTGCGCTCGACTAAATGAGAGTCCCTCCGGAGCGGGTGGCATCACTTTTTTCAGGGTTGAGCAGAGCAGATTGAAAATCTAATTCAATTTGAGTAACACCGTACGACCGATCGATACCGCTTGCTGGGCGAACTGCATTTCGGGACGTTTTCTTTTGGAAAATCAATGCCCCGATAGGTGATACGAATGATGCTATTCAGTTAAAGCTAGCATTGGATGAAAACATGAGATGACCTTTACACGAGAATGCGGCATTCTTAGGAATGTTATCTCAGGATTACAACGTTTTTGATGAATGTCTCGGAATTGTTGTGACCTTCAAGTTAATCAAACGACTCACTAGCTTCAAAGGACTTTTACCACCAAAACTGATCATCGTATTGTAGAATACACGACAACTTTAGCCCGCTGCAATGTAAGAGCAATTATCGATCGAACCGATGAGCTCGAGATGATTCTGAAATGTGTAGAGTTGGGACCGAAATTCTGTCGATTGTGACAATCAAAACCCTTGCCACCAAGCACCATCATGAACATCATTATCATGTTCGTCCGTAAATACTTCACTGTCCCATCAATCGTTCTGGAGTGTAGGGTGAAGTACGAGGTGCATATAATAAAGACATTTTCACAGTTGGCAAAGGATATCCGCGTCGGGGATGTCATCATCTCGATTTCGATGAGTACCGATGAGGCTCCAACTCACACTCGAGCGTCCACGTGTTTGTGTCGCCGTGGAACAGCTGACTGCAGACGCTCTTCTGTTGCATACGTTCATTGACAACTGGCGCATAGAAACTAACGTTATGGGAGGCTTTGCCGGGGATGCTGTTTGTCCGTGCGAGAAGTGTTTCGACGGGTCAAGAGAGAGTTAGATTTTGATTTATTTTCAAAAAAAGCCGCTGCTAAAAATAGCATTTTTCTTTTCTAAGCGATTTGTTAGAAAATCAGACTTAAATGGCAAATTAATTTATTACATCATAGGGGCATAATACACGCTAGAAAACTGTCTGTCTCGAAGGAGTAAAACAATTAAAAACTACACCTTTGCAAGGGAGTATTTTAGTTGCCCTCATGTTCCGCAACAGTTTGGCGCTACGATTTCTCAATTTGGCCGGACGAGGCTTTCGCTACAGCAGCGCCAATTGGGGCAACAGCGGGAAATCCGGAAACCGCACCAAACGGATTCACGATCGTGCGAAGGGTGGTCATAAATAAGAATATCAATCTTTTTTTCCGACTGCTGCGATTCTTCAGCCGTTCGGTTAGAAACATGCTCTTGAAGAAAACAAAAAAAAAGTTTTTTTTTTAACTTTTGATTTTTAATCAAAAATTTCAATTTTAGTTTTTTACACATTTACAATTCTTACTCAGGTGTACAAGTAAAATTTTAAATATTGGTGAAAAAATACTGCTCATCCATAAGCCCTTCAGCTCGAGATGATGTAAATAAAGCACAACTCAGGGCAAAATAAATTATGCTCACGGTTTGTTCCGGCACGCCCCATAGTGCCGCCGACTGGCCGTCAGAAAACATCCCTTCTGCATTCGGGCGCCAAGTTTTGCGTTCGGTTCAGTTTTTCCTGGCCCACAGAACGGCGCAGACCGCGCGTACGCCGCTGCGATACGTTAAAAGTTTTCCGGGTGTTCCCTCGTGCTGCTGTGTGGGAGTGTGTGAGCATCCGATCTGCGTGTGCGTGCATGTGTGTGCAACGGGAGAAATCTCGCTTCAATTAGTTTTCACGTGACCGGCGGTGCCGGGAAAATCGAAACCCCGAGAGCGAGACCAAAACACGGACGAGCTCTGACGAACAATCGTATCGCCGAAGTAAGTGCAGCACGAAATCACCAAATCGACACATCATTAGCGGGTTATGCTTATGCTGCGCCGGCGAGGGATGATGGTGCTTCGTTTCAAAATCACGCTCCTTAATTGCTTGAACACCACGCAAACGGCGCACGTCCGTCTGGGCCAGCAATTGTCCTCTAACGACAGCGTTCTTCTTTTTCCATTATCGTCGATTCGTTTGCAACGAACGGTTCGTATATCCAGAACTTGAGCCCTCGGCCGTCATTAGCATCCTGCGAAGTTATGAAACGCAACGGGAAGGAACTCCCCTCGAACGCTTTAATGTCGGTCAATTCTTCCTCTCGAGCGGAGGGTCCAACTAAAGCCCGGCTACATTCGCACCATTCATATCCTTCCGCTTTCCGGTGGGCTAGTGGCATTCCGGCACCCAACAAGACCAGATCGTGTAGGACAGCGCAAAGCGCCGCGTTGGTGCAATGAGATAAAATAATTTACAATTTTCCACCCAGCGGGTAAATTTTCCACGGCCCATTTCCGCGGGCCCGTGTTGTGGGAGGTGTCGTGCGCGCACCGTCGGCTGCTGTTTTATGAGCGACACATATTTTATCCGATTTTGGACAGACGAGGCCCGAGGCGTGAATCGTTTCGGTTCGAGAGCATCCGGCCCATCCAGGCGACCCTGCCAGCCCTGCCAGAGCAAACGGTTTGTGTTCCTCGCCACCGAAACACGGCCCGTACCCAAGTCGTTACTTATCGTTCCGCCATTTTCATCAGTTCAACTTTGACCTTCCGGCTCAACCACGGGCCCATGTGAGGCCGGGGTTTGCTGATGCTGATGGTGGGTGACATGTGACACCGTCGGTCGGCAAGAAATGCCCAAAAACTCTTACCAGAAACTGCGCGCGACAGCATCTTGCGCTCTCCGCCGATGGTCATCTAGATTGACCGGCAGCGTCGGCATGATCGTCGCTGATGACGTTCGTGGGACAAACGGTCCCACACGAAGGAACAAACCCGAGCATAAACCATCCCAAACACCGTGTTTTGCGGCTTATCCCCCACAATCTGTGTTTACGCGACAACGAGCCGCACACGTTTCGTGTGGTTGGGTCGGGTCTCGTCTTTGCTTTTTCGGGGTGGCCGGTGTTTATTTTGGTCGCCATTTGTACCCTAAGGAGCAGCCATGTGCTGTGTAACTACATTTACTGGAATTAGTTTTTCTTTCGACTTTGCATCGCCGTCTGCGGATGATATTTGTCTACGATGAGCTGGCTGTCGTCTGTCCGGCTGCCTCCGATTGTTGTCCTCCCCTGAGATGCCGGTTCTATCCCCACACCTTTCGCGGAAGAAATGTCCCAAAAAAACACCGCGAATCGAGATAGAACCAGCCGCATCTAAGTTACACGGGCCGGAAATCTGTCAGCTGCCGAAGTGAAGCGACAAACAAAACGACAAAAAACCAATCCCATATGGGAATAGGAGTGAACGTGGATGGATTGTCTATTTATCTGCTCTGCAGACTCGTCTCACACACACTTCATTTATTATTTTGCACTTGGGAAAGTAAGAAATGATTTATGGCGGTTGGCAAGGAGCAACGCAATCGTTTCGGACCTCACGCGAAAGTTTGGTGCAATTTTGTGCAATTACAACCGCACTATTGTTCATTTCCCCCATCAAGGCTATAAGATTTACGTAAGTGGAAATGTTCCGTTTTTAAGTAATAATTGACTCCATTATTGTCAACATCGGGTATCTTTCTGGTATACCAAGAACATTTATGTAGTAGAACTAGTCAGGCAGAGTGTAAGGTGGGCTGTTCTTCGGTATGCTGAATGATAATCTGGCAGATACTTCCACGAAGCCAGGCTTGGAGAGTATCTCAAGGTAGTTCATTGGAAATGGCTTCGTCCTAACGATTATGCAAGTTATTATCAGTACGTGTAACTCCAAGCAACCCACAGCACCTACATTTTTCATAAGAATTGATTGCTACAATCGTATTATCCCAAGCGAAGCGATTCTTTTTGAGGTTAGTCTACTAGATACGATCTCGTTCACAAACTCACATCCGGCTATCGGATGTATTTGTCTATTGTGGCCGGCAACCATCGTTTTAAACTGTAGCACAGCATAAACAAAGCCAGAGCTCGAAATGTGCATCGCTTCCCCATTTCGAGAAGAACTCCACCTCTTTTCTTATCTTGGCAAGAATGTATGTCTGCTCATCTTCTGTTCAACACTTTTTTGTTCCCGCTTGAGGGGATGCAATGCAGGCAAATCTCCGCTCAACGGTAGTCGGAAATTGAGACATTAATTTGACACGACTTTGAATCATCGTGCTCCAAAACCCCAAAAACGACCCCAAGTTCCGTGATTGACTCCTCCCGGTTGGCTCTTCCCAACAAACAGTAATTCCCCGTGTCATTTCGTGGCCGTGTCCCCGGATCATCCGCTCGGTGCCATTTATTTACCGCTTAATTTTCCTGTCACCACGGCCCGCGTCACTTCCCTAGATCAACAGATGCCTACCGACGCAAATGTTCTATGCCAAAATGTTGTTTGCCTTTGGGTCTGGCATATCGGACAAGCCATGCCAATCAAATTTTACCGCCGACCTTTCCAGCACACCTATCCAGCTGGTGGTGTCTGTGACCCGTGTGTGTGTGTGTGTGTGTGTGTGTGTGTGTGTGTGTGTGTGGTTGGGACTGACGGCTGACCTCGGCCGCCGAAAGGGGTTTCAAACTGGCCGAAAAGTTTGCGAAGGCACCTGGTTCCTTCGGTGTTTTTCGCCGTTGCATAGATTGGATCTTTTTCGGAAGTGTTTTTTTCCCCTGTTTCCATTTTGTTCGTTGTTGACTGAAGCGAGCAACAGCGAAAACAGCTCCTCGAAACATTTGGCGGTACTTTTGACACACTGGTGTTTGTGTGGGTGGTGGATGGATCGATAAATGTATGCTCATCGTGTCTCCTTCTCAGAGCACCGGGTAGAGGCCCTCCTGTTGCATTCGCACCCACGTGACGTGCCGGGACGGTTTAGAGCGCCGTCCCTTGGGACCGACCCGCAATTGGTGTGATGATGCCCGTTGTTCATAATTTGACCATCCCACACCGACAGGAATCCCTTCAACACCTGGCACTGAGCGATGAGAACAGGGAAAATCGCACGCGGAGACTAATCTCACCTGAGTGCGTCTTGATGAGCTCGCACGTCACGGTTGCTGCCGGTACACGGTGTGTCTACCGGTTATGGCCACCAGCGGGAAGTAATGGTCACCACGACTGTCGTGGTGGCTACTGCTTGCTTGCCTGCGCAGGAATGTAATTAAAATTACCCCCAAAGTGGAAGGATTAAACGGGCCACGTGGTACACCGAGTTACGGAGCTGATTAAGGAGCTACGCAGGCAGTCATTGTCCGGAAGTGCCATAAAAGTCCTGCGAGGCGTCACTCGCCGCAATCGAAGTAAGGCGGACCATTGTCAGCCAACCGGAAAGTAACATGACACAAAACAGGCACCGGCATGCATGAGTTCGTACCCACCGCACGAACAGGGGACAACGGCATGCAGAAGCGTTCCCTTTTCCGAGCGCGCTGTGAAAAATGTACCCCGTTCTCGCATTCTCGCTCGATTAAATCCTTGACGGCTGCATGCGCGCTACACGTTGTACACATATTATCCCTGTTTTCGTGCTGATGTAGCCGATGTGTTCAGGAGGCTGCCGGGTGCGTAGTGTTGGCTCAAGTACCTCTTTTGAATGAGCGGAGCGATGGGCTCACGCTCACCGTGGTGAGCGATGAGCGAGAGGTACCTCCGAAGTGAGCGAATTGCACTTCGCAGAGCGTGTGCTGAGCGCAGTGAGCCCGCCAGCAAAAGGCGCACGCAGAAAATAAAAGAAACTTATTAATCCACTTGTTATTTGTAATATGCAATTTTTAAT
>KB672490.1:2789848-2847162 GCA_000349145.1 Anopheles dirus
TCTGTCAAAAACTTCAATGGAATCATTTTTGACAGAAAATACCATCGACAAAATACCCTGTGCAATAAGGGCTGAAGCGCAATTCGCTCACTGCGGAGCTACCTGATATTTAAAATAGAGCGCACTGAGCGCGCTCATTTAGGTGAGCGGAGCAATTGAGGTAGCTCTTTCGCTCACGACCCAACACTACGGGTGCGTACTCCGCCGCACGGGGCATAAAATTAAATCGCTTCGGATAAGCGCACCATCGATCGATTTAATCCTCGCGCAAGGCGCTGAAACTGTGCCGAGAAGCTTTCCCAATCAAATCTCGACGAGCCCTTATTAAATCATTTTAATAAAGCCGCTCGTAAAGCACACAAATCGCACACCCGGTTCTGCATTATCGGCCATTATTTGTGTATCGGAAAACATTGCGAGCGCGAAACTTTTGCACCCCTCTGGTGTATCTTTGTGTGTCTCTCTCTCTCTCTCTCTCTCTGTGTTACCCTACATCTCCACCTGTTGATTTTCGATTTTCTCATTACGAATTCCTGTCAATATGCTTTGCTCGCGCTTCTTGTGGCAGTGGCGCGCTTACTCGGCGTTTCGCAATGATTATAAACAAACAGCACCGGAAAACTCCGGTGCGTCAGAGTTAAAATCGCCGGCTGGAAGCCATATCTCCGCGGCCGCATCTCAAATAAACAAAATCCTCTTGTAAAACGCTCACATCCCCGAGCACACCCGTGTTTCGGTCGATCGAAAACTCCGGGCCCCTCGGCTTCCGACCAAACCGTGGGTGGGTGAGGGCATAAATTTTGCCTCATCCTTTTAAAAGTTGGAACGAGTGTCTCCAGCGCTTTTCTGTTTGTTTTGCAGGTATGGCAAACTTGCATACGAAACTCGTGTGTGCCCGAAGCCGAGATAGTTTGCTCCTCTACAGGCGAAACTTGGCTCCCTCAAGGGCCACAAATCATACGAGGTTCTATTTATAAGATTCTCACGAATCTGCTACATAAACAAAAGCAAACTGTTTTTGGGAAATTTCGGCAACGGCACAAACAATGGTCTTCTTGGGAAAGTGTTTGACATTCGTGACGACGAAAAAGAAGGGTTGAAGAAACTGGCGGACACGCTTTTAAGGACAACAAGGACACCCCATACACCCGCTGGACTCGTCGTGTAGAGACGTTGCCTTGACTTTATTCGAAGTATTTCAAACAGCAATAAGAACCGATGCTTCCTGGGCGTATCTGAAACGTACAAAAAAAATCGTTGAAATTTCTTACCTTGAAATATTTCACACTCTGACCTCCTCCAAATAATGACGACGACAACTAGAAACGTCAAGATCAGGTCCAAAGTATATCCAGTAGTATGTAGACTAACGTGTGTGTGTGCGCAATATGGAAAATGTTTCAATTAGTTTATCTCTGTACTATTCACTACCGCTGTCTCTGCATCCTGGCGTGAAACACACACACTCACCTACAATCGCACAAAAACACGTACAAACCGTCTGCTTGGGCTTCTTCTGCAACCACACTCAAACACCCACACACACCCACACGCCCCTGTATGCTTGCCGAATACGCCGAACCTTACTTCCACCGAATCAAACCACACAACAATGCCACGCTCACATCTATAGAACGTTCTCGACTGAATTTAGAATCCAAATGCTCGTCGCTCCGGAAGCACCTGAGTAAGTCGGCGTCGGAGCTCAGCTGCAACGACTGCGGCGGTTCCGGCGATTCGCCGCAGTCCTCGCCGCAGCGAGCCCGCTCCGCGAACGTTCCCACCATCCCGGCCGGCGTCATACAACGGACGCACGGGTTCTTCAACACACTCCGGGTAAGTCGGACCGGGCGTTGGGTGTTGCGCGGCTCTACTATCGCAACGTCTGCTGTCACACCCTCTCTGTAGCACCGCTGGTCACGGGGACGCAGCAAGGAACGGCTCCGCGGGTCGCTCGGCCAAGAACTCGAGGGACGCCGCGATAGTCAGAGCGATTACGCGGCGGACAACAGTTCGGCGGAGCACAGTAGCTCGGCGACGCCGCATCAGTCACCGCGCCACCGCGCCCAAACGCTCGCCGACTCGCCGTTGATCAAGTCCGCGGACAGGCATGCGACCATGAGCGGAGCGGGAGGGGCGGCGACGGTCGGCGAGGCGGCACCTACATCCGCGGTGGCGACCGTGCTGAAGGTGCTCACGACCAAGGCGGACGTAGAGGCGACGGCTGGCCCAAGCGGACTGGGCCACGGACTGACCGTCGGTGGACTGCCCAAGCTGTCCGAGGTCCCGGGCCCAAGTGGGACCTCCACGGCGGCGTTGAGTCCGGCGGAAGAGCAACAGCGAAGGCGCGAGGCGCAGCTCAGGCAACACTCGTTCTTCCAGCTGCGGGTTCACCTCATCAGCGGCCATGGGCTTGTTGCGATGGACAAGAGTGGTAAGATCGCACGGGGAACCGTGGTAGCTCCGGGATGTTGCTCTAACAACTCTTTCCAACAGGGACGAGTGATCCGTACGTCAAGTTCAAGGTCGGTGGACGCCTGCTGTACAAATCGAAGACGGTGCATAAAGATCTGAACCCTCTGTGGGACGAGACGTTCGTCGTGCCCGTGGAAGATCCCTTTCAGCCGATAGTGATTAAGGTGATGTCGTGCTGTCGTGCTAATAGACACTCCTGATAACACCCGCAATAACTCTCTCCCCCGCAGGCGTTCGATTACGACTGGGGCCTGCAGGATGATTTCATGGGCTCGGCCAAACTGTATCTCACCTCGCTGGAACTCAACCGCGCGGAGGATCTCTTGATCAAGCTCGAGGACGCCCAGCGCCCCTCGAAGGACCTCGGCGAGTTGAAGCTGAGTGTCACCTTGTGGCCAAAGACACAGGAGGACAAAGAGCAAGTGAGAACCTCCACAACTCATTCCCCACTCACACCGCATCACTACTACCAGCTCTGCTCTCTCTCTCTCTGAAGGCAACCAAAGCGCTCGATCTTTTCTTCCTGCACGTTCAGTTGTCAGTTCTGTTCCTCATTCCTCAGCTCTGTCTGTGAACGCACCCCGCGGTGCGTGTCACGGAGCAGCGGCTCGAGCCTTTTGGTTCACCTTAGCGGTTTCCGTTTCTTCATTTCCTTCATCCGCTCTACCGACCGCGTTCGCTTGTGCCGTCGCTGTTTTCTTTCTGCTCTAAAATTGCACCCCCTCTCCCCCTCGCCTTCCCCGACTGTCCGTTTCCGTTCACGCTCGAAAGTACTTTCAGCGCAACCCGAAGCTGGCCGATGCGTCTCGCCGGCTCAAGTCGCAGATCTGGAGCTCGGTCGTCACGATCGTGCTGATCGAAGCGAAAGGACTCCCGCCGGACGCCGAGAACGGGCTGAACGATGTCTACGTCCGGTTCAGGTTTGTAGACCCGTTCGGTCTGGACGGGTGGACGCTGTAGCTTCCGTTTTGGGTTACTCGCATTGCAGGTTGGGGAACGAAAAGTACAAATCGAAGGCCTCGTATCGTGCGCGCTGGCTGGAGCAGTTCGATCTGCATCTCTTCGACGATGACCAGCTGCTGGAGCTGTTCGTGTGCGGGAAGTACACCAGCTACAAGTGTACCATCGATCTGCGGAGTTTGGCTCGTGAGCGCACCCACGGTATCTGGCAGCCGCTGGAGGAATGTCCCGGTGAGGTTCATCTCATGCTGACCATCAGCGGGACGACCGCGTCGGAGACGATCACCGACCTGACGGCCTACAAAGAAGACTCCAAAGAGCGTGCGCTCGTCCAGAGCCGATATGTGAGTGTGTCCCCCGAAGTGTCCCTGCACGCTGGAGAAAAGCAGCACCTCTAGCACACACTCGTTGCAGATATGGCACAAATCACTGCAGAACATGCGTGACATCGGCCATCTCACGGTGAAGGTGTTCGGAGCGACGGGACTAGCAGCAGCGGACATTGGCGGCAAGTCGGATCCGTTCGTCGTGCTGGAACTCATCAACGCTCGCCTGCAGACACAGACCGAGTACAAAACGCTCGCACCCAACTGGAACAAAATCTTCACCTTGTAAGCATCAGCAGACGACGACTGCAGTTTGTCCCGAGCTTTCCCACGGTAATGACTTGATGCGCTATCTCGCCCCTAAGCAACGTGAAGGACATGTCATCCGTGCTGGAGCTCACCGTGTACGACGAGGACCGCGACCACAAGGTGGAGTTCCTCGGGAAGGTCGTCATACCGCTGCTGCGGATACGCAACGGCGAGAAGCGCTGGTACGCGCTGAAAGACAAGAAGATGTACACCCGCGCCAAAGGCACCCAACCTCAGGTAGGACCGTTTCTTTTGTGCGCTGGCACCCGCGCTGGTGAGATGATTCAATTCGGTTTTTGTTTGGCGCCCACCGTCTAGATCCAGCTGGAAATGACGGTCGTGTGGAACAAGCTGCGGGCAGCGCTGCGCGTACTGGAACCGAAGGAGGAGAAGCTGGTGCAGCAGGAGGCGAAGTTCAAGCGGCAGCTCTTCCTGCGCAACGTCACCCGACTGAAGGCCGTCATTATGTACTTCATCGAAGTGGGACAGTTCGTGCAGTGAGTATTGCAGTGAGGGCCACATTCTTCGTCTACAAGGCTTGTAGACCAGAATCCCGCAGTCGTACATTTTTGTCGAGAAACCCATCCTCAGATCCATGGTTTGTGCTTCGTGCAAGCGTGCACAATGGCAGGAAGCATTTTTATGTTCCCATCACAATGGAACCGGCACCGGAAGTGCATTCCAACACTACTCCCCGGTGGCAAATATGCTTCCTTCTCCCATTCGTAACCTCAACATCCAGTAATTCTCTGATTTCATGATTTTTTATTTTCTCACAGCCTCAGATATTCTTTCTCACGTAAATAATTAATGCAGATTTCCCTTTTCCGGTTGTGCTTTCCATTCATGCGGGTTGTGTAAAACCGTCGCTTGCGAATGGAGACGCCCGGTTGCTAACGTGAGACATATTTTAACCGTCTTTGATTTCCACCATCCGCACGGTGGGCGAACTATGCGTTTTTTTTCGCACGGCTGGCCAAAATACATTTATATTATAATTCATGAAAAATATCTGTATTAAAAATGGAATGTTTTTGCTAATGTTTTAAAGTGTAATCAAGGTTGGATCAACTGCTACTCAAGAAAATATTAGGTTACAGTTAATATTTAAAGTTGTTTCTTCCCATGTGATCTCAGCCTCTGCATCTGTGTCCCGCTGCCCTTCAGTGTTGATGATCCAGAGCGTTGTTTACTGTTAAATTATTAAACGTTTTCTTGCGAAAGAAATTCCACCGTAATAAAATCGTATGCCATACCTATCTCTAGGGAGAACGAATCGAATGATTCGATTACCCATTTGCACCGTGCTTTGTGTATCGTGTTTTTTTTCCAACCTCCGGTGGAAATCGATACTAATAAAATCACACCTTGAACGAGCCCCGAGCAAACGTATACTAGCTGTTTGATAATGCGCTTTCTCTCCTCTCCGTCTAATCTACAACTCCATCTGCTGCAAACAGGAGCTGCTTTGAGTGGGAATCCCCGATACGGTCGTTTATAGCGTTGGTTTTATGGGTTTGCGGTTGCATCTGGTTTGATATTTCCACCATCCCGGCCGTCGCACTGCTGTACCTGCTAAAGTAAGTACAACGAATCCGTTCGGCTGGGTGCGTGTGGTCGAGCTGGCGCTACAAACAGGATGCAGCATGATCATTCTTTCGCGTCCATCCTGATTGTGTCTGTAGCGATGCTCACACAACCCAACCCAACGCCATGTATATTACATTAATTATGTAGCACGAGCCTGTAACTCTTTCCGCTCGTTACTTCCGCACAGGAACTGGTTAATTCGATGGCTAACCGGAAGCTCGTCCCAGTCGACGGCGGACGAGTACGATGTGGCGAGTGACGACGAGGACGAGGAGGACAAGGAGAAGGTGGGTGTGCATTCGTCGTCATTATTCATAATGAATGCGGCTGTTATGGTTCGCTAATTAATCTCACCCTTTTTGTTTGGCGCAGGAGGAGAAGAAAACAATCAAGGAGCGACTGCAGGCCATACAGGAAGTGTCGCAGAGCGTGCAAAACACGATCGGATTTCTCGCGTCGTTGGGCGAGAGTGTTAAAAAGTAAGCTGAGCAACTGAGGGACCGCCAAGGGGGGCACCTTTCTGTTGAAGATAATCACTTTCATTCGTCTCTCAGCACATTCAACTTCTCCGTACCAGAGCTCAGCTGGTTGACGGCGCTTCTGCTGCTGGTCGCCTGTCTCGTGCTACACTATGTCCCTATAAGGGTGCTGCTCCTGCTGTGGGGTCTGGTAAAGTTCAGCCGGAGGATCATCCGACCGCACAGTGTTCCCAACAATGAGGTGCTGGATCTGCTGTCCCGAGTGCCCGACGATGAGGAAATTGTAAGTCCAACACTTATCCCTGCCGGAGGAACTCTCTTTAACGAACGTATTATCCTTGTTTTAGATCATGTATCGTGAGCTACCCTTGCACTCGACGCCCGAACTGGCTCGACGGGATCCGCGAAAGAAGCATAAAGTATCGTAATGTTACCAAACTACCCTGAAGCGCTACTTTAGGGATAATCTCAAAAAGGCCCTCCACGTCAGCCGGGTCAAACCGAACGCGAAGGATGCATGAAGTGTGCCATTCAACGGACGAATCTCATTGTTCTTCAGCTAGCTTTCTCATTATCTGTTACCACACGCGTATCTCGCGTGGTCTAAGACAGCTCCTACTACTTCCATATTTCATATTGCTAGAGTAAGCAAACAAACTGAAGAGACTATGCTAAAATACGCGAGCAACTGTTATCTTGTAGCTATACTAAATCATCTACTCCATTTTGCTCTATCTCCCTGTCACGCTCTCTTTTTCTCTATAGCTAGAAACGTTTTGATCCTCCCAACTTGTTTCTACTAGGCTAGGAAGCTTATTTTTTTCTAGAGGGACAGCTAGAGTACCAAATACAGTAGCTATAACAAACATAGCGGTTATAGATTTCAAACCACAACCAACAAAGAAAACGATGCAATCGCCGAAGTTAGAAGTAAATATGTACAAGATTAGGAGGAGCACAAGCCCACAACAAACAAACACAACGTGGATTCAGTATCACTAGACCCTCTACCAGAACTGTGCAACATCTCCTTTCTCAATCAAAACTAGCAAATCTCTTACGAGTTTAGTCTAAAAAGACGACATTGAACAGACATCCAACCTTAAAAAGTGTTGGTACACACGTGACACATCACAGTCCCCACAGTCCTCCAGTCAGGAACAAAAGTTCCGCTTCACACTACTCGCATATTTGTCTCTGCTTAGTGTAGACCCGTTATTCACACACACACACGCACATACTGCAAATTTCCTCTTTCGGCAACTTTCATAGATTCATCGACAACTATCGGAACTATTGGAAGCGTAGCGTCGTTTTTCCTCCGGTAAAATCCGTCCAATGTAGAGAGAAAGAATTAGGAATGAAAGGTTTGGCATCAACAAAATACACTGGCTTATTTCGTACTTATCTTGTTTGGAACGTTGCCAGAGTCGAGGAGCAGAACGACGTCAGAAACAAGTGATGGTAGCTAGGCAATGAGCTTTGACGAGAGTCATTTTGTAGATAAACCATTTCTGTTGTTAGCTAATCAATCCGCATGACCAACAACGTTGCAGCTCTCTAGTGCGCAATGTAAACTGCAGAATCGGAGCAGCACACTTCTCGATTAAACGAAAGGACACGTTGCTTATACTAATACAAACGATGTTGTCTTCAGCGACACGCAATTTAGCATTCTCTACAAAGATAACGCGATAATATGCAACACTGCACATGACATATATTTTCATATTAAAAGCACCATTACGTATTTGCTAAGCGCGCGCCCGCCACGTGCAGAAAACCCACGATAAAAGACATACTTTTAAACTATACGTCCCGCTAACGCACCCACGGTCACAGCGGTACAGCAATGGGTAGCATTCGTTCTTGTTGCTTCTAAAGCACGGTACCTCCACGCTGCACGTACTTTCAATTACTAATCACGCCAGTGCAATTACATCCGCTACGATATGATCGGTTTACATAGCATTCGCTTACTAAGTCATTTGTACCATTATGTTGCACCGGTGATATGAATAACATGAGCACAAGAAAAGGGTGTAAGGACTACTTTCAATCGTACTAAGCAGTTGTTTCTGTAGTTAAAGGGAATTTCACTGTCACGTAAAGATGGCTGATAGCAGAATCTCGTCTCGGGGCGTTACGCGTAATGCTAGTAACGTCTTGCATTGGTTTGCGTCTCGGGAAGGCGTTACATGGTGTTACTAGTGAATGTTTTCTGCGGTTTTCGATGCTAAAATGGCATTTCAAGTCATATTTTCAGCATTTTCTAAGTGCGTTATAAAATCTCGCGAATAGATTGTGTTATCAAATGAACAAAAAATCGATTATCACACAGAAGCGTTACCGGGATCGAGGATAAAAACTAGTACAAGTATCTTTCCTTGACACGCGAATCCTGTTCAACGAACGAGCCACCTATTGGGCTAGGGATTGTAAAAGAGAATGGAACGCGAGACAAGAGAGCGAATGGCATCGCCAAATGATTCCCTGCCGAAACGAGCACACACTTTACTGTTAATTAGCTAGAGTCAAATTGTTTAGGCCAAAAGTTTAAGTAATTAGCGTAACATTATTATAAAGCAAACATAATAACACCACTAACAATCAAATGCGCGAGACGACGAAAGCGTGGTAGGAGTGCGCTCTGTTTGAAAGTTATTTTCATTACCCTTTGTCGTTGTTCGCGAAAGGAACAAAACTTTATAAACGTACTGTTGCCCGTTAGCTTGGGGTGCTGCTGGCTCTGGAAGGTCAATGCGCCGTCTTGTTTTACCGTTACCGATCATACCGTTCCTACGTGTACTTCCCCTTACATGTGATCTCATCAAGCTTACTTACTTGACGCCACCACTCGGGTGATGCCCCAGCTGCTGGGAATGGAGTAGCAGCAGGTAAACCTAAGTAGCTATAGTTGAGCAAAAGCGTAGTTAGGGTATGTTAACAAATTCAAGACCGTTGCTACACAGAAAAGGTCAGGAAAGCGGAGGAACCAACTGACCAAAACACTGAGCACTGAGAGGGATGGACGGACTATCTGTTTACCGTCACTGCAAAGTCTTCTCAACGTTTCATCATCATCAGAACTTCATCTTCACTGGCGGAAGAGGTAGTAAGCAAGAAACAAAACTAAACTAACTACAACACTACAATTGTACTTTCATTCGAAACATTTTTGTGATAAATATCGAGCAGAACCTATCGTTTCCCCCGCAAATTCGGTAGTCTCTAGGAGTTCTTAGAGTCCCTAGCAAGCAAGAGCATGTTTAGTTTTCAAGTTGGTCGTTCGCCACAGACTTGAGCGATTTTATTATATTTCTGCTGGCGTCCGTAATGCTTTTAGGTTAAACCGTCTGTTAAGAACCGTCAAATGCCTTCCCTTCCCAGAGAGTTTTTCAAACGATCGTTCATTTGAGCTTCATAGACAATTTATCGGAATCTTATCTCTACGGTACAGCCAATTGCGATACTAGCTAATGTTACTGGCGCCACTAGGAAACATTCAAAGGAGGAACCCGACGACCAGACGTTGACAAATAATTATATCAACCCTCTCTAATATTAGGCTCTCACAACGCGATCCCGTTTACTAATACATCACAAACACAGAGTGTGCGTCTTATTGCAAACGGCTCATCTCATACCAGTATTGTACACAGCGCAATCTCTTCACAGAACCCTCACCGTCGTCTAATGCGGAAAGCTTTAAGTCACGGAACGCACTCCACATCGGAACGTTTGTCCCATCTCGTTTCCAGTAACGTAACACTAGCTCACCAGCATTGTAAAAAGTACGATACACCAGCGCATTTATATCACAGCGAAAACCACTCTCCATAGAATCATTCCCCATAAAAGGTGTAGTAGAAAGCGTTACAAACAACGATGCCACGATCAGTAAACGACGAAAACAGCACACGAAACGATCTACCGAATCTCATAGAACACCGAAGCAATAGCAGTTCGACAGCAGGAGTAGCAGGTTTTTCATTCGTTTTTTTTTTTCAATTCCGTGTTATGCGTTCGTTCGTCTCAATATACACAGCATATTACATTTATATACAGAGAACACATAACGAGTATGGTAAGCAAAACGGGGTTTATTCAATTTTTAACACTTTTTTGAGGTAAAAATAAATAAAACCTGCAAATGCGAAACACGAAACACCACGAATGTCCGTTTCACGAAGAGGTTACCAGCACTTTCCGGACGTTCGTCGGAAAGTCAACTGAGCTTTTGTGTGAACTGTGTTTGTTTTGAATGAAAGAAGTATGCAGGACCAGACCGGTACTAAATCCCAACGAGATGGTTAAGGACGTGCGGCAAAGATGTGCAGTGGAGCTAGACGTCGCGAAGATCTCCGGCTTCCATGGGCCTGAAATCAAAGAAGACGAACAACACATTCTTGGAATCCAAAGTGTCAATCCAGTACGGTGCCAATCTATCAAATATTTTGAAGAACTTGCCATTTAGGTGACACAGCACCAAAGAAACGACCAGATTTCCCATCATAATGTTCCAACGTGTACTTAAGAAGACTTCAGCAACCAAGGTGTAAAGTAGATCCTTAGACTTCTTCCCAAAATAGTTCAACTTTTGGCACAACACGCTGCCATATTTGGCCTACTCAATCCGAAGTTGCATTGTCTCTTAGATCTGCGAGAATTAAGCCCCCAACGTGATGTTTGGAACGTCGCTTTTGATGTTTGGAACGTCGCCTCTTTATCTCCACATGCTTTCTCTCTCCTCAACCATGTGATGCAACCTGCCGTTACTTCCGATTCTCCTCCGTTTCCCTCCGGTCCCACTAGCTCACACTCGCATGTTATCCAAGTGCGGCCCTACCTCCCTCCAAAACGTCCCCTCAACGCTTTGTTGAACACGCCAAAAATTAATTTGTATCTGTGACACAGTATCTTTCCGTTCCGGAAAAGGCATCGCTGGCAATTAGCGTACCCCGCCGACGGGACCGCCGGGCTGTGATAGCGCAGCAGAATCCGATGATGTCGGTGTCACTTTTGCTTGTTTCACAATTTGTCATTTTGCGTGTGTGTCATTCGCCAATGGGCGATGCCAAACTCAACCCTTACCGGGAGGATCGAATTGCCGACAAATCAGCATTCAGCGCCGTTCATCCTCATGCGTTCGTCGGGCGCCACCGCAGCTCGGGTTACATCCGACGACGCCCGGCAAATGGCAACGGGATCCAGTGACATAACGGCCCTGGCCGTAATTGATCGGCAGGTGGCGGCAGGTGCATGAGTGTGTGTGTGGAGGGCCTTTTGTTGTTCCGTTCGATTCTCCCAACTGCTTTGCCTGCCACCAACAGATTGAATTGATTATCTGCCGATTGTTGTTTCTCCCGGGACATGGTTCGTTTACAGCGTTGGGCTGTAATTAAACTAACATCTCCCAATCATGAACACGTTGAAATGATCGGTTTTCTAAACTCAACCCACTTCAATGCAATCACAAAACGAGCGCTGCCAAAAACAACGACGACTTACACCTCGTTTTACACACCAGATTAATCGATCCATCAGCGCTACCTCGTACCAGGCACTGGTTAGTCGGACAGATTGCACACACGTCCATACAACAAACAAGCAATGCCCCCCCGCAATGGTGGACGGATGGATGATCTAATAATAAATTGCTTTCGCTTTCAATTCCGCCCAACTCCGGGACCGGGCTCTGTAAACATACCGATAACACATCCAATATGATTAAACCATCCATTTGTGTATGCGGCGGCGCTCCATTATGCTTCGCCCCGTCCGTCCGTCAGTTTGCTCTCTTCTTCAATGCATTTTAATCCAATCAAAAATCAATCGAAACGAGTGAACGATTCGAAACGGAGCGGAGAAGTAATGGAGATTTCAAACCAACGCGCTCCTCCCTTGTCAGTCAGGGCAGGGCTCTTCATTCCGGGCGCGATTTCCACGGCTCCTATGGTGAATGATGCTTTTGTTTGGAACTGAGCGAGCTCATAGCACGCCATGATAAAAAAAACTATGATAGCGTCTGTAATATCAACACCGGCAGTTGCAAACCCCTGTGTACCAATAATTTGCACAGCGAGAGGCATTTATGTTTATCAGCCCGCTCGATGTTACGCGTGGAATGCGCACACGTAGCACATTATAGACACACATTATCCGAAACTCCCGCCGACAATGATAATGATGTCCAAATTGTGCCCAATGCCGCCAATCGAACACAATTTGGGTCACTGGTTCGGTTGGTTCGGATGAGCTTCTTGCCATTACAAATCCTACACCGCGTAACTCGTAAACACCCGCAACCGAACGATAATCTCGGCTCTACTCTGCCGAGAAGCCGCCCAGCCCAACCCAGGCACACGCACTGCAGCGAATTGTTTTAAGCCGATCTGTGATGCGGTGATTGATTGCGAAATTGCCAAAACAAGCGTTTTGTATGTTCGTGTTTTTTTCATTCTCTCCCCACGATTCGATCCACCCGTAACCTTTGCTGTGGGCGAAGATCAAAGATGCAACGATTGCACAACGGTCTGTGGGATGCGTATCAACGCGTCGTACTCCGACTTTTTTTGGAAAAAGGGAAGAATCCGTTCCCACCACGGTTGGGTTCATTTACTCGAACGGTTCCCATCCGGGAACGATCGCAATTTTCCTAAAGCAAGTGTATCATGCTCCTCCGTATCCCAGAGGGAGGCTTCGAATTTGAATTTAAAGCGAAACCCGCCGGACTTTAAGTCAAGCCTCACAACGTCGTAACTCGCATCGGTCCACTTTCATCGCCTGGTCCAATGGAGTGATGCAATGATGCGCGTAAAATCCGATGCAGACCCCGCGCGCGCCCCATTGGCGAGATGCATCACGCGGATCGTCGAGTGCGAAAGAAAAGTGTGCCTCTGGAAAAACCGGTACCCCAGCGCTGAATCCGGAATTGTGACCCGCAAACGGGCACCCTCGGACGGCAGCGGCATGCCCGTATATAATGGGCCGGTTTATGCACCCGTGCGGGAATGGGCATCGGGCCATGGGCAGCACAGAAGTTCCCCGCGCTGGTACCGGCTCCGGCGAGCCCATCTCGTGTGCTGACCGTTTAGCTTCGTTACCGATTTATTCGACCTGCTTAGCGCTTAGTTTATGAGCCACGGCGCGAGCATCACTTTCACTGTTTTCCGATCACGCAGAAAAGATAAGGGAGGTTCTATTGCGAACGGCGAGTGGTTGTTTTTAGTTTAAAAAATACGTTACACATACAATCGCACATTTTCTCACATTAGTTCTTCATTATTTCGGCACATCTTCTGTACGAATCACATTTAAAAAAGACTTTTCAAGCAAAAGTAGCTTGAATCTTCGTTGAGAAGGATTCAGCTGTTGAAGCTCTTATAGAAAATTGTGTTGAAAATGTGTGGCAATCGTGAATACCTAGACTATTTTTTGCTAATTAAAATCACTTCAGCCCAACTCAGCCCAACAGCAAGCGCTGAGGTAAGATGCAGCACTTAAACATTCTGAATCTTCGGAAAAACTTCTGAAACACACACCAATAGTTACGTTGCCAATAGTGTTGGGTAACAGAGATTCAGATTCATGAATCTGGATGAATCTTAGAACTAAATGAATGAATCTGAATCTTAGAAACAAAGATTCATGAATCTCTAGATATTCATGAAGCTCTAAAGATTCATGAACCTTATGAATCTCTAGGCGAGACGTTACACACAGGCCCACAAACCCGAAGTCATACAAAACGAAGTATGATGACGCCCATTTCGTTCCGCTGTTGTGGGGTAGAACGGATACGAAGCCATGAGAAAACCCGAAGAGCGCTCACGTGAGAGATGTTTATGTATTGGTGAGATAATTTTGAGGGTTTTTTGTTCACAAAAAAATGGGTACGCTCAGAGTGCTTAGCTTTCATCTCGCAGGAGTGAAGCGTGCAGAGGATTCGGGTACGATATGCCTACCCTGTTACGCTTGCATAGAGGTAGATCGGCTACCTTCGGAATGCCCCTGACCTGCCTCACGTGGGCGTCCAAACCAAAAAATCCCGTGTAGCCCTCGCCTAGAAGATTCATGAATCTCGTGAATCTCTGAAGATTCATGATTCTCTAGGGATTCATGAATCCTATGAATCTCTATATATTCAAGAATATTTAGAGATTCATGGGATTCATGAATCTATAGAGATTCATAGGATTCATGAATCCTTAGAGATCCATGAATCTCCAGAGATTCATAAGATTCATGAATCTTCAGAGATTCACGAGATTCATGAATCTTCTAGAGATTCATAAGATTCATGAATCTTTAGAGATTCATGAGTCTGCAAGTATTCATGAATGAATCTGAATGAATCCTAAATGAAAGATTCATGAATCTGAATCTCGTCGAAAGATTCATAAGACACAACACTAGTTGCCAACCCACAGATGGCACCACTCTGCCAAGGTTGCGTGATTTACTGCTTATAACACTAACTTGGAAAATGTTTTTCAAGTTCGATTAAGCGTTTTTAAGCGCTCCAAACGTAATAACTTCACATATTCCTAATCAATAACCTTCTAATAAGGCAGAGTCGAGTCGTGCACACTGCTGCTCGTGAGGTAAGCCATTTCTTCCCCATGGAACCCGTCCCGAGCTTCTTCCCAACTCCCAACGCTCCACCTTCACGTGCGACAACTCCATTATTCAATTAACGCAGCAGTGATGCAAGCAACAGCAAGTCATTCTCAGCAGCAGCGAACCGATATGCAACATTATTACGATGATTTATGCTCGTCCACTTCGTCATGTGACAAGCGAGCACCAGCACTTTCTCCCATCTCATCTCGGAAGCGACGGGAGAAATTCATCACATGCGGAAACACAATAATCAAAATGAGGGAAGCAAAAAAAAACAACCACACACTCACAACCCATCACCATTCATCGCGCTGCATCATATCCATCCCACCGGAGCCCATCGTCGGTTTTGTTTTTGCTGTCGGCGCGAAACGATTGGGAAGAAATTCAATCATGAAAAATGACACCCATATCTGTCGCTGTTGGGGTCGTTCGGTGAAATTCCCGTCCAACTCCTCTCCCGCGCGCACGCACGTACGCACCCAAGGCCCTACATCTGAGTTCAACCGTCTTGAAGCTTTCTTGCGTTTACGTAACACGAAGAGGTCGCCGCGGTGTCATGTCACCAGCCGGGTTCAACCGTTTCCGGAGGAAAGAAAGCATGCCGGCTGCGGGAAATAAATAAATCGAATATTGACATACCGCCGCACGCAAAAAGATGATTTACCGAGCGCGTGAGATGGCCGCTACACGGGTGCCGCGACATCAGAGGTCACACACGGGTGGGCAAATGTCACGGAATTGCGTTGCGCAGTTTGCAAATAAACTTCGGTGCTGTTAAATCACGCTGTCAAACAATTACCCGATGTCCAGAGTTCGCGTTCATCAAGTCAAGGCAAGGAAATTGGAACTGAAGTGAGTGAAAGAGTGCAAGGAATGCGACGTTCCGGCGGGAGACAGCCAGAGTCACCCTTCTACCATCCAGCGGCTGTCGAAGCGCGAATTCGGTAACAGGGCGTCGTTTTCGACGGTCGGGCCGATCGAGAGAAGAGTGAAAGTGACTTCGGGCGAACAGCGGAACGAAGCAAAAAAAAAACAAGCACGAACCAGCAGAACCAGCAGCCTTTCCTTTCGGACTTCCGAACTACCGCACTGTCCAAATATTGCGCCACCGGGGCGGCTGAGTGTGTGCGATTGCGTTATTATTTGAGCTCGAATGGGAACGAAGCCCGTTGGAATTAAATTAACGCATTGGGGTGTGCGTGAAAGTTCGAAAGGTTTCGAAGTGCGTCAAAGTTGACAGTTGATCTGTACAGGACTTACGCGTGCACCTAACTTTTCCAGCATCCACCACCCATCCAGCCGTTCGCATAAAGCGCTGACTGGGCTGATGGTATTCGGTATTTGAGATCCGTCCGGAAGGTTTCTCTCCCACCCGCACGAAGGGTTTTCTCATCATAATTGGAGGTCCCACATGCGTGCACGCGATGTGCATTTTTTCGTTACTTTCTTCGCCAGGCCGCATGCGCAAATACGACGCTGGGTCGAGCGTTCGTCGGGGTGCGACAAGCCAAAATCAATTAATTGCCCATTGTGCGGCAGTTCATCCCTTCGTCAAACGCGCGTCTCGTCGTCAGAATATCTGCATACTCGTTTCTCCATCGTTCCGTGCGTTGAAAAACGCTTGAAGCATCATCAAGCGTTCCCATTACAACGCCCACCCAACCCCACGCTGCTCACAACGTAAAAGCGTGCCAAATTCATTGATCTTGCAATGGGTGGAAAACGAAACAAAAGAAGAAGAAAAAACACTCGCGCCACCCTACCGAAGCGTGCACATTTTCCCGGCACGCTGTAAAATTAACGAATGGAAATTTATTTCGCTCGTTTCGCGCTCCAAACGGTGCAGGGTCCGAGATAAACGTGCGTTGACTTCAGCGAAGGAAGAGGGACCAACGAGGGACCGCCGACGGGAAAAGGGAGAGGCAGCTGTCGTCAACATAAAACATGCCGTCTGTGGGCATGGTGCCTCCAAAAACAAATGAGGAAATATGGCTAACGAATTGTCCACTGGCTGGTCGGCCATGGGATCCAATTTTACGATGACCGATTTCATTCTTCCAAGCTTATCATAATTGCCGCCGCGTCATGAAGTTATTTCCAACCTTGCATCACATCGTTTTCGCCTCGCCCCGCGCCTTATCGCACTCGGTCGGTGTGAAGCGCCGCGAAATTTGTTGACGGACGTCGACAATCGACCGTTGTTGTCAATCTCGCCGCTTTTCATTTCCATTTTCCGATGTCTTCGGGGCACGCCGCGCCACGAAAGCGAAAGAATTTTAATGCGTCAAGAAATGAAAACACATTCGCAGCGGCATTCGCTGTTTTTTTTTGTTTTCACTTTCGGCCTGATGCGATGCGTCTTGCAATTACACTGAGAATTGTGTTGTGACGTTTTCTCATGATGTGATTTGATGGCTGAGAAATGAGTGCTGCTTTCAGATTCACCACCATTGCTGCAACTCCGTAGCTAGTTTTCAGCCGCAGGATTTGACCAATTGTCGTGTTAGTCGCAAAGGCACAACAATTAATTCGTAGATCAGCCAAATAAAGAGATAAAAAGAGAGTCGAAGTTATCTGAACGTATCTGGTTTGCAGTGTAGTGCTCCACAACCCCGACAGAGGGCGCTGAGCTAATGGGTCTTCCTTGGCTTGCATGCGATCAGCGATAGGCCCGTTAAATAGTTCGATTATATTCATTCTTTACGACTCACAAACGAATCGGTAGAAGGAATAAAATAATCAACTCCCAACACACTCACTATACATTTTAAAGTTCGACCCAACGACTCCAACCCTACATCCACAACGCAGCGCTGTGTTTGTACAATGACAACTACATTTACCATTAAATAAAAGCAATTTCCGTCAACAATCCAACATCAAATCGATCCTTCTCGTGTTGACCTCATAAGCCTCCCCTACTCCCGCACACACGCATTCCTTCCATGCATGTGTGTGCAATAAACTCGTCGCTTCCGCACCGGCACGGAGCAAAGGCGGCGGAACGGCAAAGCATATAATCTACCGTCGATTACAAGTGCAGCGCTCCCCCACGGAGGAAACGCGGCGCAGGTGATGGTGTGATGTAATGCCACGCGGCTGGGATGGAGTTCAGTTTCCTTCACCATAGTACAACTTTATGACGAACCCGAACCCGATACCCGAGAGTGATCGGATCGGAGCCAAGCCTTCCACCGTTCGGCACACCCGGTCCAAGACGCGCCAAAAGACCCCGGGCATCAGGATATTTCGACTATTCCGACGCCACTTTTACTTTACTGCCGGCGAATAAGCGACGAGACATATTTGGAGTCCGCCTCGCGAGGAGAAAGCAACCGTTGTGCCGAGGTCTCTGGCCCTGGTACAAGCACCGGAAAAACGGTGCGCTGGGTCGTTGTCACACGCCGGTGACCGTTGACCGTGTCACCGACACCGCCTTGAACAACACAATATCTATTTCCTTTCCGTGTTTCATTCAACCATTGCCGTCCCCTCCCCGTTCGGGAGCGGAAGCAATTGTTTTCTAATCGAGGGAGGCTTGAACGACAACCTCGACGAAGAGTTTCAATAAAAGCGTGGATGGAAGTGTCGGTAACCGAGCGGGAGCGCGGCAAAGCAGAGCGGTGTTTCCACTCACTTCGGGCTGCTCCATTAGGGAGATTTTTATGATGTCTAAAGCCCCGTTTCCAACCAACTCTACTCGTACCCACAATTCATAGTCGTTAAGAACCATCTCAAAACGAATTTTGCCCGTTTTAACGTACAAGCCTTGTACAATTTTACCTCCATCGATCCGTCTCCACCGAACGAAAGGTATTGTTTAGTCCACTACCACCAATAGGCAACAATTGATGCCCCCTTTGGCGCACCTCGCATCGATCACCACGGCCGTCTGCGCAAACGATGCAGCAGCAGCAGTAAGAACCTTGAGCTTGCGAAGTAAAAGAGATAAATGGCTCGTGACAATCCTCCTGCTCACCAATGCCCGCTGGAAGGAAGGAAAGACGCTAAGGCATTCGTACTCGCCCTGTGTGTCCCATCCACCTTAAAAAGCAACGCTCGAAAAGTAAATCAAAGCAAGCAAGCAAGCAATCAAGCGTTTTTTTTTGTTGTTGCGTGAACGCGAACAAAAGACTTCAATGTCAAGCGCATCGCTGCAATCAAGCGACGAACCCCCCTCCGCTTTACGAGCTCGTCCATCAAGATGATCGTCTTTAACTGTGCCATCTTCCTCCTTTCCCTCACTCTTTCGTACCCCCCCCCCCCCCCCTCCTTCCCCCCCCCCCCCCTTTGATGCACGCTCGATGCCCGCAAGGGTAAACGCATTACTACATCTCACCACATTCTCCTAAAAGCCGATAATTTGAACTTGACCCTTAACCTCTGAGCTCGGGCTGTCTCCGCATCGGCTCGTACCGGGAGAAGGAGAGCTGGCTTTAAATGAAAGGTACTAGAGACTATTACCGTCACGCAGTGAAGCAGGGGGGGGGGGAAGCAGGAGAGGAAAAAAGTAACCCATCATTAACAAATTACGAGAGCACTATGGAAAATATTCCCCCTTCATCGTTTTACTAGTTTCTCGAACGCTGCGATTGAAAGCGAATTTCCACTCACCGTAATGGTCAGTCTAATAGCGAGCGCTTGGCAAGTCGTTTGATTCACGTACCAAAGCGCCCTGGACTCCTCGGGCTGGAGGAAAGCTCACACGTAAACAACAGCAATAGAAAGATATCGTGCAGAGAACACTGTCCACACAGGCGCGCGGAATAATCACGCAACGGCGCATATTTCCGTGCCCCACGCTGGTGCGGACTCGCTTCCTTCACTGGCATTTTATAAGAGAACTGCTAATTGTGTGATAAAATCAGCTCCTAAGCTTTCCACACTCGAGCAGAGCGTTTCAGTTTTCGTCGTTTCGTTTTGATCGAGTATCATTGGAGGAAGAGGCGAGTTCGATTGGGTTGCGATTCGATATTAGGTTGCAAAAAAAAAAACGATCACACACTTCTGACAGCTTGAAGCTTTTACAATGAACAGTGAGGACGGCTGCGACATATACAACCCCCAAGTTATTTTAGTTTGATGAGAAAAGTTTACTAATACAAGCACAGATTTGCTTGATTCTGTTTTCAACGGTAGCGACCCAAATAGATCCCTCCCATACCAACATTGATACATCACTGGAAATTGAAATTGAAATTGAAATTTAATGTTTTTTTACGTTTGATCAAAGCTAATCGGTATTGGAATATTAACATAGGACAATTTTTAATTGCTGCTGAATGGATGGTAAATATTTTCATCACATTTGCCGAATTTGGTTTCCAGTGGGGGGATCTATTTAGGTCGCTACCGATTTGTAGAAGTTCGACCAGAAAAGTCAGACCAGAGGTTTTGCTTCCCCCCGTGATTCCTCTCAAGATACTTGTGACATCTCCTGGCACTTCCCATATATCGGACCCAAAATCGGACCCAAATTGCCCAATTCTCACGCACCATAGCGCACCGGACCTAGGCGAACTCCACTAACCAGATAACAGATTGCCTCACGCTGCATCGTGACAGTTGCACTCAGCACCTGCGACTGCCAAACGCGCGCCCCGGTGTCGAAACGCAAACCGTTCTACGGCAAGAAGTTCCAGCTAACCTTCGCCGCACCGGCAGACATTCTTCAAACGGCGGCATTCCCCGCATCAGAATGGTGATAATTGGTGACCGCACACGACAAACACCCCGGGCCGGTGCAGCCGCAGGGCTATAAGGATCGTCATTAGACGCCGAAGCTGTCCGTAGCTGAAATGACCAGATTACATCACGGCTCCGGCCTCATATCCGCGTGCAGACAGCGCGACACAATCCGGTTTGCCACCCTGGCGCACCCCAACCCAAGCCCCATCCATCGGCACCCCGCATCGATTAGAGCCCCTGTCGCCTGTCGCTCTGAAAAACCGGGTTCCACACCGGGTGGCGTCTCGGGCACATTCCGCGATGCGATAAGCGCGCACGGTGTGCTTTTGCACGCAGCCTTATCCTCGGGATACACGCCCCCCTCCGCTCCTCCGCCGCCGCAGCGGAAAGGACGCCAACGCTTACGCAACGTGCGTGCGGTTTGTGTGCACGCAAACTTCCTGGAATGCGTGCGCAAAACACTCCCTCCGCGCGGGACCGAGTGCTGTGCGCTCGCGTAATCATGGGGCGGCGCGCATCCAACGCACCCAGTGCGGCCATATTCTTTCCAGCGGAGGACGCACACGTTTGAAAGCTTCTGGACACCACTGACTTCATTTCGTGGCAGCCGAAGGAAGGATGTACACGCGGCGATGTCGTAACGCCGCCCAAACCCACGGCACAGGGAGTGGTGTGTCCCGATAGTCTACACGGGAGGAAGAAAAAGGGCCCACAGGCGGGCCGAACTTTCTCCGGCCAACCTACGCCCTCGAGAACAGGTTTCTCGGAAGTGGCGGCCCGAAACCACCCTTAGCCATGACACCAACCGGGCGAAATGCCACTTTGCGTCTCCCGGGAGAAAAGGAATCGGCCAGCGAACAGGGAGGAAAGAACGATGCATCGATGGCGCGGCAGCGATCTGCATGCGATCCGCACGGAGGCAAAAACAAAGAAAGTGTAAGCACGGAGAAACGGACCTAACCTCGCTTTATGGCAGGGCGCTTTTACCTTCGTGCCGTTCAGGGCAGCCCAGCGGCCATGCGCGATCCAGATCTGTGGTGGTACAGATCGCCGAACGATTGCAGATCGTCGGTTCGGCCTCACTGCGCCAAAGCGCACGCACGCAGCGGCCATTGGAGAAGGGCTACGTGGGCAACGAATGCACTGGCCCATCATCACGACCACCGTCGTCGGAAACCATCGGTATCAGCCGCGATAGAAACGCACGCTCACGAGCTCACGGGCGCACAGAGCATAAATCATATGTAATTTTTCCAGCCGGCTCAAACCTTCTGCCCAGGCACCTGGCCGGGAAATCTCTCCACCATCGCTCGCATCTCGTGCGCACCGGGTGCAGGTTAATTTGCGGGGAGTTTTTTTTCTTTCTTTCTTTTCCTCCACCTCACAAGGGTTCGTTCCGGTTTTCTTTTGTTTCGTTCTGTCTCGGTCTCTTTCGCTCGCACCGGCAGCCCGGTGTTTTGTCCTCCGTCCTCTTGCGGCGCGCGCGATTACGACGATTATGCGAGCAGGCAGTAGCTCCCAATTTCCTGCCGGGCGCGGTGCTTTCGAATTTTTGCCGCGTGGGATGCTGAGGCGAGTGGCTACTTGGGATGGAAGAGCAGGGTGGTCTCATCAAGCATGTGAAAAAGTGCAGTAATGTCTGCCGAGCAAGATTTGAGTGCATGTTTGAAATAGTGTACAAAAGACATTCTTCATAAAGGTTTCTCACGTACAAGGAAATATCAATAATAGTTGAGATCCTAGTTCACGAAACTTTGACTGCCAGTTTGGCAAATGTGTTGCTGAGGTTGATGAAGAAAGATGGTTAGATGAGATCAAAATGGTCATCAACTCAAGTTCAGCTGTATTGCAGCTCAGGTTCACCCTATATTCTATCATGTAGCCGCCTTTCCTATACCCCTATCAGTGGTCACCGTGCAAGACGACAGGTGAAAAGAATGTGTACTAAGCATCAATGGGGAATACGTATATACCAGCTTGCAAATGATGCCTTTTTTGCTTAAATACCTTGGACGGTCCGACCTTTGACACGTGCAAAGATCTTTCCGGCGACCTGTAGGACGAAAACAGAGTTATACCCTCATCTACAGTCCATCCATCCATCTTGGCTCACTACATAGTTTAACTGTGAACGGTTTTCTAGACACTTTGGTTGTAGGGGAATGACGGCCCACTCCGTAAAAGTTGCTGGATAGAAACCAATATTAATCGCTTTTCTCAATTTATCCGTGATATTGCGTTAGACCACTTTGGTTGCTACTTGCTGAATCGATGTTTTATCTTGAATTCTACTGGTTGTCAAAATTACAGGGTGTTCTGCATGACAGTTGACAGCTGTCAATTGCAGGGTTCGCCTGACATCTTATTTCTAATTGTGAAAATCCAACATTGGATCCAACGTCACATTAGATAGTCATTTGCAATTACTTTTCAACAATCCGTAAATACAATTTTCATTTCCTTCTTATATGCCTGAGTGATGATGCCCCGGTCGACCCACTGAAACAGCTTCCTGGGCCCCTTTGAAACAAGCAATCCAACGAAACGAAGTCAAAGAAGGAGACCGGCAGCAGTCAGGTCAATTGTCAGGATTGTTTGGATTGATATTGCATTAACTTGAAACCTGTTCAAAGGTAAGCTAGTAATTTCTACCAGGCACATCATAGCTCTTACTAATACCGTCGGATATTAGCGTCTTTAAAGCGAACATTTAGAAATAAAAACTCTATTATGGTACTTGCCACATAATCTACAAATGTCTAACCTAAAAGCATAAACTCATCCCCCCAGTTGCTGTTTCTTGACGAATGTCTACCCAGCTTCACGCAGCGCGCGCGTACCGCAGGACTATAAAACTAAACGCTTCTTGCCGCGATAGTGATTACCACAACAACCGCGAACGCGAAGGTAAGACCTGACATAAAACACTGGTCCAAAACATTGCACCACCACCATCGCCATCACCACCACCACACAACGCGCATACATCGTTCCGGTTTCCGACAATTAGACCTACGCGCCGCCACGCACGTTCGTCTGTCCGTCCGGCAGACTGTTTGGCTTGTGAACAGATGGCTTGTTGGTCGGTCGGTTGTTTCGTTGGGCCAACTTCTTTGCGTTACATTTTATTTAACGCCTTGTGTAATGTCTGCGTATTTGTACGTCCGACCATGGCAGTTAGATGTTTCTTGTCGCGTCGACGTCACTGGTACAAGAAGGCGCGTGGCGCTTTGATTCAAACCGGGTAGCCGCGTAATCGTTTTACGCGCACAGGAAAACACTTCCTGGCTGAAGCATCCACACATCCAGAACGATATGTATGGGTACTTGGCAAGTACTGGGCGCGTTTTTTCCCCCTTTTTACGTAAATGAAATCAAATTGAAGTTTAATTTTGCATTAAACACTACCTTCGCATCTCATCACATAATATCAACACCGCAAGTTTATGGCTGCAAGGTTTGCTTCACAAATTGCGCACGCGATAGTAATTTTCGTCCGGCAGCTGCCATACATCCAAGCAAGCACCTGTGTTCTGTTTCTTGGCGTGAGAAGAGCTCGCGTTTTGGAGAGCGTTCTATTGTATACCCTCCTCCCCAACATATTACACCACACGCTGGCCCGATGACATAATCCCAAAGATCGCAAACAGCGCGAAAAAAAACCCACCAACGAATATAAGATCAAACAAACGCCCTCCTCACCAAAAAAAGACCCCTCAAATGTTGAATCATTTTTCACAAGGCATAGCAAGGCCTACTACCAGCCCGGTAGCAGCAGAGGGCGCGGAGTTGGGTTGAAATTGAGCTTCATTTTACACCTCTCCTTCATGGCATACTGGTGCCTGCTCCAATCGTCTACGATCGATTGAGAAGACGCCAAAAGATAGACCCCCATCAACAATGATGCGCCCCCGGATTACTCCTTCCGAACCCCCCGATCAGCCGAGGCGATCCAGTTATGCGGTTTGAGGTCGTAAAGACAGGTTGAACCGACAGAGAGCGAGATGTTGGTTGCGAAAAGCGAGTGCACGGTGCATGAATGAATGGATATTTGCATGTTTGCTTTGGGGAATTATCTCAATCAGCCGCCCATCTGAACTCGGAGTAGCGCAACGCAAAGTGTCGCAACGCCGCATCTGTCGATCGATCGCATCTCAATCTCTTCTGCAGCGTTATCGGCCGCAGCGAGTTGAACCAGAAGGTGGAGGTTGCTTGGTTGGCACTCAATTTATGTGACGTCTGTTGCAACCTGCAGATATGTGCGAGTAATGCGCGCAGTAATGATAATGATTGACCATCTTCGTAAAAAAAACAGAGCACACACTGTCTCCCAAAAAAAGGAGCACTGGGTCGTCGGTTTTTACTGTCCGGGCATGAGTACGAGCTGGAGATTACGCCACATGTTGGTTTTCGAAGATGTCTCGGCAACAACTCTGTTCGATCACTGTGAGGTAAGTAAGATGTGATGTAGTGTACCAAGCGCGACTAACATGCACCTAGCAAACATGCGAACACCACAATTATGTGGCTTAGTACCACTCTCCCGTGTGCATCCCGATCTTCTCAAATAAAAACTTCATAATCGAACTTTAAAAGCCACTGCGCCGGGTTACATACACAGTCAGCCGGCGTTGGTTGGGAGAGAAAGTTCCAATATGCGCTTCGCGCGTTCGTACTCCAGTGCTCCCGCAAACAAATCGAGCTGTTATGAGCAGCTGGAGAAGATTGCTTTTACGCCGTGCAGACTGTGCGAGATAATAAATCTTTATTCCGTAAGCTATGACCTGGAGGGCTTATATGCGAGATAAATCGACGTTTAACCCGCCTATCAATGACACTCCAATTAGCTCTTGGTGACCTCTCATTCCAATGCAGAGGGAAGAGTGAACGAGATGGCGAAAAAGTGCTTCCAAATACGATAAAGTCCACGCGATAACGCGATTCGCCCAATATTCTGCCTAATGGTCCATTAAGTTACAAAACGCTCCCGCCCCCCCTGGAGCGGAGGTAATAACCCATTTGCAGGCTCGTGAGCTCCTCCAACGCCAACGGACTCTAAATCGAGTGGAAAAATGTCGACGGCCTTGAGGGAGACGCGCAGCAGGCAGTTCGCCGATCCGTTCGGGGTGAGTTTTGGCCGTCCCTCACAATCCGGGGGGCATGTGTCATTCGTTATGTCACGCCGCGGTACGGTAACGAGTGCGATTGAAAGATCCTGACGCATCACGCTAACCTCATTTCTGCACGGAGAAGCCGGTTGCTGGCTTACTAGTCACTCCTCGCGATTTCTCTGCACGATCGTCACTATCAGACGATCTTGGCTTGATTGCCATATTGATTCCAAAGATCTTCCCAATCTCGGCTGGATGTTGACTATAAGCTGGACCACAACCACGCACACATTCCAAGACATCGACGAAAAACGGTAATCCTAACGCAGCCCCCGGGGAGAGGGAGAAGGAGGAGTCGTCTCCAACACAACGCACCGTACCTCCCACCCGTTCCAAACGTTTCCCCCCCCACCCACCGCGAGTAAACCGCGCGAAGAGCCGAACGACTCTAGCCGCTGACTCCAGACGCTAATGGGCGAAGGCTGGCACCGCGAATGCCTTTCTATCTGCCGGTGTCGATCGGAGTCAGTCTGCGCTTGGACACGCTGGAAGCAACACATACACAGCAGCAGCGCTCGAGCAGCGCCTTCCGCAAGTTCGCTATCGCTGTTGGCGACTCGGGCGTCCACAGGGGCACAGGGGCACGCGATCCCACTAGCAGGAGTGCGACAACATCTGTGTCATAGAAGCAAAAGAATTGTGTGCAAATTCTCGACGTGATACGCCCGTGACTCCGAGTGTAGCAACGTATCTTCCTCTCACGCACCACCACATGCGCGCAACGCAAACTCCGACGAACGAAAGCGAAAGTTTGCAGACTCTTCTCGCGTCATCTCGCGCGTGCTCCGTCCGTTTGCAGCGTATAACAACAGCAGCAGCAGCAGCAGCTAAAAAAAAACCGGCTAGTGCCGTGCGAAAAAGTTGTGAGCGTGATCGAATGAAAGTGCAAGTGTCGATCGCGGCCGGTTGCATGTGACTGTGTTGATACGGGAAAATGCAACACACACACCATCGGTGATCCGGTAGCGAAGTTATCAAACTTGTCACAACACTACAACTGCCGAGTGAGCTAAAATCCGATCGGAACAGTGTCAAAGTGAACGGCCATTTCTCCTCTCGAAGCGGTGGGAAACTGCTCCAGCTTGCGTCACACAACAGTGGTAAGTCGGTTTGGGGGATCGGGCGAAACAGATTTCCTGTTTTCTCCCGTGGCGGAAAAATTATACGCCAAAATACCCGCGGAACCGGATGGAAAACCCGGCGCGACAAAAAAATCGGCACGAAAGAAAGCCACAAAGCATGAAATGCGTTTGACAACTTTTCGGTTGTTGGGTTTGGTGGTGGAAAGTTGTTGCACTCGTGGTGTGACATTTTACCGATTTTTTTTACTGCAGCCCCTGGTTGGATGCACGCCTGCTGCTCGAAAATTGGCCCAAGCAGTCCCCCCGGGCGAGAGCGAAATGACGTGGATGGTTTTGTCACTAAAACACAGTGCCCACTTCGATGCGGGATTAGAGTGGAAAACAGTGAAATGCGTTTTTTTGTTGTTGTTGTTGTTGCGTGAAAACATTTCCATTTTCTCCTGCATTCGCGTGCCGTGGGGCAAGACAGCGAGTCGAGATACATTCCAGCGGTCAGTGCAGCGTAAAATCTCCTGCACACACACACACACACTCTCTCCCGCGCGCGCGCTTAGCGCCACCGTTGAAAAAAAAAACGCTTATGGACGCGTTTAATGATTGATTAGCTTTCTAAAGGAGCTGCTCAACACGCTGCCCTTTCGCTGCGCGCGTTGGAGAGATGATGGACGCGGGAGCGAAATTTGCAATATGCGCAAATCCATTTCAGGTGTGCGAGATGCACCGGATCACCTCCGCCGGGTGCCCAGGTGTTGAGGATGGGCGTTGTTCGGCAAATTAGCTCGTGAGGCAGTAACATTACGGTTGCACGCAGTTAAGCACGCCTCAGATCAGCAAAACAAGTGCAGACGACGCGTTTTGTGTTCAGGATAATTTAACATAATTTTTCATACGGTGTGGAACTATTTCGTGAACATTGTGTAATGACGGTGGGGAAGCTCAGTGGCTTGAAGTTTTAGCCAACTTTGTGCTCTCAGGCATCGTATAAGCATTCAGATGTCTTCCACCAACCCACACCACTTTGAGCTTGTGAGTTTCTTTCTCAATGTCATTTCAAAGCCAGAATCTTCGTTTTCTTTGGAAAAACGACACCTGGAAATACGTTATATCTAGAACCAAACTTAGAATAACCAAACCAAGGTTTTTCAACAAGCTGTTCCGACTTATCAAGGTTAGGTAACTTTATCCTTTTATTTTACTGCTAAATCCTGTATCAAAGATGGCTGTGTTCTTCATCTGTCAAGTTTGCTAGATCTTTGACGGGATTTTGGGATCGGTTCTGCCGTGTGAAATCCCTCAGAAGCTTGTTTACAAAACATCTCAAACTAAACGAGTATCTCCGAAGGTACTACCCACTACCAGCGCTACACAAGCAAGAAGTGAAACTAGACATTGAAGACTCCGAGCGTCCCATCATGGCGTCATTCTTAAACTCGCCATACGGCCTTGTGAAATTTTCGTGCCCCCTAAACAGCCTGAACGAACTCACTCACAGTGAAAACGATAAACGGCGTACGTTCACTCATCTGTCCCATCCATCAGAGGCTTGTGCGCCTAAGTACCTCGCAGTCACTGTTGGGCGTTGGGCTAAAATGCCATCTACCCAACACAGCCCCGCAGCCTTCGCGGGTTTTTTCGTCTTCATCTTCGTACACACATGTATCGCTAATCGCATGCACGGAGCCCACCTGCGCTGTTCGTGAAACGGTGCGCACAATAAAAGCAACACGTGGGCAGCATCCTTCTGCACATCCTTCATGCGTCTTCATGCGCACACGATCGCTAGCACAATCGGGGCGCATGGCGGAAAAATGGCAACAACAAAAAGACAACAACAACCCTAGTAGCAAACAGCATCAATCACGCTCGAGAGCACACTCCTCGGCGGGGCCAATCTGTAGCGGAGCGGACAGGCGACGCGCGCGTTGATGAAACGTTAACAAACGTCGACATGGCGCAACAATGCGCGATTCAAACAAACACAGCCCCGAAGAACGGGCGCGTTGCGGTCTCGTGCACTGATTGAAACATTAATCGTCTGCAGGCTCCCTTACTTTTGCCCTGGTCAGATATAATTGCTCCATCGCTTAATCCCCGAGGGCAGCAGCTGCCCCGAGGACGTGTGGCCGCGATGCGATCATGTCCCAGATGCTAATCTACGGCTGTGGCATCGTAGTAAAGATTCCCGCAGCGGCTACATTGTCTCGGTTCGGTTGGATCACAAAGGCAATGTTGGTGGACAAGTGGACAAACCACAGACAGCACGGACGATAATAAAATTCCCCCTCAAGCAGGGCAAAAGTTTGGAATGGATCACGAAACTAATGAACCATTAACGCTCCAGAGTCTGCGTGCAGTGCATATCTCCAAAACGAATCCAAAGATCCGATCGCCACGAACGTGGGACATGATCACCATGCGACGACCCCCCATATTACATCACTCAAGCGTCGAACGCGAGAATGCGACACTTTCTCCCACCGGAACCGGATTTCTCTTTCACGATCAATCGAAAATCGTGCGTATACTATCGTGTGTGTGTGTTGCGCAACTTCACAATTCCAAATCGATGAGGCGATTCAAGGACGCACCCAATTTTCGAGCCACCTTAGACGTTGGATAACTCCGGAATGTGCTTGTAAAAGTCTTGACAGGGCGGTTGTTTGTCACATAAATACATCCACTACCGTGTGTTAGGGGGGACGCCGTATATGGTGGCTCAAAACCGGCGGCAGCCTCCGGGCAGCGTGTATCTCGGTGGTTTATTTGAAGAAATTGGGAGCACCATGACACAACAGACACCGATCGAACGTCGTTTGTTATGCAAAATGCAACCCCTCGTGTTTGTGCGACAGCAATTGTATGGAGGTATTGTTTGCCACGCGCGGATGACTCGGCCTCTGCTCGGATATCGGATCAAGAGGAACCGGTCTTCGGAATGGTTATAAGGCGCTAGAGAGGAATTGGGCCAGCTGGCTTGATGTTTTGACCGATGGCAGCCAACTACCGGAACTAGCAATATCCAACCGTCGGCTGCCATTCTTTCACAATTTGTTTAGAATCTGATCCGCTGAGATAATTGGCATCATTGTAGCATGTAAGTAACATCTTCCACTGAAATTCTTCCATCGAAAATTGCCTCTGATTACCTTCTAATGAACGCGAATTACCTCCGTGTGCGGTGAATGTTTTGAACACTTCATCATAGCCTTCGAAGCAATGTTTTCGATGGAAGACGATGGACCGGAGGGTTGTCCCTGGCTTTGTGTTCACCGCGCGCAAGGTGTTGCTAGTTTTCTCAACTCTACCACGGCAGGATGCGGAACTTAATAAGCCTATAATCGAACAAATGGTTGAAAAGTCCATAGGTAGCGTTGGAAAAGACACACACATTCGCGATTGAAGTAGCGAATGCGTCTTCAGTCATCACACCGGTGGTGGTAGCCGGTGGTTATGACCGGAACCGCTCAATTTACAAACAAAAACCTCACTGGTGTATTGCCACCGGTGTTCACGGGTTTGTTTGGTTGAATTAAATCTTTACCTATGGTGTCTTCTCGGCGGTCAACAACGCGTGAAGCGTTAAATTCGTACCATTACTCAAAACGTTCCAAAACACGCTCGCATTCCCAGCAGGCCGTGCAGATATGTCTGCATCTTGGTCCTCATCTCATCTCAATCAATCAACCGGATTTGAGAGGGGGTTGCAATAAACGATTTTGCCACTTCCGAACCGGACATGGATGGGGTGGGGCGAAAACGAAACGATCCCCCTATAATTTAAGCTTCGGCCGTTGGAACCGTGTGCAATTTTTGCGCCTGCAGCTTCATTTCTTCCTGACATCGACTTCAAACCGAAATCGAATTTGGCCAACAGCGTCGCCGCGAAGCAGGTTTTCGGGTGGTAAACATATTTCATAATCGACGCGGTGAAAGTGGCCCGACGCGCCTCGTACGAACCAGAACCGTGCCCTCCCAGCCCCGGCGAAGCGTGAGCGTGATCTGCGGAGTGCGAGGAAACCGCAGGAGCAACAACAAAAAAAAACGAATTCCTTCCCGGCGACCCTTTCGGACGTCCCGGACACAGCTGGAACTACGGTGGTCAACTTTCGCTTTCGAAGCTTGCGCCACCTGGGCGATCTTGTGGTTAAATAAAAGGGGGAAGCCTACGAAATAGCGCAGGTGAGGTGGTTTGTTACAGTTACAGTTTCTTCCCGTGCTCCCGTGCTCAGAGGGGAAACGCGAGCTTTCGATTGTCTTCCTTCTACTGGACGAACAAGCGCCATTTGTCAAGTTCAAGCTCTCGAACGTGGCCACTGGTGGAAGAGGTCTGTTCGCACTAGAGATGAGAATAACAACTCCTTTTAGGGAGTCGACTCACTCTCACTCACTCACCATTGGGATTCGGATCGTTTAACAACTCTTTAGGGAGTCGTTATAATCAAACTAACTCACGAGAGATTCCCTAAAGAGTCATTAAAATTCTATACTGGAAGTCAACTTATTGTTTTCATTGCAAGGATTTAACTCACTAACTCAGTTTTAACTCAGTACGCACATCTCTAGTTCTGTACGTTGAGCGTACAGGGAACGCGTACAGGCATACAAAAGTCCAACACATACGGATCGAATTTGAACTCCAACATTCCCCACAGGATGTAGACGTTGTGAGCTAGGTTTATGTTTTGCCTCCAGGTTTATGTTTTGTCACATTCACCGCACCGCTCACGCTTCAACGCAGATCTCAATTGTTTCACCACGCCCGTACGCCCTATCCCGCCCGTTCCAGTCCACCGAGCCATTGTTGGGCGCACGGAATAAGTGGGTAACGCAGTTACGCGAAGAATAAATAAACCCACTCACAACTACAACGCCGCCGCCTGACGCCAGCCGCGCCGGCATCCGGTTTCACTTTCATCCACTGCAGCTGCACGACATTCCAGTTCCCCCGTGGCCAGGTTCCAAGGTTGTCTGCCGGGTGCTCGGGTGGCACTGGGTGTCAGATTAATGTGATCAATATGAGCGCATGATTGGGAGTTATTTCGGTGACTCACTCGATCCCAGCGTGAGCAGTCGATCGCAGTGAGTCATGCGAGCGTTAATACGCTCCTTACCCGGGCTTGAAGGGCGATGGTGACTCGATTTCTTGGTGAATGATACCTAATCGCGGCGTGATCTCGTTTGGATCTCGTATCCCTCCTTCATAATTCGTGGTGACTGGTGATTTATTCTCCAAACAACACCCATCAAAGCTCATCTCATCCTAATTTGATTGCAACGCGAACGCGCTGGATGGCGGGAGTTCGGATTCACTTCATCCCCCGAGAGTCGTTGATCGATTACATCGGGGCATTAAATCCCCTGCAGGCGGAGTTCATCGCAAACGAACGGCACATTGGGTTGGCTTTGCTCTGAATGCTCTCACCTGATGCCACCCCGATGGTTATTAAATATTTACACCACCACCAAGTTGCGCTCTCGCGGTGCATCAATCGGGGCGATCGTGATGAATTTATTATGCGCTACGGAACCGGAAAGAAACGACCGACCATAAGCGATTGAATAAATTTCATCTTGGGCGGACTTGGACCGAACTCCCATCATCGTTTTTTAACGGGCTGAGAATTACGCCGGTTTTAAGCGAGTGATCATCACTCCCCACACCGCACACTCGTTCGTGCATTCAAATTAAATCACTCAAATATATGAGACTCTGGGCATTCATTTTCTAGCGTGCGCACAATTGAATCCCGAAGCCGAAGAAAAACCGCCCCGACTCAACCCACGTCCATCGATCCATCGACGCTGAAAGAAAGCTGACTTTCTAACGACCGTTAACGATCGGTGTTAGTTTTAGCGCAAGAAAAGTCTCATTTTTCCTACCAATGATACCGCTTCTTGAAAAGGAACCTGCCGCGCTTTTACGATCGCGACTTCCTGCTAGAATTGGCTGCCGAAAGCCGGATCGCGTCGAGCCCGATTATTACGCGGCACCCACCCTGAAGCGTCCCGTAGCCGGGAAGATGAAGAACTTGACAGTAAACTCCCCTCAGCAATTCCCGGAGCACTTAAAATCACATCTCACGTCGGATTATCGGTGCGCTCGCTCGGCGTGATCAACGCGCGAGAACGAAAGCGAAAGCCGTGATGACATAAACGCTGACGCTGGCATTCTGATGATGGCTGCCATTTATCTTACGCCCGGGGTAGCAAACCCATTAAAAGGGGCTGAACCGAACCGGCGTCTCGCTAACGACGTCTAATCACCAACTACATCCACCCGGTCCAGCTCCGGCGGACTCCTGTACTCTTGCTGTCCAGCCCGGTGTTCCATTCGCTGTGGAGGCTCCATTCCGCGTTCCAGAACCGTTTTGTGGGATCATTTGTTCTCGCGCTCCCAGCAGGAGTTGCGCAACCGGGGCTCGAGCACGGGTCGTCCGGGGATGATCCCGCGGGGTCCATAAACTAAAGTGCCCTGGGACGTGACGGAACGAAGATTCTGCCCGTCCGTCCCGAGTGCTTCGTTCCCACGGGCGATGGTTATGACACTTCTCACACAGGCACGGCCGCTCACAACAATGGGCGCACTTTTACTTTCGTGCGCAAAGTCGTCCAACTTTCCGGGCCCGCCCTGGGTCGTCGGTCGCACCTGCTGCGTTTTGCCCGGTGCAATTCCATTCATCCGCAAACAAACGTAAACATGTTGCAGCAGGTACGAGTGAATCCCGCGGGGGTTTTGTTTGGAAAATCACATCACCTGTGAGCGAATGGAAAATTGCACAGGTGGCGTTTTTGCGGTTGTTGTGTGTGCGACTTTTCTTCAGTGTTAAAGGCACAGAGAGGTGCCGTTGCACCCCGGTTATTAACACTTTCGCTAGTGGAGAAGCCAACGCCGCCGGTTGACCTAGCCATTCGCCGGTGGCCGAGTGAAGGGACACAAGAACACTGTGCTCTCAAGGGTGGAGAGGGCACGGTGTTCTCGAGGCTTCGAGACCAACATTCAGGACAACAATCACCTGACCACCTCTGGAGCCAATCTGGATGCCCTTCCGGCGGCTAAACCTCCATTATTTCCTCCGATCGCAACGATGACTTTCACCTTCGCCGTAATCGGGAGAACGAGCGTACGTTGGAACGAGCCGATTGTGTGTTGCCGGCTGCCGGGGGAACCGGATTTCTTCGGCGACATTAAAATCGAGTGTCTCCACACCACGACCAGCCTCCCCGACATGATCGCCCATTTTGTCACTGGCCTGGCGTGGTGCTGCACATTCATCACATCGCAAGCGTGAAGGGGACCCCGGCCGGATCTGTCGGATCTCCGCAAAAAGCAAATAAATACTTGAGCGGAAAGGAGAAGTCAGCCGATTGCCGCACGTCCGGAGGCAATCGTTTCTGGTCGATAAATAAACACTGCTGCTCACATACACCTCGGATGCCGATACATTTCTCATCTCGCAGCAGGATGTTATGCCCGGCGAGTACGTAAATGTAGTCCAAGTCAGGTGAGCCGGTCTCAGTTCCGGGACGTACGTAACACGTTGCGAATCGGATAAGCTCGGCAGCCGCGATTACTTAAAAGCCGTGTCCTGTGTGTGTGATATGGTGGACCATTGAGGACGACGGGTCGCACAGGTCTCGCTGTTTTCCACAAACACCTGCTCTAGCTTGCCATGTTTTGACGTTAGAAATTTGGTGAAAATGAGCTGCCAAAGTGAAACCTTCGGTTTAATACTGCGCGTTCGCGGTGCAGTAGGAAGGGATTTCCCTGTTTTCCCTTGTTACAGTCGCGTTAGAGTCCACGTCCGCGCGGCCGACTCGCGCTACCCGTGCATAACCAACACCAGTGGCGCATTTTACGATCTACTTACCGCTGTCGCCGGTGTAGAGATGAAGTTTTCACCCCCACTTGTCCGCTCGGTCCGCTTTTTGCTGCTGCATCTCAGTGGGTTCGCGCGAAATCTGCAATCACGGTATAACAAAACATGCACTCGCGCGCCGCGTGGAAAGCGAAACGCGAAAACACCAACCCGCCCACGGCCAGGGCCACCGTAATTACGATCTTGTTCCGTTGCCTCTCCCCCGTTCCGACCGATATTGAAAGACAATACACGCCAATATGACACGCTTCGTCAAACCTCTACCATCTCCGCCGAAGAAAGCGGGACTAAGCAGCGCAAGACTTTACATGCGCAACAACCGAAACAACATGACGCGCGCACGCGATAGTTGGATCAACATTCATTAGCATTGGTAGCAATTAGTAGTAGTAGTGGTAGTAGTAGTAGATTTAACGCCGCCGTTTCCACTCTTCTCGCCCGTATCATCCCGGATCCAGGACCGAAACAGCACCCGCGAACGATGAGAGAAAGACGACGATCCCTGGGCGGGATGACCTTGGCGGTGGCCATCATCGCCCTCACCGCACCCGCGCGGCCAGTGTTGGCCGGTGAGCGGTGGTCCCGGCAGCTGACGGAATTTACCGGCGGTCCGGCAACCGGCAGCGACTGGATCCCTCTGTCGCGGCCCATCTCCGAACGGCAGGCTGGCGCGCGCGTGCTCAACTACTTCTCCGCCCCGCCGCAGCCCCAATTTCTCGGCCACGACAATGCGGCCGCAGCGCAGCAGCACCATTTCACCTTCCTGAACCATCAGTTTCCCCAGTCGAACCGGTTTCTGCTGCAGCAACCGGGCGCGCCCCAGCCGCATCAACCGCAGGAGCTGCTGGAGCAGCCCGCGTTCCACCTGAGCAGCTACCAGCGATCGCCCCCGTTCGTGGGCCAAACGATCCAGCATCCGCCGCCACCGCCGCCACCACCCCAGCCGGCCTCCTCCTCGAACCCGTTCGAGCAGCAGTTCCTCGCGAAGTCGCCCCTCTCCGAGGCGCTGATCCAGGAAGATAAGCCCCAGCCGCAGCAGCTCGACCAACCGTTCGCGTACCAACACATCCGCCAGCCGGAACTCGACGGGCAGCCGGGCGGCCCACCGCCACAGACCGGCGGTGCCGTTTCGCAAGAAGAAGTACAGCTGCTGTACGTCCCGGTCGAGACGCTGTACAACCAGAAGCAGCAATCGCCGATCGCCCCGGACAACAATCGCTTCAATGCGCTGCCGCAGCCGGTGAGCCCATCGTTGATCAACGATTTCTACACTGCCGGGACGACCACGACGACGCCGAAGCCGGCGGTGCGCACGACGCCCGCACACCGCGTGTACACCAGCGCTCCGGAGACACCCGCACCGGCCTCGTCCCGCTCGTCGACGACCCCGTTCGGTGCGGGTTCGCCCAAGCCGAAACCGAACCAGCCGCCGCTGGCGCTCTTCCTGTACAACGATGGCCGCCAGGGCAAACTCTCCGCCAGCGACGCCATCGGCGGGCTGAAGAACGTCAACGAGATTGCCGTGCTGGATGCGTTCGGCAAGAACACGCCGAAGGTGTTTATCGGGCCGAACGGACTTGCGCCGCCGAAGAGCTACGCGCGCTTCGATCTGCCCTACCTCTCCAGTGTGGATCTTACCTCGAACCGTGCCAACCGCAAGATCGAGGATCTGCCGTTCTTCGTGGCACCGCTGAGCTACAAAACTCCCGGCGGGTACTCGAAGATCGCCCTGCCACCACCCCATGTCGGGTCGATCATCGTGCGGCAGACCGGTGCCAGCGGTAACTCCCTGGAGCACGGTGCGTTCTACACGCGTCCCACGGCACCGAGCAACGTGCAGTACTACACACCCTCCACGTTGAACTTCGGCGAGGAAGCCGGTCCGACGAAGGCTCCGCTCACGCTGGGTGCCTCTGGGAAGCCGGTCTACGACGCGGATCACTACAGCTCGCCCACGGGAAAGCCCTCCGGTACGAGCGATCGTACCGCCGGCGGACAGTACAGCTCCTTCCAGAACAGTCCCCTGCCGCCGAGCCGGCATCCGGGCGTGAACGAAGAGTACTTCAACCTCGCGAAAACGAAGAAACCAACGACGAGCCCGGCCACGGCACCGACAACCGCCAACTACCCGTTCCGCTCGTACGGTAGCACGCGCCAGTTCGACTTCAAGCCCATGCCGGAGCAGAAGATCCCACCGTCGTTCTATCCGGCGGAGGAGGAAGACCCCACGACGACCGTCTTCACGACGCCAACCACGACCACGACGACAGAGCGACCCACCACGGCCCAGCTGCACTTTGAGGCGGAGCGCATGAGAACGCACTTCCGGGAGGAGAACTTCCGCAGCCGTACGCGGCCCCAGCCCCGTCCCCAGCAGACCACGGCGGCCCCACTCAACGAGGTCGTGCACAAGTTCAAGCTGGTTGACTCGGTGCGACCGCCGCAGAGCGGTGGCAGAGCTGGCTCCTCGTCGGTGGTTGATCATGGCTTCTTGGACTTCTTCCATCCACCCTCCCAGCAGCACACGGACGAGATGATCAAGACCACGTTCACGACGAGTCTCCCGGGTGGTGGCGCTGATCGACAGGCCATCCGCAACAACTACTACACGGCCGCGGCTGCGATCAACGAGGACAACGGTGCGAACCGACACAGCAAGTACGTGAGCACCTACTACAACCCATCGTCCACGTCCGCGGGAACGACAGCTGGAACGACGACACCGGCCACACTCACCACGCAGGACGCGTTCTTCCGCGAATTCGAGCACCGAAGCAAGTTCTACGAGCGCGAACCGACGCGGCACGAGACCAGCTTCCCGACCACCGTGGGAACCACCGGGACGAGCTACATCAACAAGTACAAGTACGAAACGGACACGTACAGTGACGCGCCGCGCTATTCGGTCGAGGTGATCACGACCAGCGAACCGACCACGGTGACGGTGGAGCCGACCCACGGGACGACCGAACAGCAGCAGTACAGCATTCCCTCCGAACTGCCACCGATCAGCGCTAACCTGCCGGGACTTGTGAACGCCCTGATGGACGATCAGTGGTCGCCGAAGTCTCCGGACGCCGGCCCCCAGACACAGCCGGGCAACACGCGTGGTCCCCACTTCCGCAAGCAGCTGCATCGCACCACCACGCAGTCGCCGGACACGTACGACGCGGATCAAGCCACCACGACGACCAGACGACCGCTTCAGCGCGGTCGTCGTCCACATCCGTCGCGAACCACACCGGCCACTCCGGCTGGCGCCGACGCGGCGGACAACGCGAGCCCCAGCACACGGGCACCGATCTCTCGGTCGCGATCGCGCTACGTGCCAAACAACGAGGAACGTCCGGCAACGCGCGGACGCAGCCGTAGCCGCCCGACGACTCCGCGTGGCCCGCGCAAGGAGGAAGAGAACCTCGACTACCAGCGGGACGTGCTGAAGCAAAACTATCCGGTCATACGCCCGCAGGGACAAGGTGGCGCTCCGGCCCCAACTACGACACCACCGGCAACGACGATCGCCACGACGCCCTCGACCACGCTCAGCTACCAGGAGACGTACGAAGATCCGACCGACCATTTCATCTCGACGACGCTCGCCAACGAGCTGCCCTTGGACACGGTGGATCCGCAGCAGCAGGTAACACGCAAGTACGCCACGTACTACAGCGAACCGACCTACGAGCAAGAGACGACCGTTACCACCGTGTTGCCACCGCAAACCTCGAGCTACTACGTACCCTCGTACAGCACGCGTGCCCAACCCGACGAGGAAGAGTACGTCCGTCCGCAGGCAGTGATCCCGCTGAACCGTGAAACCGAATCCTCCCAGCACGCGGTCATTCCGTTGCGTTCGCAAACCCCCGCGACGGAAGCGCCACCGCAAACCGCACCGCCACCGGCCCTCCCGTACCAACCGGTGGTGGAGAGTGAGGAGAAGCTGACCACCGCCTACGGCCAACCGCTCGAGGAAGCGATGGAGATCAAGAAGGTGGAGATCACGCCGCGTCCACGACGGCCGGGTCTCGTCTCACGCACCCGCGATTCATCGCAAACGTACGCCACACGCACCACCACGGAGCGCACGACAACCGTACGCCACACGACGACACCGGAACCGGCCGGAGCTTCGCGCACCTCTTCCGCACGACGACCAGCCTTTGTCCGGCGTCCATCGCGACTCTACGCCACCACGACCGTCGCCAGCCCAACGACGACGCCGGCATACACTAACAACGAACAGCAGCAGCAATCTACGCAAGGAACTCACGCCGTATGTTGGACACGCCATCGGTTACTAACATAACCTCAACTGTCAACGGTGGTACTAATCTTTTTTGTTTGTCTCACTCACGCAGGTGCGTACGAAGAACCGGCAAGATGTTCTGCGCGGACGCACACGACGACCGACGACAACGACCGAACCAGCGGCCGCAGCAACGACCGCGTCTCCGGAGGCTCCGGTGACGCGAGCTTTTGGCAGAGGCAGCAGCCTGCGTCGCATTTCCCCGACATTACGCTCCAGACAGGAGGTAAGCTAGCACACGACCGCACACAACCGCCGCTCTTGGGCAAGTGGCTTACCCGTGGTTCGTTTGTCTCCAACACAGCAGACTGCAGCGGCCACCACGCAGCAGCCGAGCACGGCAGCACCGACCAGCAGTGGAGGACCACGCTTCCGCATCCGCGAGCGCACCCGGTTCAATCTGCAGCCCCAGGAGTCCCAGTGGTCGACCAAGCTGAACCAGAACTCCTTCCAGCCCGTGCTGAAGACGGAAGCGCGCGTCAACGATCTCGAGCAGGAGAACGTGTCGACCGAACCGGAACCGGAAATCGTTACCGCCGCCCGTGACACCGACATGTACCTCGTGAACGTATCGTCCAACTACGGACAGAAGGGCGCCGCCAGCATCCAGGACGCACCCGCCGAGGACAGCACGGAACATAGGTGAGCATAACGGCGAGCGAGTAACCGATTCGAGGCGTGATTGATGTTTAATCGTGCCCATTTTTTGCGTACCACTGCGTAGTGTTCCCTCATTTGCGGACCTGCTGAACGACGTGATGAAGGATTTCATCGACGATAACAGTCAGAAGAAGTCGGACCGGGAGAGCGAAGAAAAGGATCAGGTTAGCAGCGAGGAGCAACGGCGGCCCGTCGTTGCCAACAGCTTCCGCAATAACTTCCTGCGCAAGCGGGGCCGATCAAAGGTGGTCGATTCGTTCGAGACCGCTGAATCGCAACACATCAACCAGGCGGCGCAGATCTACAATGGCCCCGCGCATTTCGGCCAGTCGTTCAAGAGTATCGATCATGCGGGGCTTACGGGTAAAAATGTGCCGGAAGGTGCGCAGATCGGCGACGTGAAACAACGTGATGCGGGCCCGTTTGAGGAGCAGGAAAATACGGCCCAAGAGCAAGCGACGATAGCACCAGAAGAGGAACCGAAGGAAACGGAAACGGAGGAAGCTTCGGTGGAGGTGATAACCGCAGTTTCGGACGTAACCACAACGTCCACCGCGAAACCTACGGAACAAGTACCGACACTGCTTACCAGCACGAGCCTTCCGCAACAGCAGGATTACGCTGAGCCCACAACCGAAGCCTCGGCTACACCGGAAACAATCTCGGAGAACGACCGGCCGACCTTTTCCTCGGCGGAGCAGGAACAGCAGAGGGATGAGGAGGAAGAGGAGGAGGAACAGCGGCAGCCGAGCAATAAGAAAGTGGCGGAGGGCATTTTCGCCGATGTGAAGAAAACCATTTCCGATCTGTACGAGATGGCCGAACACGACACCGAGACGGAAGAGATGGTTGACGGGGGAGAGCAGGACGGCGTGACCGAGGACGAGTTCCTCCACCCAACGGAGAGTCCGTTCGTGCCGGCGGATGAGCAGGAGATGGTGCCGGCTACAACCGACATCAGTCCGAGCGAAACGCAGTTCGTGCCGGTGACGGTGGAACCGCCGGCCATCGTCAATCCCATGGGTTCGCTCGTCATCCCGACGTCCGTTTCGAATGGTATTACGCACGAGACGGAAATTTGCTACCGAGGCCGTTGCATAAAGACGGAGGACGACAAGCGGAAGCGGAAGTTCAAACTAAACTAAGGACTGAAGGTTTCTTAAAGAGCGTGAGATAGGAAGAGAGAGAGAGAGAGAGAGAGAGAGAAAGAGAGAGAGAGAGAGAGAGAGAGAGAGAGAGAGAGAGAGAGAGAGAGAGAGAGAGAGAGAGAGAGATAGAAGGATAGCGTGTGAGTGTATGTGTGCGTTGCGTACGTGTGTCGATAGTCTGTTGTAAGTTGTAGAGTCTTATTTATTTTAGTAATTAGCTCAATAAAGAATGAACAAATCGATTCCTCCAACAAGCGATGTTTAAATCTGTTTCTAATTTGAATTTGTTTTGAAGTTGTAGAAGCAGAAGAAGAATATATGGAGAATTTTTCCAAACTGATGAAACTGATAAGCACCTTGTCGGACATGTTCCTGCAATTTGTTGGGTTCTGTTTAGTTAATTTTAGTATAATTTCCTTTATTTGTACCGGTTACATATATTTACGCCCCATCCTCGTCATCATCCGTCTCCTCACCATCATCTTGTTCCATTGCATCGCCATCCTCGTCGTCCTCCTCATCGTCGTCATCATCATCATCATCCTCGTCCTCCTCGTCTTCACTCATCGCATCTTCCGCCTTCTTCGACTTCTTCGGTGCCGTTGGCTTTACCGGTTTTTTCGTTTTCTTCGTCACCTCAATATCGCGCTTGCAGATCTCTTCGAAGCCGTCCTTCTTCGTGAGACAACAGTTGATGACCACCTTAAATTTCGCCATCGGCTTGCCGAGCAGCTTCAACATTCGCGCCTGCTCCGGCGTCAGCAGCTTGCCCTTCTCGCAGACGGTGAAATCTTTGTACAGTGTCACGACACCGCGGTCCAGCTTCGTCGGCATGCCCAACGATCGTAGGTGCGGCTCGATCGCGTGCGAAAAATCCTCCAGCGGACCCGTCTTCAGTTTGACCGTTTTCGTCGCCCGGAACCCGCTGCGGGCGTACTCCGTCGCCTGGTAGGACTCAAACCACTCCAGCACCGTTTGCTTGCTTTCGGACGTGAAAAGCAACCCGCACTGACCTATCATCTGCTCGCGTAACTTCTCCATGCCCTGCTCCAGCTCAGTGGGCTTGCTGCCTTCTTCATCGCTGACCAGCTTCAGACCCAACTGCATGACGCGGTTTTTGCCGAAGAAGAAGCGCGAGTTTTTCCACTCCGTTCGCACATCCTTTAGCTTGCTGTTGCGCATGTTCTGCACAGAGAACAGGAATATATTGTCGTACGTGTCCCGGCATTGCTGTATATCTTCGATGATCTGTTGTTTGTTCGACAGTCCTTTCCGGTCGGTCTTGGTCAGGGACACTGGAGTAAGAGAAACAGTGGTTAGCAGAGCTTCCAACCGGAGTATCGTGGGGATGTACCTTTCTTATCTCTTCTAGATTTCGGCATTGTGGATAGTACAACTTAATATTACACAAAATTCAACCGCAAAAACGTGGAAACTCGGTATGTTTACAGTACGTTTGAAAACATGTGAGCTTTGACAGTTGGCGAGTCGAGCCGCAAACACAAGCTGTCGACGTCGTGTTTATAACAGCTGTCTCAGTGCTTGCCCGTTATGATGCCATGAAAGCAAACCGCGAACTGATCAGGTTCACGGTGGTATGCGGCCATCGCGTCTGACATCGTTTCAACCCCTTCGCACATTGGCAACTTTGACAGCGGGCCCTTAGGAACGGAGACGGAAAAAATTTGCTACCCTTCTTCGCTGCGAGACCGTGTGTGTTGTAAAAAGTAGTGTGTGCCATCATTATTTTGTACGCTTACCATCGCCGCTTCTTACCCAAAGTAAGTAGAACAGCGCAAGTTAACCCCTAGAATCCGGCGGAGCAGTAGTTTCCGCCAGCGGCCATTTTTGGGGACGAAGAAAACCGTGGCAGCAGGGCCTTGGCGCAACCCAAGGGGTGGGAAAAATTTTCTCCCCCGGTGGTGTGACGCATCCAGCACACACACACACACACATACACACGCACACGCCCCGTGTGTGTATATGCTAGGCAGCCATTTTGAGCGAGAGAGTGTCTGAAGGCGAGACTGAACGAAGCAAATATCAAACCGCACCGCAATCGCCAAGTGTTCGTCGCTCGCAGGAAGCCGGTTGTACTGCTGTAACGTTTTCCTCGTCAGATTTTCCGGTCCTTTACACCGCATCGGTAGGTTTTTCGCTCTTGCTATCCAATCTGCTGCACCAAATTTTCAAGGGGGTAGTTTGCTAGCTACGGCGGCGGCAGCGGCAGCCGTACCATTGAAGCATCGGGAAAACGGAAGTTGGTGCTCCATCTCGCGTGAGTTTGGGGCTTTGAGGGAGGGTAGTTCCACCCCACCGCACCGACTACTTTGGGCTCTGTTCTCTTTGCGCTTTCTTTTTTTTCTCTTCGGCTAAGGAATTCGTGCGTATCGTCGTGACATTGTGTGTGTGTGTGTGTGTGTGTGTGTGTGAGTGTGTGTGTGGTCAAGTCGCTATGTTCGTATGGGTCGTCACCTTCCGCCGTCGTGCGTTTCGTGCGTGTTAGACGTCAAGTGGTTCAGTGTGTTTGTTGTAAGTGCGTACGCGTGTGAATGTGTGTATGTGTGCGTGCGAGTGATTGAGAATGTGTGGACGTCATTTGATCGAACCACGGTGTGACACGGTGAAGATAGAAGAAGAGGAAAACGAAGGAGGTTGGTGGTGCGCAATACGCCGAGGGAGGAGGTGTAGTAGCAGCATAGAATCAATCCCAAATGATCACCAACACTAGCACGCAATTGGTTATTGGGTAGGACGGAAAAAGATTACAGGGTAGTAGGGAAGCCATACGCAATTTATGGTTCTTTGGTGAGCTGACAAAAAATAGCTGAAGTAGCATTTGATTTGATAATCGATAGAAAGGGATGGCATAACGAATGGATGGTTGGTGGAGGAGCAGCCGTGAGCAGGACGAAAGGCACTTTTGGGTGAGGGTTGGGTGGAGGTCGTTCATCTTTTTCCGAGCGCTGGGTTCCGTCGTACGGGGTCCATTTTTCCACCCGCCCTTGCATGCTGGGTACATCATATATCCGGCGGCATAGGTGAAAAGTACGCATGACGTCTCGGCGGGCTCTGTCATTTCGCTCTATCCCCCATTCCCGAACGGTGGACGGTTTTATGCGCGCGATGAGGATTTTCTAGAATTTTCTCACCCTGCCAGCCATCACCACCGCACAGCCGGAGAGAGAAGAAACAACGAGAAAGAGATGCATTGATGGTGGAGGGAAAGGGAGAATAGCTCGAAAAGAGAAAACGATCATCATCATCATCTCCCGTGTTGGTGTACACCTGTGCCATGGAAACGAACCTAGAAAGGCGCAAGCGATGGTCTAGTAGCAGGGGGTGTGTGTCTGGGATAGATCGAGAGAGAATGGGAGAGAGACTAGCAGTGAGATAACTCCCGGGCATACGGCGAGAACACGATGCAACCGGACACGCGCACGTGTACGCGCGCGCGTGTTTGTATGTGTGTGTGTGTGGTTTTGCAGTTTCCGGTCCCTACCGTCCGATGGTTGCGCCGGAAGCGCGCACTATTCCATCAGGAGTGCGAGGTCTCACACCCCTTGGATGGACATGCTTCATGTACACACGCACGCACACATACAGTTGAATGCGCGTTGCATACGAGTCTCCTCATCTCGCTTTAGCGCTGGTGTAGCTCCATTTCCTTTGCTTTTCCATTCCATCACATCCACACTTAGGATAAAGCTTTATCGCTCTCTGTCGCTCATTGGGAGCGATTAGACGTAGAATGGCTATTTAGTCAGTGGACGACATGTTTCTCAAAAGAGGTTGGAGCACCGGTTGGGGTTGATTGAGAGAAAGAGTGAAAGAGAGGTCAAGAGACAGATAGAGATAGAGCGAAAGAGAAAGAGGGAGAGAGAGGGAGAGAAAAGGTATATTACAGCTATAGCTGAGCGCAGGGCGTTGCGCCTGTGTTGGTTAACGTGTGTGCATATGTATATATGAGTAATGGGTAGAACGTTTTCAAGGCTAATTCGATTCCGAAGGTGGACGAGGTGCGCGCAAAAAAAAAGTAAAACCCCTAGTCAAACATAGCAGGCGCATGCTACTACTGCGCCGCCTATATATTCACGAATGAACGCGAGAGGTATCATTCCCCATTGAGGGCAGCGATTTGAACTAGATGGCAGAGAGAGGGAAGATGTACACACCTGAAGCCGAATGCCGGAGAGAGCAGGGTGGCGAACTAATTGCACCAGGGGCCACAACCCCCCTCCTGAGCCCGACTCGCTGTGAAAGGACACTGCTGGCGGCGGTGGTGACACTGCTATTACGACACGAGATACCAGCCGGTTGCGGTGCACGCGAATGGCCTTGAGCAATTGCGACAACACTCCAGAACATTGTGCGGTGTCTCTCGGGGTGAGGAGGAGATAAAGCGGTTGGCCGCGCTGTGTTCTTCCAACTGAACTCGAGCCTCAAACAGCTCGTGGGACGGTGGACTTTTATTAAAGCGCGGTTGAAACAGCATTTTCGATTCGGTTTCAGCAACAACGGTTTTAATTTCTCTCCAACCCGCCTTGGGTGTGGTCTGGAGAAAGAAAAAGATATTTCTTCGCTTGTTATCGGTCAGCGCCGCGACACGCTGTGCAAAACTTCTCGTTGGAGAGACACGATGATGATGATCTGATGTGGAGGCGTCTCAGTAGGCGACGACGGCAAAGCCTGGCAGAACCGTTCGACGTTTGTTTTGTCTCCATAACCCGCTCCAGCTCAGGGGTTTATGATGGCGCGCCAATGATTTAAGGACTGCATATAAAAGGAGGAAGCAAACATCATGCTCAACCACACACACACGCGCGCGAGACGAAGGCTAACGACGCGCGCGCGTATATCATTTGCGCGGGCGCGCTTGAACGCCGCGCGAGACGCAATCATCATCATCGGTGTCAGGTCGGGACGTTGACGTTTTTCGGTCATATATTAATAAACCTTCGCGCCCAAACCCCGTGGGAGAGAGTACGATGGTGGAGATTTCGAACAGTTTGGCTCAATCGCGGAGTCTCTTGAACGCACGCACCGAGAAAGGCCGAAGAAGCGACGAGGTCATCTCTACCGTTACAGCTAGCCCCAGTAGCACATGGGTTTAAGCCAGAAGCAAACGTGCTCCAACTCTCCAGCAAGTGTAGCAGGCGATCCAGCAGTATGTACTCAAGATAAGGCACGAGTTGTCGCGGGACTCTGGCGTCATCTACCTTTCGTGTTTTTTATTCCTTCTCCAACAAGGCGATAAGATACGCAAGATCTCTGTTCTATAACGCCCTAAAACGCACAAGGAAGAAGCTTGTGAGCTAGTGCATAGCTCCCATAGGTTCACTCTTAGAAGGAAAGAAAACAATCCTTCCCGAATCATGTACTACACAATTAGTTGGAATGTGGAGGAGGAAGCGAGTGGTGGCAGAACTGATAACCTTTTAAACAACATCCCCCGCCCTAGCGAGAGAAGCGTCCGGAGGTTGCTGTTACAATTGCCTATCCATATCTCCGCATACCTCCCTAGCACACTGTTACCGGCTCGGACGTAGGTTGACGTCGTAGACCCGAGAAAAGAGGTCTCCGGTGCTCGCATTCTCTCAGGTTGGTTTACTCTCGAGGAATTGTTTTCCGTTTACGTGGCCGCGCTGGTGGTTGCATAATGCCCCGGTGACGACAACGGACATTATCACAGAGATAAGTAACGAGAACGACCCGCTGGAAAAGAGCGCTTTGTCGAAATGAGATTCGTGGTGGCGACCACAACACGTGTGTGAAATGGAACTGTCTTGCATGTCACGCAAGACTTCGTCGCACTTCCCGTCATCATGCCACTTCTTGCGGGCACTTCATTAGCGGATGATATTTTAAATTGCTTTCCTTCCAGCCGGCGAAAACACCGGCGTCCGCGGCCCACAACTGCTCCTTCCGGTCCTTCGTTGAAGAAAACTTTGTCCCAAAAGGATGCTTCTTATTTGTGCAGCAAGGAAGGCTTCGCACCGGCGGGCAAACGACAACGACAGCGTTGTTGTTCCACTTGTCTTGTGTGCTACTTCTTGTTCATTATCTTACGGCGGAAATATAAGGGCTAAATAGAAAGCTTTTCCCCCCTACCATCATCCCCTCACGGCATCCGCCAGTACCGAAAAGAGCCACTCGAGTGCAGCTCGTTCCCGGGAGGAGCTTTATAATGTTTAGTTTTTTTTTTTTTATTATTTAAAAACTGCGCCGCAAAATGCTTCCATCATCGTCTGTGTGCGGCGTCGTCCTTCACCCTGCAGATTCGTGGCCAATTTTATCGCAAAAGTTATTGCAAACGAATGGCCATTGAATTTTAATGAAGCTTTCCTCCTTTTCTCCTATAAATAGCGGACGAAAAGAACGGCGTCGTGTGTTTTTCGCTGGGATTGTTTTTTTTTGTCGTTGCGTGATGCTGTAAGAAAATGACCTCTTCGAAGATGCGCCCGGTTGCAGACGCGATGAGAAGGGGAACGCAAAGGAAGCAACATATTGTATAACACCCGTGAATGCGGAGATGTCTTTTGGTCTTTTGGTGCAGTCTTGAAATGCGCAAGGCTGGCCCACGCTGGCTGTATGCAGCGGAATAATGAAGCGGAAAACTCCCTGGTGCTTAGGCATATGTATATGGGCACGTGCTGCTCTCACTGCAGCTAATCCCAATTCGTGCTGTTGCCAAGGTAAAAGAATCGTGGCTACCGTGTCATTTCCACCGTGAATGCGAACCGTGTTGACTTAGGTCCTAATCAGGCTTGGATGGCACCATCTGTTTGCACAACAGGAGTCCTTGCAAGACCTACATTGCGTGAGGCGTTGGTCTTACCTCAGGGAAATTGCAGTCCATTACGAGGACACGAAACACTAGACCGTGTCTCGCGTTTCTGGACAGTTCCCTACAGATGACCGGACGTCGGTGGGGGACAAAATGGTAGCATAATATCATCATCGCCATCCCCTCTGCTGCAAAGTTCGCCAAACACACACAGACACACACGTCCTTCGCTGGAAAGCATTGAGTGAGAGAAGGAGGTAAACAGTGCGCCTTGGGTCTACGGCGGATGGATTGGAGATAGGATATTTAGGTTGGGACACACGGAATCGCTGCGCCGTCGCAGTTGGGCAATCGGAATGTTATCCTGCTTTCTTGGCGCTTTCCAATTGGCACATTCCTGACGCCTGAAAGAGCGCACTAGTTCAAAGTCTCCGCTGATGCGTGTATCCACACACAATATGCTCGAAGGATATGCGATCCCATGTGCCAAATCGATTCGTCCCTCTTCACAGCAAAGCAAAAAATGGTTGTTGGAATCCTTAAAACGCAAAAAAGCATTATGAGAGGCTTAACGAGATGTTGCCATCTTCGATCCAAGTGGATTATATCCCGTTTCCAAGGGTGATCGTGGAGTCTGATTTTTGGAGCAGTAAAATAACCATTACGATCTCCACGGAGTGGCTTCTTGAAAGAAATTGGAATCGTATCGACAGATAGCAACTTGAAGGTATCAAGTTGAAGGTATCCTCCACCCCACCCAGACCAACACCGGAAGCAGCTCCACAGGATATTGCTGTTGTGCGCTTAACGTGTACGCGACTCGAGGAGTTGCTCTCTTTCTCTCTCTCTCTCTCTCTCTCTCTCTCTCTCTCTCTCTCTCTCTCTCTCTCTCTCTCTGTCTTGTTGGTGCGGTACCGTGGTTCTCGGCGAGGTCAACCCGCTTGTTCTGTCGAATGCGCACGCGCGTTCAATAAAAGCATATTCTCACTTTTGCTTCCTACTACCGTCAGCCAGATCAAGTTTGCTCCTAGGAGCAATTGTGTGCAGATTGAACGAGTTGGAGCGAGAAAGTGACACAGCACAGGAAGAAGGTGAGAAGAAGAGCCCATACCGAGATGGGCCCGGCGGTTCTGCTGTGTCAACCCCAAGTGAGAGCGAGTGTGTGTGTGTGAGAGAGAGAGAGAGAAAGAGAGAGCGCACAGGCATCATCCTCCGCGGGGCCACCAGCAGCAGTGTCGGTATTTTTGAAACGAACCAGGCGGGGACGGACCAACCATCTCGGCAACCCAGAGCCAGTGTCTCAGTCCCAGAGTTCGTGCGAGCTTTTCACGACGCGTTTCGTTCTAGGTGCTGCTGTTTTTTGCCCGTCTGCTCACTTGTGCGGTGTGCGTTGGAACGGTGTGTCTATAGTGTATAGTTGGAGCGTTGGCTGGTTTTCGCGTCGTTCGCGGCTCACCGAAAACGTACGTGTGGGAGGGAGGGTGAAATGGGGGGGAAGGGGAAGAGAAATGCGTGAAAATGCGGCCTGGTGTCTCGAGGAATTTGCGCGATGTGGCGCTGAGGGTAGGATGGTGGAGCGTGACATCCTCCCCCCGGGGAAAAGAAATTGCTGCCCATTTTCCATCGTGGGACAAGCGCGAGGAGGGTTTGGAGGTCCTGCTGCTGATGCGATACATTTAATGGGCCAAGATGCTGCTGGTTCATACTTTTTTATAGACGATCGAATCTTCCTCGCAGAAGAAGGGAAAGCGTAAGCGAGTCGCACCAAAAAGAAGATGGCGGCGTGTGTGTATGTGTTCTGGGAAGGAATAAAATTCCCCGACATCACCACACCCGTCACCCTACCATGGTACTTCCTTAGCAACAGAAGCACTCAAATGCTCCTTCTCGGCGAATGTGAAAAGAGTACACGAGAGAGAGAACAAAAAATCCATCTTGCATGCGTCCGTGCGTGCGTGCGTGCGACTGTTGTTTGGTGAGCTCTCCTCGCGCCTCAGTCCCGGGAAGTCAGCGCCTCACCTTTTTGGCCAGATTCGGATGGACTTTCCTTTTTTTTTATTCTCCAATGGCTACTGTGCTCTGGGTCGGTACAGAAATTGTGCGTTCACTGTGCGTGTCTCTGTGTCTGTATGTGTGTGAATGTGCGTGCGCGTGTGCAAAAGGGTCTCCCCAACGAACGCTGCTTCGCTACTCTCTGGTGGTTCGAGAGTTTGATTTAAACGAAGAAAAAACGCAGTATGTCATGCGGAAGGGAAAATTCGAAGGCTAAATTCGGATCAGCGAAAAATCGATAGAGTTTTCCAATATTATTGTCCAACACAGAAGATAATGGAGATTGTCGTTTCAATCCTCGTACTGTCCCTATGTCTGTATGTGCCTGGTGGACGTGGGAAAGTGCAATTTTAAGTGTTAAAAAAACTAAGTTATGAGTGTCTACAGTGCCGATTTTCGCGGAAGAATTGCCTTCTGCCGGTATTCTAATTGTATCCCATTGTTCAAGGATGAAACAGATTGCGTGTCAGACAGTCTCCCCTGGTGAACGTAATGTCCATGGGCGTGTGACCGATCCTGTGAGCTTGCGCCTGATATCGATTTTTCACTTCGGTTTCCATCATCATCATCATCATCGTCATCGCCATCTCCAGCGCTGCTGCTGCTGCTACGGTTCCTACGGTCCAGATAAGATCTGGTGCTCTGGAGCATCACATTATACCCACAGCATCAGTAACCCAGCCAACTGGGATGAATGAGATGATTACAAAGAAAATCATGCGAAAAAAAACTTTAGAGAGAGATAGAACAACAGAACCTATTTAGAATCCGTCAGACGCGTCGCCAGTGTCTCGCAGTCGCACTTGGACCTGACGGGGAATCAATAGGGAGCCGCAGTCTATTTCTACCTTAGCTCACCGTCGCGGAATAACCCCATGCTGGGAAGCGAAAATGAGGAACGCGTCATCCCGGCGGTGGCCCGAAAATGGTAGATGAGAAAACGATTTACTCCTCAATGGCACAGTTTATGCCCGGAGCGGGAGCCCCAACAACACGTGTACATTAACAACTGCGCGCGGCGTTTTTGGGAACAAGGTTACAGTCGCGACTGTGCCGAAAATTGGAAAAGCAAACCGATATCGCCGATGAGACCCCCACAAGCCACATATTTTCTTTTTTATTATTTGAGCGATAAAAGAAACAACCCATGAAGCTTCTGTGCACCACCTCTCTGCCCCCCCCCCCTCCCCCTTCCCTCCTTTCGCTTCACCTAATCATTGTGGGATGGTGTTTTCTTTTTTCGATCGCTGACTCACTCGCCTACTGCTCCACATTGGAGTGAGGGTAAGTCTTGGAGGAGTCACCGGTGGAGTGTGCTGAGCTTCCGATTGCTGATGCTGCACAGAGCGTGCCTGTACCCCTTGGAGAAGAGCAGGAAGAAAGCCGAAATGAATTGCGGAACGTGCGAGCTCCCCACATTAACGGGACGGTCCCATACGAAAGCAAGATGGAAAGGAAGGAAGCAAACGTTCGGAGTGAGTCCGAAAGATGGGGTAGAACGGTATTCTGGACGTAAGAAGTATACACTCCTGGTGCGCTCTGCAGACATTGGAAGATGTACGCAGCAAGTCATGCGTCTCTACCGTCGATTGTTTTTGAATAGCTTCTCTGGGATTTTGGAGAGTTGCCATGCAACCCACCGACACCGGATGATGCGACAATTGGTGTTGCTGCTGCTGTTGGTGTTGTTCCGGATGCATCTGCAATCCACTTTCTCAGCTAGTGCCCGTATATCTCTCTTGGTCGCTCAATTATATTCGGGGCGTAATCAGACTTCCGATCCAGACTGTTTCGCTCTTCCCCCAAAGCCGGCTGGCTGGCTGCCCTTTAGCTGCCTTTTCCCAGGGCCATCGCCACAGGTATGCATACTGCACCTGTATTTATGAAATTATTTTTTATTGATTTTTTCCCCATACGGTTCCGCACGCGACGACGGCACGCGCTGGTGGTGTTGGACGTATTTCCGCTTCCGCGGGGGCTCCAGCATGTATTGCCGATGCTATCGACATCTCATTAAAACTTTTAACGGTTTCTCGCCGCGTACGAGCGGAGGAAGAGGGGGAGGGGGAGGGGGTATTACCATTTTGCGCTTTGGCCATCGCCGTCGTCGTTGCCGTCAGCATCATATTCCGGGGTGGGGTGTTGTGTGCCGAGCAACTGCGGCATTGAGAGCATGGTGACGCCTTTTTGGTATATGTGCACATTACGCTCAACATGGTCCTCCAGTCCTACAGCCGGTTTTTTCGGTGCGTTGAAGAAGGCAGGAAAGAGGGAGAGGAGGGAGGGGGGGTTGGAGGTAAAGGAGGTGGTGTTGTGGGTTCGTAATTGACGACAGTTTGCCTCTCGCGTATGGCGATGGAGCAGCCCGGTTGTTAATAGCAACATACACACACACACACACACATGCACGCGCACACACAGCCATATGCAAACGCGGTGATGACTCACACACGACGCCCGGTTCAAATAGTGTCACCAGTGAGTTGAGGGCACACGAGACACGCGACGTTCCAAGTGGTCGGCTGTGCTTTAGAAGGTGAAGTAGGAAGGAAAAGGGCCGCCGCTGTCGCCGCCAGCCAGCGCTTTTGGAGCGCGGGTGCGTCGGGTGAGAGCAGCATGCGCCTTTGGATGGGAGAAAGAGAACGATAATGAGCGACTGTCGCGGAACAGAGTATTGGTGGCATGCGTCAAGCTGCCGCCACCGCCTTCGATTAGTTAGATTAGAAACGTCGCAACGTCCGGAAGACGAAAACAACGAGACTCGTCTAGGAAAGGCAGTAGTGTCGGCGCTGGAGTGTAGCGCGCAGTAGCACAGTCGCCAGTGAGCAGAAGAAAGTTGTGATTCTGGAACGTTGGACCAACCACCACCGCGTATTCCTAGGGCAGTGAGGTGAATAACACTCTTAGCTTGATGAGCTCACATGCGCGCGCGTGCTCCATACCCGCAAGCTGCGGGTGTGCCAAGAAGGAAAAACGGAAAATGTTATTTTAGATATTTTCATTTCACTACCATCACCCCGCCATCGCCTGTATAATAAGCAATGACGCAATCTGCTCTGATCCGACGCAGAATGGTCCGATGATTCGATCCAGGCCTACACCCGAATACTACCTCCTCCTGCCCCCGTGGGGAATGTGTGTCTCTAGGGAAAAAAAAACTTCCTTCAAAATCATCGGCGTATGTGTTCTGTGTGTATGGGTTTGCGCTCTGTTGTGTGTAGTTGTTGGATAATGTGTTGGCGACCAATCTTTCCTATGATATATCTGCTCTATCGCGGTTGTCAATTGCAGTGACATCTCTCAGGAATCACTTACTGTCTCCGTTCCTTAATACCAAGTATGTGTGTATATATGCGTGTATGTGTGTGTGTGAGAGAGAGAGAGTGTTTGACCGTCGCTGATCGGATCTATTCGGTGCGGTCATAGCCTCTACGGTGTACTACGTTTGCCGCATCTAGGTCCGTGTCTCGAATTACGTCACCAGCAACAGAAGCGCCGCCACAGGGCACAGAGGAATCACGTTTCCTACTAATGCGCTGATGGTGGCGACTGGCAATCGTGTAACTGTGTCTGCGTGCGTGCGTATGTGTGTGTGTGTTACTGCTTGTCGCGTGTATAATGCGTACTGGTGTGCGTAGCAGCAAGGACCTTGGATTTGGCAAATGTGATACGGACCGCGAATACATCCAAAACGCGCCTTGGGAATGTCGGTCGGGTTCCGAATGTTAGTCATCGAGAAACAAATAAGCCGTTCAAGAAGATGCTGTACTGTGGCGCGAATCTAACTAATGCATGCAGCCAAACAGCTCGTAAATAATCGCCTGAGCCTGAGTTCGATTATGCGGTGTATTTTAAAATACACGAACTGCGTGATTCTGCTCCACCGGAGGCAGCCGCGGTCCAGTTTGTACGATGGAAGTGTTGAAACGTGCCGCTTCTGCACTGCGAACATCTGCAACTTTGAAGGTCTCAAATCATTTTTCCCGACTCTCTGTGACGAGTGTGTCTGTGTGTGCATACACAAGCGAGCAGAATATCGATCAGCTCTGTGATGTGTAGCTGCATCCCGATACACCTCTCTTCGTTGGATGCCGTGTGGACGCCGTTTCCGAAGCTTTTCGAAGGCGAAGGAGAGCCCGCGAGAGTGAAAGAGTGAGAGCGTTGGCGAGATTTGTTTGCCTCTTCCTTCCTTGCCTCACTTTCAATCGTAATCCGAGGCATGGGAATCGATTTTGTTCCAGCCTTTTTGCAGCCTTGGCGGTCAGTGTCCTGATTGCACTGCGCTGTGCGGCCGCACATTATATATTCATCTGGCAGGCCAACCGAATTCTGCCTGCAAACTTGCCTGTGTGTATATTTGTATGGGTGGGTACATCGTTTCGATTACTGCGGTTACCCCGCATCAAACAGAACAAAGTTCGTTAATCGCTTCCAGAACAGATCAAAAGAGAAGAAAGTTTCTCATAGTAGGCTCTGGAAGAAGATAATTTAGTTTAGCTAATGGATATCTAGTACAGTGGACGTCTTCTGGCGAGTTGTGGTCGATATTTGCGTTACGAGTCGTAACACTGGCGCATAGCGGGGTACAACTAAAATTTCAAGGCTCCAACGCCGTGGTGTCTCTAATATTCCTAGCCTGACGTGCATTCGTTGCACCTTGAGTATGTAACTGATCCATCATCTACCGTTTGTCTACCTTTCGCAGGAAGTTTCTCTCGTTTTAAGCTAGTGGAAAGCAAAAGCTAAACCAGAACACTCAAAATGTCTACCGTCGACAAGGAAGAGCTAGTGCAGAAGGCAAAACTAGCCGAACAATCTGAACGGTAAGTTGCGGAAATGTGCCTCTTGATTGTTGATGATCTTCCATATTAAAATTCGTTCTCTTAACGATTCGTACAGATACGATGATATGGCACAGGCAATGAAATCAGTAACAGAAACCGGAGTGGAACTGTCAAACGAAGAAAGGAACCTGCTGTCCGTCGCTTACAAGAACGTTGTCGGTGCCCGAAGGTACGGTAGCTGTGTGTGTGAGAGCGTGTGTGTGTGTACCGTTATGGGTATGACGCAAACGAGAGAGGCACGAAGCACTAGTGGTTAATGTTTTGTTTGCTTTTGCCCTCATCCCGAATTGTAGATCATCATGGCGGGTGATATCGTCGATTGAACAGAAAACTGAATCCTCTGCCCGCAAACAGCAACTGGCACGAGAGTACCGGGAACGAGTTGAGAAGGAACTGCGGGAAATCTGCTACGAAGTTCTGGTAAGGAGCCGGATATGCACAAGCGACTGCTCACCGGACGTGCTAACGCTCATTTTGTGCCGTCTTGTTTTCTCCTTCTTTGCACCGCAGGGTCTGCTGGACAAATTCTTAATTCCCAAAGCCAGTAATCCAGAGAGCAAGGTGTTTTACCTCAAAATGAAGGGAGACTACTACAGATACCTTGCTGAAGTAGCCACCGGCGAGACCCGCCACAGTAAGTTCGTCCTTTTGTTTAACCAATCGTTTAACGCATCCACCACCGCCACCGTGTTTGCTAGATACGTTTGTGTGTCAACAAACACAATATATGCGGACTGTTCCCTCTTCCCTGTTCTCCTAAACCCTTGTCTCCCGGCCACACTTCCTGTCCTTGACCATGCCGGATGATCCATGCCGGAGCCACCGCCTCCAACTCGCCCCCGTTCCTCCAATCGCTTATCTCTAGTCTGTTATCGCACACGGTGGAAAAAATACTAATAATATTCGCCCATCTCTCTCTTTCTCCTTCTACATTTATCTACATTTATTTCCAATTCGTTCACACACATTCCGACTTGCGTACCGTGCCGTGGCCACCTCACGTGTTTTACGTAATGCGCCTTCCATCATCGTCGTCGTCGTCGTCGGCGCTCTTAATAACGCACAGCCGTAGTTGACGATTCCCAAGCCGCGTACCAGGATGCCTTTGAAATTAGTAAAGGCAAAATGCAGCCAACACATCCTATCCGGTTGGGTCTCGCGCTCAATTTCTCAGTCTTCTATTACGAGATCCTAAACTCTCCCGACAAAGCCTGCCAGCTGGCTAAACAGGTCAATTATTATGCTTTTTCAATCACAGCTGTATATGTTCTCGTGTTCCTCGTGCCCTGCCCCAGGCAAAGTATTTCTTTCGCGCGGGACATTTTTAAGTTTTCAGCTCAATCAAAATAAGTATAAAATACACAAACACACGTACGCAGGCGGCCGCTCTCTCTATCGTGTGGTGGCGCGCGCATTTTGGCAATCATACTGGGTTGAATGAGAATATAGTGGTGGTGTTGTGACGTTAGCACCCAGTTTGATGTTCTTCGTCGTTATGGTGTGTGGTGTTGTTGCGTGTGACGAGTCTTAATTGCCAAGAACAGACTCCGCGAGCAGCATTTTGTTTCTGTGTTATGTTCCTATGACAAATTCGTGTGACATTGACCAAATTAATGTTTGACAGCACACAGCACGATGATCGCGTTTGCAAGTTGCTTATTTCTGTACCGCGCCCGGTATCACGTGGCGGAGGGTCCGCGCTCCTCTTCCCCTCCTGCGCGGTGTGGTGATGGTTTCGCTCTGTATGTCTCTTCTTGCCTATTGCATTCCCTATTCCATCGCCTCAAGAAACTTCGTTGTCCAGTTGCAGAAGTTACAGTCTCAGGCTTATCTCATCATATAATCCAAGTTAACATTCCAATCCAACAACCTTCTCTACTTAATACTTGCCACCTAGCGGCACTTATCCAACTACAGCAGCGCGGACAGCGAAAGAGTGTCTTGTCACCACTACCATCCCCAAATCCCACAATGCCTAGCACATCATGACTCCTCCAGTCTCTTCCTTTCTCTCTTTTTCTCTCTCCTCTAGCCGTGGTTGAGGATTCGCAGAAATCGTATCAGGAAGCGTTCGATATTGCAAAGTCGAAAATGCAACCCACGCACCCGATTCGGTTAGGTCTAGCGCTGAACTTTTCCGTCTTTTACTATGAAATCATAAACTCTCCGGCACGGGCTTGCCATCTGGCGAAGCAGGTTAATGATGCGTTTTTATTTCCCGCTCTCACCACTTTTACACTTTGTCGTGTGTTTCGTTTGATAAATTTTCGGCCATGATCTCGCGTCTATTTTCTGTTATTTTGTGTTATGCTGTTGCTCGCGTTTCGTGGAGCGTTAGAAGCTCTGGGAGACCCTACTAACTTTTGTACTAACAAAATTCGATTCAGTTCAATTCACGACTTTCCACGAAGCCATACGTTACTATCCCATAACCACTATCCCATCTTTTCAACACGAGTTCAACACGTTTGAATGCGGCATCTCGTGCAGTGTACTGTCTGTGTGTTTGTGTTACAACTAATTCCCGTCGTCTGCTACTAACATCGGAAATACTTGAAGCCCCTTGTTGTCCTCTGATCATTTCTACTAGACGTCAACTAAACCACATGCTTGTTACCTTCAATGTACCTATCCGCCGTGAACTCAACCAGTCTGTTTGTAGTTGACTTTTGAGTTCAAAATCCATCTCTTTTCCCTCAAACTGTCTAAATCCTTCGTCACCACCATAAGCATTGATCGTAGCGAGTAACTCAAAGTTGAAAGGGAATGTAACTCAAGCTCTTTATACCACCCTTAACCCCCCAAAACGCTGTTTATGGTTGTGTGTGTGTGTTGCGTGTTTGTCGGAATGCAAATAACATATTAACTTGAAACAATTCATCATACGCCAACCCAGCGAACATCCCCGGTATATTGGATTGCGGGGAAAGAC
>KB672490.1:2850949-2867935 GCA_000349145.1 Anopheles dirus
GGAACAAAATATTGCGCTTCCTGTTTTATGGCTCATGAAAAGCCATCAAAACAGGAAACAACTCTCGCTTCCCTCCTCCCTCCCTCACGTGTTGTGTTGTTTGTGCGTTTGTGTGTGTGTGTGTGTGGATGTTTTGTGAAGAACGATTTTTGCTCGTCACATCTGTGTCGCACTGTTGTGAGGAATCGTCCTGTGGATTCAATACACCAACCATGAACCATTGCGTGAGTGGTAGTTGGCGGGAAGCCAGTTAGATCTGCTGCTGCTGGCACCCTTGCATTGTGTCCCTCAGCAAGGATCGCGGCAAGAAAGTCATTTGTTCCAAATCGCATGATAATAATCCGCAATTCGCTAGCAAATAAACTAGTTAAATTAATATTCGCATAATATGGGCGAGTTTTCGGCGCATCAATCTATTGTCTCCTTCCCTCTGAGGAATCGTCAGAATGGGACCGTTTTGGAAAGGTCTAATCTCTGCGTCCTGCTAGTGTTGTGTGAGTCGGACTAAGAGTGGATAATAGTGGATATGGATAATAATCTCATGTTTGGAAGTTCATGAATATTTGACGATTCGTGGAACTTTGGAGATCAAAGAGAGCTCTGAGATTCGATTGGATCATCTCGAAAGATTCACGACGCACAACACTAGCTTTCATCGATCGAAGTAAAGTTTCTGTGTCCAGATTCGAACCATCATAACTTTTCTCAGTCCAGAATTTTGGAACACGTATTCTATCTCTTCTAGAACTAGCGGTTCTTCACGTTTTTCTCGAACCAAGAAGGAAGTTATCCTTCGTGTGTAGATAGGATACAGCTACTCTACTCTAGCGGAAGGCAGTACACTTCATCCATTGCTTTTCAAACCAGCCTCCTCTGTTCACGTTCTCCTCTCCTAGACTCATCTTCAGTAGTCAGTCTCACACGGGTTGTTGTCGCAAACGGTAGCAAAAATCGCTGATTCGCACTCTTTGTAAGTGCATACACTTAACATAAAATAGATACAGAAATAAAGAAGAAACACGGTGATTAATAGAGTTTCCAAGTTGTTTGAAAATTGTTCACGGTTTTATCTTCCTTTCCGGTGGCTAAAGTGGCAAAAGCAACATAAAAGTACACCTCATGCCGCATAAGGAGGAGCATATGCAGCAAAACAAAGAAAACATAAACACAAAGATAAATTATAGACTCAACAACACTACACACACCACACATACCACACAACACAGAGAACAAATGGTAAACCAGCAGCAACAGCTATAAAAAAATGCGAACAGTTCTTGTACAATGGCTCCCAGAGCGTTCAAACCGGCTGAAATGGTACTCAGCAAGCAGCAAACAAGGCTATCAAATTTACAGGAAATTGGTATTGTACGAATTAGTGTTTCAACATACAAAAAAAAACAAAGGGAGTGTGTTTTTGCAAACATTGATATACAAATAAAGAGTCCTATTCGATCGGACTCCCGAAACCCGATTCGACCGATATGGACTCGATAAGGATCGCACTTTTGAGACATCGCTTATAACTTGGCTGAAGTGGAAGCGGAAGCAAAGTAAAACCGAACCGAGGGGGACAATTATTCTAAAACGGAAAAAGAGCAAAAGTATAGACAAACCAGCCAAACACGGGCGCGCTAGTGCAATGCAACAGAAAAAAAACAACAACACAAAAACAAAAAAGCCATCAATTATCTCATTTCAGCGACTAAACAGCAGATTATGTGGCAAAGCAGTGCATACCGGAAGCAAAAGCAAACAGCAAACACAACAAATGAAACAACTGAAACATGAATATCCCAAACAAAAGAAATCAAAGACAAGAGAAGCGGAAACAAACTACTTACTAAATCGTGAGCTAATAAATAAATGAACAAACAAACACACAAACAAAAGAAAATAACTAAACAGCAGCAGCAGCACGCGCGCGCACGACACAAGTGCATGAATATACTCATCTTCGTTTTTCGGTATTATCGCTGTTTCACATTCTCTATATTGGTTGTACCATATGTGGAAGATAAGAAAATGGAGAAAACAAATAAAAAACACGTAAAATAAGCTTACACTCCTCCCGTGAATTCTTCACATTCCTGCAAATGCGAAAGAAAAATAGATGGGTACAACTGACTCCTCCATCCTCCACACGGTAGTTGCACCGACGTGCTGAGTCATGACCTTAAAGTGCTCCTCGCTTGATGCGGTTTATTTGTGTTGTGTTCAGTTCTGCTCATTTGCCTTCGCCGTGCGAATGTTTCATCATGCTTGCGTGAATGAATCATTGGCGCGGCGGTAGGGGTTCATATTTCCTTTCCCAACCGGTGCAACAACAATAAAAAATGCCGACTTGGCTGAAATTGGCACGTGCGTTGGAACGCGTTTTGCAGAGGAACGATCTCAGGCAACCGGTTTTTTTTCTGGTGCGACTCTATCCCCACTCCCCGGTACGTTCGGTGTTTCATCATAAATGGTTGAATTTTCATGAGTTTTGAGCAATTCGGCTCGACTCGAACATTATTTTCGACCGATTTAGGGTGTTTTGAGACTATTTTCTAAAAAAAAAACGCCGTGTAAATATACAAATTTGCGAATGATTTGTTCCTCGATCACGTTTGATGATGCAATTTATTGCTTGCTTGAAAACATATATGTAATAACAGTAAAATATTGCATAAAACGAACACAAAAGAGAAAGAGTTTTCAAAGTTGGATTAAAGAGAGGAAAAACATCGTTATTTTGCGCTTTTTTATCTCCACAATCGCCGGCATTTGACAGCTGTCACGGCACCGTCCGCTGGGTGTCTAGTGGTTGTGACAGCTCCGGAGGTAAATAACCGGTAGCAAGCGTTTTTTATTTCGTTTCACACTATTTACTGCCAAAACTCGCGTACTATTTGTATCTACGATATAAACAAGCGCTTTGACGCATTTTAAAACTGCATTCAACATACGGACGTCGCGGAAGTCGTTATCGCAATCCTCCAGCGACCAGCCACAACCACCAGGCAGCGGGCAGCGCTCTGTTTTGCTTCTAAAGTCACCTTGAAATGTCATGGATCACCTTTAGCAGGGCCTCCCTCGACCGACCGACCGACGACGAACGAGGAGCAGGAAAAAAGGAACCGTCGTTTGCGTTCGCTTCTTGCAGGTTGCATTTTCTCACCGACTCAGGCGGACAAGTCGCGCGTCCGAGACTTCTACAAGACTCGGTGTTGGTCCATCCCATCCAGTGCGTCTCGCTGTGGTACGTGTGTGTGTGGTGAATTTCGCGAATAAACGGTGAGTGTGCAACCAGGCCAGGAATCAACACAACTGAAACGTAAAGTGCCTACCCGACGAAGGACCTGCTCCGCCGTGTGGGAAAGTGTAGAAGGGGGTCTCGGGTTTGTCCCGTTTCCCCTCCGCCTCACAAAACAAACGATACGGCCACACGGCGAGCGAGGACGGTGGTGGTGCGACAGAGCTGCAATTATTTAATACTTGCTCGGGAAGTGCAAGGGATGCGCTTGGCGTGATATAATCGTCCAAGTCAAGATCCTTGTGTTTGTGATCCTTTACACACGCCCGCCATAACCGGAGCGCAGTACAAACCACGGCAGCAGCACCGCGAAAGTGAATCGTGAAAGTCAAAGCAATCAAATGCCCGGTAGTAATCGCAATCGGGAAATTCAAAACAGCTGAATTGTGCAATCCAACCAACCCACCGTCGTCATCCTTCGCTGCTTCTCCTTCCCCGACGTTGCGTTACCGTGGATAGTTCTAAATCCGTGCGCGCGCGCCTGTGTTTATTCGCCCGTGTGTGGATGAGATTGTGGGTGTGGGTGGTGATTAAGAGGAAGGAAAAGGCAGCAACTCCAATCACGGAACGCATTCCCACTTACATTCTCTCTCTCTCTCTCTCTCTCTCTCTCTCTCTCTCTCTCTCTCTTTCACTTTCTTCCGTTTCCGGAACTTCAGCAAACTTCGGTGAAGGATGTCGAACCCACAGGTGCAACGGTTTATCCAGTTTGGAGCCCACAAGGGCAAGGGCATTGCCGTCTTCACTAGCGGCGGTGACTCCCAGGGCATGAATGCGGCCGTCCGCGCGGTCGTACGCATGGGCATCTACGTGGGATGCAAGGTAAGCGGTTCAGGGGGACTTTCACTTACACAAAACACATCAAAAAGGTCGATTCCGATACACGAGGGAGAGTTTCTTTTTTTCTGCTGCGTTGCTGCGTACTACCTAAATCATCTAAATATATCTCGCCGTTCGCGTACCGGATAGCGCGCAAGAAAGCACGCAAGCAAGTGTGACGACCCTGTCAAGTTTGAAAACTTTCGGCGCTTTCGATCAGGCAGGCCTGCTTAGGAATGTGTGTATCCTGCCGCAAGGATGCTCGTGATAAAAATATCTCGCATGGCGGTTGATTTGTTTCAATCACGTTTCATCGATGGCCGGCCACCACAGTCATGACCATGACCATGCTATACACGCCCTCCTCTAGGCAATGCTCGACTGTTGGGGCTGTTGTGTTATCAGCATACCGAATCGTCAGTAAATGTTGTCGCTTTCATCCCATCCATCCGGGCTAAGCAAGCACGTGGAAGGGCGACGACGACAACGCTCGCACCGTCATCGTCGATAAGGTTATGAAAGAGTATTTTATGGCATTTTACGATGTCTAGTTTTCACTTTCGAAGCGAAGTCAGCCGTCACGTTTCTACGGTGATGAAGTACGGCAGGGCGCACATCCCTGTTTCTTTACCACTTGGAATAATTTTACAAATTTTTATCGCCTCGACCCAACACATCGTCTGACCTATATATGTGGACAACCCACACACACACACACACATTCCCGCATTACGCGATGTCCGTGCGTCCGATCGCTCAGCTAACCTTCAGACGGTCATACGGTTTTCGGTTCATCGTTATTGGTTCGTCCCACCCGCACAAGCGCATGTTTGTTGGCAAAACGCAGGAGCAGGACCGAAGGTCACACGGAAGGTTAAATCATCCAATTTGAAGCAATTGTGGCAAAAGGGAGCGATATGCATGGGTTATTAGTGAGCGATTTTGTTTGTTTTGAGGTGGGTATTGTTTCATCCGATGAAGGGGAGCTATTTATAGGCTTCAATTCGAGCGTTGTACGAAAGAAACATGATGGAGACGCCAGGTTATTCATTGGCGGCGGTGTTGCTTGGGTGCGTTTGGTGGGGAATTGATTGTCTGGACCATTTCCAACACTGGGGCAGAGACCATTTCTCTGTCCAATTGGACGGCCTAAAACCTGCCTCTCACATGGCTAGCCCACCAGAGCCTGGCTAGTGTAGGGCTGATCTTTCCACAGATGGAGTCGTAGAACCTTCTAAGAGTTGTACCGGGGCCATGTCTTAGAAGGGAATATCAATTCTGTGTGGTGGCAGTGTTTCTCTTAATGTGACCAACATCATCAAACTCAACGTATTTCATCATTTCTGGTAACATTCCATTCCCGTTCCTGCCAACAGGTGTACTTCATCCGCGAGGGCTACCAGGGCATGGTGGACGGTGGGGATAACATCGTCGAGGCGAACTGGTCGTCGGTGTCGAGCATTATCCACCGAGGCGGCACCGTCATTGGGTCGGCCCGCTGCAAGGACTTCCGCGAGCGGGCCGGTCGGCTGCAGGCCGCTCACAATCTCATCTCCCGGGGCATCACCAACTTGGTCGTGATCGGTGGCGACGGTTCGCTGACCGGCGCGAACCTGTTCCGACAGGAGTGGGGTAGCCTGCTGGACGAGCTGCTGGCGAGCAACCGCATCACGCAGGACCAGCGCATCAAGTACAAGAGCCTGCACATCGCCGGTATGGTCGGTTCGATCGACAACGACTTCTGCGGCACGGACATGACGATCGGCACGGATTCGGCGCTGCACCGCATTATCGAGGCGATCGATGCGATCGTCAGCACGGCCTACTCCCACCAGCGTACCTTCATCATGGAGGTGATGGGACGTCACTGTGGGTAAGTGTAGCAAGGACGGGCCGCTCGGCATCGAACCGTGCAGTAAGTGTGGAACTCCGGAAAACCCCCTGGCGGAAGATGAACGCAAATACTAATTGTCTTATTCGTGCGTTCCAAACAACGGTTGTCCTTGTCTCTCGCTCTCTCCATCGTGGGCACTCTCTCGCTATCTCGTTTGAAGTTACCTGGCGGTCGTTGCTGGCGTCATTTCCGAGGCCGACTACGTCTTCATTCCCGAGTCTCCGCCGCCACGCGACTGGGAGACGAAAATCTGCGACAAACTAGAACAGGCAAGCGCAACAACTCCCCTTTTCACAGCCTGCGGGTCACACCTACTGCTCGAGCACTCTTCATCCTGTGGACCCACGTCCAAACCCTGTTGCGCTGTGGCCACAGAATGTCATCAGGGGAACCTTCCTCGGGAGGATCGGTTCTTGCTCCACCACAAACAAAAAAAAACACTCCTTCATTCTTCTCTTACGGAATGAAGAGCGGAACGAACGCTCGCACGCAGAATTCTTGCGACGATCATTGTCACTAAATGCACTCATCGCCCCCCCTCCCTCTGTTTTCTTGCCCGTGTGTCCACCCGTATCTGATGCTGGTTTTCGACTCTCCTCTGGTGTGCTAATGTATGCAGCCCTCAATCCAAAGCCCGTGCGTTCCCTTTGCCGTGTCCTCTTCTTCCTGGTTTGTGCATGATAAGTGGAACATTGTCCTTAATATCCTGCCTTTTTTTACTACATCGTGTAAACCCCTATCGTAGGAAGAACCAATCTGGTATCTCTCATGTTGAGAAATATCCTTTTTCTTCTGGATTCAGTTTACAACACAAAAGAAACAGCACAACTCGCGATATCTTCACTCAGGTCCACACGGTCCCGATTCTCGTTGCCACATGAAGCTCATCAAACCAGTCACCGATCGTACGAAATTGAAACACCCGAATTCTCCCCGGAAACTCCATCCATATCACGTGTATCTGTGCATCTGCTCATGTCCTTCACAGTTATCTGGCGGTAGTGGCCGGTCTGTGCGTCGAGGCCGACTACATTTTCATTCCCGAAGATCCACCGAAACCCGATTGGCCGGAACGTCTCTGCAAGCAATTGACACAGGCAAGCGAATTGGGGTGCAAAATTGCTGGCTTTACCATATGGACACACACACATACTGCTACCTTACCAAACACCATCGTTTCCACACGTGACAAAAAATGCGATCATCCTTTTTTGGTGTGTGCTAGAGTTTCGTATTCATGTAAATGCTCATAAGTTTTATGACGTTAGCAAAACATATTTGACCAAACAGCCTTGATTGGATCATGACCATTTCTTCATTTCCCCCATTCGAGATATGTTTCTTCATCATTGCATAGTTTTCGTGTTATGTTGTTGAACACGCTTAGAAGCAATTCTAGATGCATTTTCCGTTAAAACGTTCATCAGCATCCACCATGTTCATTCAATCCATATCATTGGCATGCAGAAATTCAAAGATTGGCCAGACAAAAAGTACGATACAATGCATTAGTTTTAGTTGGAGAATCGCAACCATAACCCATCGGTCGTAAGCGAAAGAAGAAAAAGGTAATTCCGAACGTGCAAAATGCTTTTGGGGTTGAGTGTTGTCCCCAGTTCTGTTGGTGCTGCAGTACCCTGTTGTCCCCGTGTCGCCGTGTGTCGTGTGTCTAATCGCAAGTGCTCTGAATGTAGCCACGTTCGCCAAGTTGCGTGTGCTTTCTTTCAAATCCCAATGTTCCAATGTTCACAAAATATGTCTTTTTAAATGTCGCCACTTTTGTCGCCCTCGTGTTAACTGCGTAATTCTCGTTCTCGTTGCCTTGTTTTGACATCAACATCTCTTATTGTGTGCATTTGTAGTTACCTGGCCATAATGGCTGCTTTAGCTAGCGAGGCGGACTATGTGTTCATACCGGAAGATCCCGTAGTGCATAATTGGCCAGAAAAGTTGTGTAAGAAGATCTTACAGGTACGCATTATCACCACAACCGCTACTATATCGAACCCATTGAACCCACTACGTCCCGAAAATCTCCCGATGTACGCCAGATGAAGACTAATACAGATACGAAACCTGAACCCCAAAGCGTCCTGCAATCTCCCGTGGCCGCTTCCTTGCAGGTTGCTAACAGTCCCTCCTAAACTCCCATTCCACTAACAATGCCAAAGGTTGAAGGTTGTCGTAAAAGCCTCTTTCCATTTCCCACAATAGAGCAGCTGGAATGGGACACACGCCAAGTAAATTGTGGCTAGATGTTGTTTCTTTCATTCTCTCTTTGTCTCTCTTTTATCGCTTCTGGTTCCCTTGCTCCGTGCAGTGTTACATCTTAGCTTTTTGGATTTTTTATGATAGCTTGCAGAATTTCTTGTTAAGCAGTTAGAAATACAAACCACCTGCGAAAATTTGGACCTGTATCGTGTCTATCTGACTCCCTCAGGACGATAGTGTAGGGTTTCAGAGTGTCAAAATTGTCATCACTTGTAAGTGTCATCATGCGGGCGCTTGCTTTTCGTTGCCTAGGAGATGGTAAAAGTCCGGCAGCTCGAACATCAGTCAGATACGTATCACCAAGCTCACGTTATCGTTTCCTCACTGCAAATCTGCATGATCTGTAGATGCGATGTTTAGATGCAATTATGCAATGCGCTTTGCTTGTTTACGATGTTTAATTTTGCTAGCTTATATATGTTTGATCAAAACAACAACACAACACACCTCAGCACAGCTTCTGAAGCACATGTTGCAAACTGTTCAACGGGCTTAAACTCTGCTTTGCATCCTTGAGCGCTAGCAACATCATTGCTTCTTGGCTGAACATGCTGTGTTTTAGTACGTGTTTCTTTGCCTTTATCCTGTCCCGACATAGCCTCCTCGATCTTCGATGTGTGATCGGATTACAAGTAGTTCCATTAGAACCAAAACAATTGATCTGCCAAATCCTTATCCAACGCTGATCCCGTCACCGGAAGATCGCCACTAGGGGACGGATAGGGGCATATGTTTTCACACAATTAACATTCTTCAACCTTATTTCAACCTTGTTTCAACCCTAGAATACTACCCCGATGATCGCATCGGTAACTCACCACAAGATCTCATCGTCTCTATTGTTCTTCATCACTCACAATTTTCCCCATTCCATATGATGGTATGATGCCTCGAAAGAAAACCCCTCATTAATGATAACTGTACTTTACCGCAACGCAGGAGCGTTCTGCTGGACAGCGCTTGAACATTATCATCGTATCGGAGGGAGCTATCGATCGCGACGGTAACCCAATCACGGCGGAGAAGGTGAAACAGGTGGTCGTCGATCGGCTGCAGCAGGACACACGCATCACGGTGCTGGGTCACGTGCAGCGGGGTGGCAATCCGAGCGCCTTCGATCGTGTGCTGGTAGGTAGGGGTTATGTCTGACACCAGACCAGGAAGTACTGAACACTCTTCCCGTCTCACCGTCAGGGATGCCGAATGGGTGCGGAAGCGGTGTTGGCACTGATGGAGGCCGACGACAAGACGGAACCGTGCGTGGTGTCGCTTGACGGCAACCAGGCCGTGCGCGTTCCGCTGATGGAGTGCGTGGAGCGCACGAAGGCGGTCGCCAAGGCGATGGAGGACAAGAACTGGGAGCTGGCGGTGCAGCTGCGTGGCCGGTCGTTCGCGCGCAATCTCGAGACGTACAAGATGCTGACGCGCCTGAAGCCACCGAAGAGTGCGTTCGACGAGCAGGGGCGCGGCGTCGGGGGCTACACGATGGCGGTGATGCACATCGGGGCGCCGGCCTGCGGCATGAACGCGGCGGTCCGTTCGTTCGTGCGTAACTGCATCTACCGGGGCGACACGGTGATGGGCATCCACGACGGCATCGAGGGGCTGGTGTCGGGCCACATCAAGAAGATGGAGTGGTCGGACGTGACCGGCTGGGTCGGGCAGGGTGGTGCGTTCCTCGGCACGAAGCGAACGCTGCCGGAGGGCCAGTTCAAGGAGATCGCGGCCCGGCTGAAAGAGTTCGGCATCCAGGCGCTGCTGATCGTCGGCGGGTTCGAGGCGTACCATGCGGCGGGCCAGATCACGGACCAGCGCAGCAAGTTCGCGGAGTTCTGCATCCCGATCGTGGTGATCCCGTCCACCATCTCGAACAACATGCCCGGCACGGAGTTCTCGCTCGGTGCGGATACCGGGCTGAACGAGATCACCGAGATCTGCGATCGCATCCGCCAGTCGGCGCAGGGCACGAAGCGGCGCGTGTTCGTGATCGAAACGATGGGCGGCTACTGCGGCTACCTGGCTACGCTGGCCGGGCTGGCCGGTGGTGCGGACGCTGCCTACATCTACGAGGAGAAGTTCGCGATCAAGGACCTGCAGCAGGACGTGTACCATATGGCGTCGAAGATGAGCGACGGCGTGCAGCGCGGTCTGATTCTGCGCAACGAGAAGGCCTCGGAGAACTACAACACGGAGTTCATCCACCGGCTGTACTCGGAGGAAGGCAAGGGTCTGTTCTCCACGCGCATGAACGTGCTCGGCCACATGCAGCAGGGCGGCTCGCCGACCCCGTTCGATCGTAACATGGGCACGAAGATGGCGGCCAAGTGCGTCGAGTGGCTGGTGGAGCAGCTGAAGGCCAGCACGCAGCCGGACGGGTCGATCAAAGCGACCGCACCGGGGTCGGCCTGCCTGCTGGGACTGGTGCGCCGTCAGTACAAATTCACTCCGCTCAAGGAGCTGATCGGCGAGACCAACTTTTTGTAAGTAGCGTAGAGGCGGCCGCGCTGAGATTCCCCGAGCTAATCCCCGCCCCATTCTCGTACGTTCCGTTTGCAGGCAGCGCATCCCGAAACACCAGTGGTGGCTGAAGCTGCGACCGCTGCTCAGAATTCTCGCCAAGCACGATTCCACCTATGAGGAGGAAGGCATGTACATCACGGTCGAGGAGGAGATGTCGACCGATTCGCCGTGCGCCTAAAGCGAGGAACAAAAGCTAACAAAACACGCTTCCTTTTGGGTCGTTCGGTTGCGCTTTAACAAACACACTCTAGTTCCCTTCATTCTGTGCCCGTAGCAAACGAACAAATTGCGCCGCGGAGGCATGGTTTTATTTTATTTTGTAATAGTATTTATCGATTATCGTGCTCGTTTGTTGTTACTCTACACCACACCTACACGTTACGTTTTTGCAGGCTTCCCATCCTTATGTGTTGTGCTTTTGTTCCTGTGCTAGTGAAAAGTATTATTACGACATGGTTTTCAAACGCACCAAACGTTTAAACAACATTAACTATCGATACCAAAAACATGCAAACAAAAACAGGACGGCGGCTTGGGGAAACCCACACTACCACGGATCCCCACCACGCGCGTCCCACTCCGGCCAGTGACAATACCCTGCGGACAATACGTGCGGTGGTATTGTTGAGGATGCTGCATGGAATGCACGTGTATCTCTCCGTGTCGCTCAGGCAGCCCCGATCGTGCGTGATGAGCTACTAGGCGTAAATAGCAAAACACTGTGGGCTTCTTGCCTCAACACACACACACACATGATGAACACGAAGAAGCACAGTGGACAGTGAATCTAATGTTAATATGTATCGCTAATAGCTGCCTCAGCCTCTCGACAGGGGTTGGGCGCCGCGTATCATTGAGATATAATAAAAGAATTTATTGTTGTGAGATATGCCAGCGCCACATCCTGATCAGGATGTCCGAAAGATGATCTCCCTATCATCACGATTCCCTCCCGTGGTTAACTTTCTTCTCCGATCCTTTCGAGCGCTGTCGTGCGGCGGAATAGTGACGGACGTGCCGTGGTGTTGTTATGCCGGATGGAGCCATCTGTCGCTGCCCCGATCGTCAAGGCCGGGCGTTCGGGTTGCTCACCGAATGGTACGCGTGCACGACTCCCGTGCGCACTGTGACCAGGACGGGCACAGTACCAGTGTTCGACCTCGGCCGCGACCACCAATGACACCGCCTCGTACTGTTGGCCATCGACGCGGAACGCGGCCCGGTTCGACGTTTCGATGTACCAGTGGAAGGCCTGCAGCAGGGGCCGTGGCTGTCCCTTGCCGGTGGTACGCAATTCCGCAACCAGTGCCGCATTGTACTGGGGGGAGATCGTTCGTGAAATGTTGTCACTGTCACGGCCGCAGAGCGGGAGCGCACGTTGCACTTACCCATTTGTAGTGTGTGTACGCATCCACACCCATGTCGGTCCGTTCGGCACGCTTCCGCCGCAGATGTCGCTGCAGCTCGTATAGACTGACCGTACAGATACTGTCGAGCGTCACCCTCGGGGGCTTCGTGCTCCGGTTGTCGGCACTGTACGCCAGGAACACAACATCCACGCGCGGTATCCTTGTGGGATCCATCATACACTGATCTGTCAAGAGCAGTCTGCACCGCGCACACCACACACTCTTCGCGATCGAGCTTGTGTGACTCAAAGTCAAAGTGGTGTATTTTCTAATCACAAACCACTGATAACGACGGTTTCCGACCGTTCTTTGCATACCATACAAAGTCCGGGGTTCGCGCGGTGTCACGACACGACGTCTTACGATCGGTCCATGATGATCGAAGCTGCTTATCACGCTCGTCTCCTCGTGCCCGATCTGTTGCTATCCACCTAGGCACCTAGCGATAAGAGGATACACTGGCCGCACATACGCACAGAGACAACGGAGCTGCGTGCATCTGTGTTTTCTTCTTGCGTTCTTTCCTTTTTCGGACGCATCAAAGCCACGAGAGCAACACACTCTTCGCTCTGATTTTCTTTGTTGTTCTTATATTCTTCGTTCGTTTTCACCACAGCGAGCGTTTTGTGTATATCATTTAAATCCACTTACGGGGTAGGAAGGGCTTAGCTGATAGAATCTTTATCGCACCAGGGCACTACTACAACACACTCACACACACGTACACCATACGCGCGCACGTCTTCAGTATGGTGTTGTTGTGTTTCGTTACAAAATATATGTATATGCAATTTTATATCCCAATGTATATCGCTCTGCCACAGAGATGTTGTTTTGTATATATGCTATGACTGTGTCTCCGCTCGTCGAATATCAACTCTATGCAGCTTCTTTTCGATTGTGTCATACATATCTCAGGTGGTTTTTCGGTCAGTGTGTGTGTGGGGTGTACGTGTAAAAACTGGACTTCTTCTCTCTAATGTGTGTGGTACTTTGTTGGGAAGATGCTTAAAATTATACACATTCGCATCGTTTGGAAGCAATTTTGTTTTTTTTCTGTTCGTCTGCTGTTTGTTTCCCTTTCCATACTTTCCACATAGTGTGACCTCAGCTAGGTTGTATATGATTCACTATCATATTTAGCGTGTGGGCTTTGTTTCGGTTGTGTGTAAAAAGTCAATTAGTAGATCTTCTTACCGTCTACCTGTTTGGGGGTTTCCTTATCCTATATGTATATATATATATATCATTTTGTTCCATTCATTTCCAGTTTGACACGTACGTTTTACGTTTACGCTTACGTTCTCGCCAGCCTGCTAATGACTTTCCGCTATCGTTACATACTGTTTACTTATCGTTTAACATGTGAAACAGGGTTGATATTACGATATAGCGATCTGCGTTTAATATGGCGCGTATGTGTGTCTGTGTGTCTATGGGTGTGCGTGTGCTTTAGAGGAGCACACGCGATGCTTGCTTGCGTAAAAAAACTACAACCGAACCGGAACAAAACAAACCCCTTAAAAAGGCCTTAAGCCGACCTTTGTTGGCACCCCCGGGAGCGAAACGAAATACGAAAAGGAACGAATTCACCGAATGCACGGACGGTGCATGGAAGACGATAACGGAACAGAAGTACCGAGAAACGAGTCCTTTCCCCCCCCACCCCATTCCCACACGTAGCGCCGTGCAGGACACTGTCGAAAATAAGCCCAATACAAAAGCAAGTCGTTACGGCGTCACCTTTCATCATCGTTCTGGTCGTAGAAAGTTTTGATATGCAAGCCGAGACTGAGGGTCCACTGGGTGGACACTGGCCCTGACGTTGGTTTGCTGTCTGTTTTCCCCCTTCCCCGCACCACGCCGGCGGACAACGGATGTATACGAATACAAAACGGTGTTTATGGTTGTGGCTATGTGGCGCGGCAAAAGAAGAAAGAGTATGCCCAGTATAAAAAATAGATGTATACAATTTCATACATTCACATGTGTATAGGTTTTGCGTGTAAGATGTACATCTCTATATGCATATCTAATTTGCAGTTTGCAGTACGAAAGATTTAGCCGTCCCCTTGCGCTTCTACCACTCACATGACTTCTTTACTCTCGCTTCCCGTTGAAAATAATTTGGTCTGCAAATCCTGCTGTGCCTTCCCAGTAGGTTGCTCCAGTTATATGGTTTACCGATCCCTATGACGATATGCTTCTCTTTGTTCCCTTCCAGACTTCCGGACCGTTTGGCTCCATAGCTTGATTCAATTCATATGGTTGTCCCATTTACTTCGTACCCTCAACCAGCTCTCATTTCGCGCCACGCTTTCCGAAAACCAGACTTGACGATGTAGAGGGACACCTATCACATCGGTGTGGTTCTCTTAAACACTATTCGACAACATATTGATCAAATCAAGGTGTCCTATCCCTTGTTGGGGGCTAATATAAATCGTATTAAACACAAAACAAAAACAAAAACCAGCCCTTTCGTGGTTTGCTTGGCACAACGCTAGAAGACTTAAACGACTAAAACTGCATCACGGGCTCCATCCACCACCAATACCCGTGGCACACACGAGATGGTATTAGTAATTGTGGTTGTGGTAGTACTAATAGTTCTGACACTCTCACCTACCCACTGCTACTAGCAGCTCCCTCTACCGATAAACTTACGGCAGGGGGCGCTCCCGCCATCGGTGGAACGGAGGGTATCACCGAAGATCCTTCCGTGTCCCCGCCATACCGGGGCCGTTTCGTGGCCGTACCGGAAACGTCAGCCGATGCCATCGTGTCGTCCGATTTTCGCTTCACGTTGTTGTTGATGTTGCGGTGATCATCTTCCTGAGCGCCTGTCCCATTCGTCACCGGTTGGGCCAGTGCTGCTGACGGCTGCTGCGACGGGTCTTCCTCGTTGTCCTCGCAGCTGTCCGTCTCGTTGCCGCTCGTACCGCCGGCTGCACCAGCACCACCGCTACTACTCGACGAACTGCTGCTACTGCTGCTGCTGCTCGAGCCACTCCCACCGCCGGGCAGAACCTTCGCCGGATCTTTGACGTTGAGGCGCGTCGCAAGCCGCTTCAGACTGGAGAGCGAATTCTCGCAGTCGGACGTATCGATCTCGGTCAGGTTCGTGCCGGAACGCTCGATTTCTGTGTACGTCCCGAACGGCAGCTTCCCCAGGCACTCCAGCTTGAGCACGTGCATCTTCGAGCGCAGATGCTTCGCCAGATGACCGTGGATGCGGAACCCGACCTCGCAGTCGCGGCAGTAGAATGGCCGTGGGTTGCTGTCTGTCGCCACGCCGAACGTCGTCGTCATCGAGACCTTGTTGCGATGCGTGGCCGAACGTTCGTGCTTCAGGTAGAGACCCTGCGAGCGGAAGCTCGTACCGCACGGTTCACACCGGTACTTGCGCTCCATGTAGTGGATGTTCATGTGAATGCTCAGCTGGGAGAGTTTGTGGAACTTTTTGTTGCAGATCTCACATACCGGCCGGCCGCCGTCCTCCTGGTGCATGGGCGTGAAGGCGGACGGCGGTGTACCGGGGAAATCTCCGGCGGTGCCGCGCACACCGGACGTTTTGAAGCCTTCCTCACCAACCACTACTACCTTGCGCGCGGGTGCTACAATTCCACCGCTGACAGGTACGTCGACAGCTGCTGTACACGGCGCTGCCGGAGGCGCTGTTACAGAAGCTCCGGTTGTACTCGCAGCAGTTACTAAAGGCTGCTGCTGTTGCTGAGGCGGTATCGAAGGAACTGTTGGACCAGATGACGCTACTCCTTCCGTGCTATTCAGCAGAGTGGCGTCCTGGTCGCCTAGTGCCGAAGTGGCAGCTGTAAGTGTGCCCACAGCACTTTCGCTCTCCGTACGCTTACGAACGTTCGTGACGGCCTGTGCCATCTTGAGATATTCCGAGGCAAGCGATTTAGCACTTTCCGGTACGGGCGGAACGTTCGTCTTCGTGCTCGGAGTGGAGTTTGTACTGTTACATCGAGGCCGATGGGAAGAAGCGCTGGGAGGATCGGCCGCAGCAGCTTCCTCCACTCCCGGTAGTACGCGCGACACATCGAGTTTCACTGAACCGGCAGCGATCTCCGCGAGCGTATCCATCGGAGATGCGTTCTCCGACACCATCGGACACTCATTGCTCAGTACGCGGGAGGCATTAGCGGCAATGCTGTCGCCTTTCTTCAGTTTGGCTTTGGGCTCCACATCCGGACTTTTAAGTTCCCTTGCAACAGACTCCACTGTTTGTGGTGACGCCCGGTGTCGCTCGTTCTTCCCGCTGAAGATCCGGTACACACGCTCGGGTGGTGTTGGTGGTGGTGGTGGTGCTGCTGCTGGAGCCGTAGTTGTCGGTGTCTGTGCAGGAGTCGTAGCTATTATCGCTTGTGCTGTCGGCGGTATCGTTGCAGCTAAGGCGAGCTGTGGAACAACTGCTGGCGGTGGAGTAGCTTTAGCAGCAACCTGCGGTGCGACGATACTGTACGCTCCGTCGTGACGCGTCTCTATCATATCCTCCTGCAGTTGACTGTCACGCAACGCATTCGGTTTCATTTGGCTCTGCTTGATGCGGGTGTCTTGCAGCGCACGCTCCTTCAGATACTCGTGGAAGTATGCATTTTCATCGACGCCTGCGCCGCCCGGCGTAGTAGCACCGGTCGGTTCGAAGGGGCCCATAATTTGCGGGATTTTATCCGTATTCGAGACGAGCGTTGTTAGCAGATTGGCCGTACCGGTAATCGGGTTCAACACGTCGGACACTCGTACGATCACCTGTG
>KB672490.1:2875788-2901900 GCA_000349145.1 Anopheles dirus
TGTTGGCGGTGGTGGTGCTGCTACTGGAGCCGTAGTTGTCGGTGTCTGTGCAGGAGTCGTAGCTATTATCGCTTGTGCTGTCGGCGGTATCGTTGCAGCTAAGGCGGGCTGTGGAACAACTGCTGGCGGTGGAGTAGCTTTAGCAGCAACCTGCGGTGCGACGATACTGTACGCTCCGTCGTGACGCGTCTCTATCATATCCTCCTGCAGTTGACTGTCACGCAACGCATTCGGTTTCATTTGGCTCTGCTTGATGCGGGTGTCTTGCAGCGCACGCTCCTTCAGATACTCGTGGAAGTATGCATTTTCATCGACGCCTGCGCCGCCCGGCGTAGTAGCACCGGTCGGTTCGAAGGGGCCCATAATTTGCGGGATTTTATCCGTATTCGAGACGAGCGTTGTTAGCAGATTGGCCGTACCGGTAATCGGGTTCAACACGTCGGACACTCGTACGATCACCTGTGCCAACTGCTGCTGCTGTTGCGCTTGCACCGTGTGGTCCTCATACACAACTTGGTGGTGATGCAACCCGGCCGCAAAGAGTTCTGGTTGCGGTTGCAACGGTGTCACCATAGCAAGCGGTTGCTGCAGAGTTCGATCGTATTGAAGCTGAGCGGGTGCCTGCTGTTGCGTGCGCGGTTTTTTCGTCAGATCTATAGGCCGTGCAGTGTCATCTTCATCATCGGCATCCCCAGCTTGAGCGGCCGCCTCATCGCTAGCCGTCGGGAACGTCCGCTCACCGTCACGTTTCCGTTTGCCCACATTCGGATCCGAATAGTACTGTTCGTGTTTCAGCAGGTTAAACTCCAACTTCGGTCCCCCACCGTACGTGATGATGCGCCTCGGTGCGTCCGTCGCGCTCACGACCGCAGCTACTGCTGATGCTGCTACTGCAGCTCCAGCCGGAGGAGATTGGCAGCGAGGCTTAGGTGAGCCGCTAGGGTAGCGATGGTGTTGCTGTTGCTCAGGCGTTAGATAGGAATTGATGTGCTGCGTTATATAAGCAGCGGCAGCTTCCGGCTCTCCACCACCACCCGTTGGCATTGCTTGATGTCCGGTGCCAAGACTACTGCAAGCAGACGTTGGACGCGTCATCGAGAGCGACAGCAATCCTTGGGCAGCCTCGTGTTCTGGCAAACGACTCTTCAATTCTTCTACGAAAAAGGGAACACAAAGTAAACATAAGCAAAGGGTAGTTGCATAGATACAGGACCACCTGGTACTCACCACTGTCGTCCGTATCGTCACCATCGGTATCGGTGGCGGTGTCCGAATCGCCCGGGATCGTGGACGTGCGCTCGCTGGAGATCGACTGTTGGTCACCCTCGATGTCGATATCCGCACCATCGTCGTCCATGAGGACCGGCATCGGATTCAGCCCCAGTTCCATGCACTTTTTGTAGTGACTCTTCGATTTCATATGCTTCGTCAGATTTCCTTTCGTTTTGAAGCTGCAATGAGCGTAAACAGTGGACAGTTAAAAGGCTTGTAGACTACAATACACTACGGATTCTGTGCGCTGGGTTCTACTTACTGGAAGCTACAATGCCGACACGAGTACGGCCGTACATCCGTGTGCGTGCGAATGTGTTTCTTCAGCATCGAAGGTTTCTTGCAGCGGATGCCACACTCGTTGCACACGTACTTGCCCCGACCGCGACCCCGCACGTACGTGTACTCCTCGGTGCTCTCGAACCCGCCCGAAAGTGCACGCTCAGCCGAAGCACTTCGTGACTGGTGTTGCGACAGGGACCCGCCACCACCGCTTAGCAGTTCCGACTGCTTGGACTTTTCGCTGAACGGTGACAGCGAGCGACGCCGCTGTGGATCGAACCGTGCAGCGGGAGGTAGTGCGTTGCTGGGCTGTTGTGAGGCCATCGCTGCCAGGACATAGGCCGGCGGGCACGGTACGTTCGTTTTCACCTCGAACGGACTAACGCGCACTTTCGTTTCGCCCAGTGGTGATTCCGTGCTGGTTCGGTTACTGCTGCTCCGGACGCTGCTGTGAACGATCGTGAGGGGAACCGTCTTGGAACCGGCGATCCCATACCGTCGATCACGCTGTTGGTTTGAATCGTACAGTGACATCACCATGACCTGCTTCAGCCCCAGCGGGTGCGGATTGTTCTCCGGGTGCACCTGCCAGTTGCTGTACATGGAGAGTTGCTTTTGCGTTTGGAAGTAGAACGGCTGCGTTTTGTTCACCGTGCAGTAGAACGGCTTCGTGCTCGACTTGAGCCCAATGTTGGTGTACGCGTGCCCGTTGAAGTACAGTTCGCGGCAACTCTTCGACGGACGCGGCGTTTCCGGTGAGATCAGTGGCATCGTGTTGTTGGTCGGTGTGATACCATGATGTCGCTTCGGTGTGAACGTGCCCGGCTTCAGAGGTAGTGTGTTTGGTCGCAGAAACCGATTTGGCTTGGAAGGTGCTGGTGGTGGTGGTGGTGGTGCTGATGCCGTGCCGGTGGTCTCCTGTCCCAAACTGGATAAACCAGCGTCTTGCGATGTAGCAGTTGATGATGCGGGTGGTGGAGGTGGCGGTGGCGGTGGTGGTTTGATCAGAATATCCGACTTGGCAATTACCGTTTCAAAGTGGAAATGACGCACCTCGTCCGGTTTCGTCGCGGGTGAAAGCATCTCCTTCTTGCGTGGGCTTATATTGTCGGCCATGCGCGTAAAGTTGAAGCTCTTCTTCAGAGCGGGAGGTGAGGGACTGCTGAAATCGAGCTGCTGCTGTTGCTGCTGCTGCTGTTTCGCCGGAGACCATATTTCCGATCGTGTAAGTCCATTTTTTGATGTTACCGTTTTCTTCGGCTGCTCCAGTGGAAGAACAGCCTGTTCGCTGGCTGCCACAGTATAGGCACCACGCGAACTAACCGTAGCGAGTAGGGATGAGCCAGCCATTTGTTGTGTTTTGTACTGCAGTGCCGAAGAATCGAGACTCAGCGCGGAGGTGGCGTTGTTCGGCCCATTTGATCCAGGTACCACGATCGTTAGCAGAGATTGCGTGTTCGTGGCGGCTTGGCTAGTTCTGTTCGAAGGCATCGGCAGTTCGATCGGCGATGGTCCGACGGAAGACAGAGTGTTCGGTCCGGGCATGCCTTGCACGAACGGGATCAACTTACCGCCGTGCACGATCTGCGCCGCTTGTCCTGGGGCAGGAGCCGCTGGAAGCGTTAGTGGATTGTACGCCGTTATCGAATTGATCGGGGGAAAGTGAAAATGGGTAGGCGGAGCTACTGCTGGCGTCGGCGTAACGGATACTATTGAACCCGGTCGAACGGCAACCGCTGCAGACTGCGCTTCTGTGGGTTTCATCGTCTCCACCAACGTGCCACCGGAGTGTAGCGTGCGCCGAAAATGAAGCTCTCGTTGACGAGACTCGTCGTCCTCGACTTCTGCGCCACTGTTGTACTGCATGTACACACCACCCGCGCTGTACCGGTGTACATTTGCTGTCGTTTCCGCAGGTTTTAGTTCACCCTCGCGCGATCGCTCAACTACTTCCACCACGCCACCAAACATCTGGAGATTGCTGCCACCAGCGGAGCTACTTCCAGCGGTTGCACCTAGAGGCTCAGAGGCCGCTCGTTCAACGCTCGCTACGCGAGCCCTCTTCGAAGAGGAATCATTTGGATCACCACTGGTTGCGGCCTTTCTCGGTGACTTGCCACTCTCCACGAGCCGCGTGTTACCAAGCAGTGGCCCTGGCGAGGGGAGAGGATTTTGAACCGTATCGACGACACCCGCTTTACCTGAGACGGCCGTGTGCGACGACGAGGACGAAGACGACGACGGTGAATCGGCCGCCGGAAGCGAAATGTGCTCTGGCTTAACCTTGGGCCGCGTCAGTTGCGATTTGGCGAGCTTTGAAAGGGAGGATGGATTCCGGCCAGCGGCGGGTGGGTTCAGTGACGAGCGTGCCAAATTCTTCAGGCTGCTTACCGACCGCGACCGAATGTAGGATGCTGCCGCGGACGACGGCGATCCGACCGGGCTGATCGGTGCGCTCGACGACGATGGGCTGTTAAGCGCGCTGCCGCTGCCCTGGCAATAGCAGATCGAATGATACTTGAACGAGTCAACGTCCCGGAACGATAGATTGCACATTTTGCACGTGTACAGACTCTCGCCATTCTCACCGTCCGGGTTAGGCACCACGCCGAAACCGCGCGAGTTCAACAGCAAATCCTTGATGATGGAACGTTCCGGGTTCTGCGGATGGTTTGCCACGGTAAGCGGTGGTGTGGGTGTTGGAGTTGGACGGTGTGGTCGCTCGGTCGATGAGGATAAGGATGGTGCCGCCGACGACGACGACGACCCCGACGACACCTGAATGTGCAGTGGAACGTGGGGTGGTTGAGATGTGGTAGCACTACTAACGCAGGATACGGTGGTCGTGGAAGTGCTGCAAACGGTCGTCAACGACAGGGACGTTGCAGTCGCAGGAGCACTGGAGACCACGACCACGGGAGACAGTTCGCGCGTTCGCTTGCGATAGGGTGACATGGCATTATGCGCGTCACCCAACGCTTCTTCCGGAGCAGCTGCCGGTGTTGGTACTGTTATCACCAGGGACGACGACATGGTTGGCGTTGGAGTTCGAATCGATGCACGTGCGATGACCTGAAGGGATTCGGCAGTGCTTGCTTTGGTAAGGTTCAGCGGTTGATAATGGCTTACTCCATCGCCTGTTGAGGAACCCCTCCTGTCCGATCCATTCACTAGCTGGTGCGTTTGCTGTTGCTGCTGACCAGAAAAAGCAGGTGGAATGCCTCCCAGTGCAATCAACGGCCCAGCAGATGAAGGCAACTTCTGATGTTGCAGAACGACCATCGATTTTGGTGTCACAACCGGTTTGCTGGTCAGATTTATCACATTTTGCAGTGTATGCTGCTGCTGCTGCTGCAGCGGCTGCTGGTGGTGATGCTGCTGCTGCTGCTGCTGCGGCTGCTGGTGGTGATGCTGCTGTTGCACATAGCTGATGTAGTGCTGCTGTTGTTGCTGCGTTTGTAGCAAGTGCTGCTGCTGATGCTGTTGTTGAAGCTGCAACTGATGCATCTCTTCCGCTTGCCGTTTCTGTAGCGCATTCGCCAACCGGGAGGACGCACCGTCCTGACTAGGGACAGGATGTTGCGTCGAAACAGCACCTACGCCGCTGAAGTTAGAGGTAACGGGTGCGGACGGGTTGCCAGACGTGCTCGTCGTCCCACTGACCGAGATTCCCCGACTGATGCCGGTAATTTTATGGTATTTTTTCTGTAGCGGCGCCTCCACGACCTCTACGATGGCTTCATTCTGTGAGATCAGCTTGGAAATGTGCTTCTCAAGTGATTCCACATTTTGTCCGTTCTAAAACAAAAAGCAAAGCAAAGGTATTAGCTACACCCCAACAGATAATTTCGCGTCAGACTTACCAGGACGATATTGGACGATATTCCGTGCACTAAGGGGCCCGCGGCGACTTGCTGCGCACTGGGAGTGCCTCCGCCGATCAGTCCAATGTGCGGCTTGTTGTCAAACCTGGCGTACAGGGCCGCGTTGTGGAATTTGGGTTTGTAGGGCTTCTCTACCTGCACCTGCTGAGGCGAGTTCATGCGTTCGTCCATCGGAGAACCGCGGTAATTCATCTGGAAGAGGGACCGAAACCGAGGGTTCAAAACCGCTGCACACATGCGTACTGCAAAGCCAACGCGAGTAAACTTACAATTTCCGATCCACTGTTGCTGAGCTCCTTATCGTCTATATCGGATCCACCGAGCGAACCACCGTCGTCGTCCAGCAGTCCGGACGGATCTTCACCTTGGCTCTTGGTTGTGTGCGTACGGGAGCTACGAAACCGAAACGAAATGCAGAGTTAGTGATACTGCGAACTGAGCATAATGTCCGTAAAATTGGCGTCCACGTCAGAGCACAATCTATATATTCCCCGGATCGTGTGAATTCACTTTCAACAATTTTGACAACGCGGGTCTACGCGTTCCCACACCGCCGCATGCTTCTACTGCTGTCCATTGGTCCACCCCTGTATAGCTAAACAACGCAACGCTCTACCGAGCGCTGCTGATAAGGGAGGAAATGCGTCACGCGAAACGCAATCAAACCGCAGGTCTGATTCTAGAGCAGTCGACGCTGCTGATGGCTATGGGGACGAGCACTAGTGTATGTCAGATTTACTATCGCAGTAACTTTGAAAACAATGAAGACAGGAACGCAGACCTTCCTGCACACGGCGACCATTGGAAGATCGTGCACTTCGGATACGTACCGGCGGTGTTTGTAGAGATTGCTCTTAGTTTTGAAGGCAATGCCGCACAAATCGCACCGGAACGGACGCTCGTTCGTGTGCCGTCGGATGTGTTTCTCCAGCACCGACGGTTTGCTGCAGTTCATCTGGCAGAACGGACAGACATACCGGCCCGTGGGTGTCGCGGCGACGACGGTCGAGGGTCCACTGCTCGCGGCAGCCACCGTCGATACGTGGTTGGTGGTGGAGCTGATAATGGACGCGTTGCTGCTGTTGATGTTGTTGGTGGTGGTCGTGGTTAGATTGGATCCGGGTGCTGCCGTTGGCGGCGACGGAGAGCCAGACGAACCGCCGGAAGACGAAGATAGGGTGGAGCCCGGGTGATGGTGTTGCGACCGGACAGTGGTCGGGGCTCCACCACCGTTGGCGTACAGCAGCTGCTGCTGATGGTGGGGATGATGGTGAATCGGATAGTGCTGGGACGACGGGTAGCTCACGACGTAGTGTACGGTGGGTTTGGCCAACGCATCGACTGCTGGTGGTGCGACACCTAAATCACAGCTATTACCGATCGGGGACGTCGTCGAGGGCGGCGGCGGTACGGACGCTGCCACAGCGGGCGGAAGCAACTGTGTGGCACTGTGCGTACTAATGCTACTACTAGTACCACTAACGCTATTACTACTACTACTACTACTACTGCTAGCACTGTTTGCACTGGTTGGGTGTTGGGGTTGCTGTTGCTGCTGCTGCGGCGTCGATGGCGGCAGTGGCCCCTGCGGATGATGACCAAAGAGCAGCTGATGGTGCGGATGGTGCACGAGCAGCGACTGGTGGTGGGACGGGAACGCAGCAACGGCCGCCACTCCAGGGTGCAGCGATGGATGGAGCAGCTGGTGATATTGTTGCTGCTGCTGTTGGTGATAATCGAACGCGGCAGTGATACCGATAAGAGCCGTTCCCCTCTCTGGTGCTGGTGCCGATGGTGGCGGTGGACCAAATTTGTCCGAAGGAACACTGGATGCGACGGTTGGTGCGGGGAGTGCGATGCTCCCCTTCTGTCCGTCCTGCTGTTGACCCCTGTTGCTGCTGGTGCCGCCACCCGTCCCTGCGGTCAGAGTTTGCAGCGACTCATCAGCAGCGTGTGCGGCTGCTACGCTCGGCTCGTACGATGATCGCGCCGACGTAGTTGTTGTCGTCGTCTGCCCGGCTGGGGAAAACGAGTCCGCTGAGCATGTGGACACCACCGACGGTCGATCCACCGCTGACGCAACGGCATTGATTCGTCCGTTCCCCACGATCGGCGTCGCTGTAGTCGTGGACGTAGTGCTCGTCACCAGCTGCTGCTGCTGCTGCTGCTGCGGCTCTTCCTCTTCCGCGAGTGTAGCGCTAGCGATACGCTTGAACTTCTTGTGCAGGTACTTGAGGTTCGTGTTGTTGGTGGTTGTGGTGGTTGTGTTGGTGCTGCTGGTCGTGTTGGAGGTGGTGACTGCTGCCCCTGTTCCTGTCAGCTGGCCCTGTCGTTCTCCACCACCATTACCGTTGGTGTTCGGCGCGTTGCACAAATACTGCTGCTGCTGCTGCTGCTGCTGTTGCTGCCGCTGCTGACTCACTGACGTCGCTTTGCCTTCGTTGCGATGGTTTGCTATTTCCATAGCGGGTTTAACGCCACCGGTTACGCGACCGCCACCTCCTGGATCATCTGATTTGATAGAGAGAACGGGAGAGACAAAGCGAGAGAAGGAACTTGAAACACACATCAGACTAATATGAACACCGCACGCTAGAGTGCGTAGTACTGCTTGTGCCACACAATAACAACAATCCGTGCGGGCCATTCGGTGCAACTCCGTAATGATAAGCCACGCGGAGTTATAAGTCACCGAGTGGGTAGTGGAGTGTTCCACCGCGTAAACATTCGGATGCACGTGCCTCGGTGCGATTTCTACTACAAGTACCAGCAGGGTCAGAGTGGTCTAACCTATAGACGCATCCGTTTGTAAGTGCTTCGTTCCATTGACTAGCGCCCCTGCTTTGCTAGTTTGCCATTGTCGCCCCTCTGCAAGACACACTTTCTGCGGCGGGGTTAAGCCAAATTGCAACCTTTTCTAGAACGTTGTAAGCAAAGTAATGCCGCCACACGTTACACAGGCGGTACGACGAGCACGACATCCATCACGCAGCAGTTGGCGCAGAGCTGGCCCCACATTCAATCTACGCCAATTGACACCCACTAAAGCGCGAGTGGCACACACTACCCAGTTCGGGTCCGGGCCCACACACTCGCGAGATCCACATCCACAGCACACACACACACAGAGCCAGCGGAAGGGATTTCTTTCGCGTCATGATTTGAATCCGTATTGCTCCGTATGCTGCCAGGCGCCTGGTGCGATGCTGGAAAGTTGAAGTGAAGGGAACTACGGAAACAAGCCGTGCGAGCCGAGCCATGCAGGCGAAACTGGTTTAAAGCTCGAAACCGGGTGGGCGAACTACTGTGCACGACCGGGTGACGAGGAGCGCCATGAAGATATTTATATGAGTCCCCTCCCTCACGGGTGCATGCAACTCCCCCCAAGTGCACCAAACGCGAGCCGGGTCTTGTTGTGGGTCGTTGGTTCGTTGGAATGTGAGCCAATACCTTAACTCAACGAACTCGAGTAGATAAGAACCAACTGTGGGCATGGGGACAAAAGTAAAAGTCCACGTATGGATCGATGTCGTCTTCAGTATTTCGTTATCAGGACGGGGGTTATCACATGCGTGCGCCTAACGTTTCCGCGATCACGAACATTCCGTCGGGCACAATGGGGGTTGTTTTCGGCTAGATTTTGGCGCTTAAGTCGTGCGGGATTTCCCATACGACACATAGTTGAGTCCTGACGCGGGACAGATAAGCCAAACCGAGGATAACGAAAGCCCCCCGAGTGAATCGGTGCGATTACACCGGAGAATGTGTGTTCGATCTCGGGTCCCCCTCCGACATATCGCGTTACGAGCCAGCCGAAAAATGAATCATCGCGGAGAGAGCGATCTCGTCCATAAACAAAACCGCACAATGCGACTCGCCGTTCCAAACATCATCACACACATCAGCTGCGCAAAATGCAAAACGAGAGAATTACCTCATCCGCAAGTATCTCCACCTTCGGATGCTGACGTCATTTGCCGTACCACCACTTGGAATGGAGAGTGACGCGGCGCGTGTGGAGGACGTCTAGAACATCCGGATAATGGGAAGATGTGCTGCCCGCCCGCACCCACATTCAAGGGAGATCAGGTTTAGGTCGAAACACTTATGCAAGCAAAGCCAGGCAGCCGCTAGAGCTAGACGATCGGACGAGCCGGAGCTGTTGTGTTCGCTTGTGTGCTTGGGTAATGGGATTGCCTTACAATCGTTTTCACCAGGTGACCCGATACTGCTGACTGCAACGTCTGATCACGCACGGGACGTGAAGTATTGGTCGGATGGTTTGCAAAGATGTCATGCCAAATCCAAGAACGAGCAGCCATGTTGTTCTCGATCACATGAGCGTGGACTTTGAGCTGTAATTTGCATACGATTGTCTGCAACCGGTGGCCAGGCCTCAACTAGCATGGCGGGTATTAAAAACCAATTAACACGCCAAGATCGCCAGCAGGAACGCTGGTAGTACCCTAGAAAGCTACACTAAGCTATTGGCTTCGTTAACTTTTCAAGCGATCGTCCATCAAGATCGTGGTACGTGAGCGATGGATCAATTACCTCGCCTGGTACCTGAAAACATCTGCTGCCTCGGTATGTGCCGGGATGTATGCTCGTGCACCAACACACCCGCGGCCGTGTGTGGTAGTGTGATCTGGTGTCAAACATTCGATGGGGACGAGGAACTGAGATTAGGGGATGACCGTCATTGGCGAGCGGTCGAAATACTCATTCCAGCGCGCACACCACCATCGCTGCCCGGTGTGGGACGCAAGAGCGTAACAGAAGTAGAAAAAAAACTGTACACACATCAGCCAGGCCAGTAGCAGTAGCAGCAGCAGCACGCGCGAATCCAACCTCGATCCTCTCTTTCTCTCCCTCACTCACACTCACATGCGTCACAGGGGCGGCCACTCCGCAGAAGGTAGTTCTGGGTTGACGCAAGCGTTGTGTGTCTCCCACGTCACGTCATCAAGCACAAAACAAGCGCGAAACTCATCACACACGCACGCACACACACACACACACATACAGAAACAGGTATGCGAGATTGGAGGGTGGTGTTGGAAAATGGGCAATCGAACGCGAATGGAAACCCACCACCGACCCAGCCCACCCCCGCAGCGACAGTGTCATGGGGCGAAAAGTTGCAAACGCGGCGCACGATCATCCGATCGACGGTCGTCGTCGTCGTCGCCGTCTCGGTGCGCGTGAAAAAAAAACCTACCGAGCCGTAGCCAGCCAGCGCCCACTTCAAGAGGACGAAGAGGCATCCCCAAACCCCACAGAGAAGAAGACGGCGGCCATCGTGTCTCCGTTATCGCGCTAAGCCTCGTCGCCGTCGTCGTCTCGCGATTTCAAACGCGCAACCGCGCGCGCTGCTGGTGGCGGTGGTGTTGGTGGTGGGGGGGGGAGCACGTTGCACGTACCCATGCAGAAATACATTCATCACCTAGGCAAACCCCAACAAACTCGGCCCTCTTGCCGCCACCCCACACAGTACCAGAGCAAGTCGCGGCGTGAGTTCGTCAAATTTTTGCCCGCCATTAAACGGGGGACCCCGATAGTGCCAGGCGTCTGTTTCTCTACCCAAGCAGGGGAGGCCCCACCTTTCCCACCCTAGGCGTCTTGCCAACACACTCACACACATGCGTGGTGGTTTACTGAGGTGGTGTTGAGCCAATCAATTCCGACCAATGGAATACTAGAAAACGAAACCACCCGCCAAACAGACGACGGTGCGCGAACGGCAGAACGGGGAGCTGCATTTCAACACTATTTGTTTGTTGCAAAAACAGATACACACACACACCCCACTGTGTGTCACGAGCGATATTTGGGGACATAATCTGTTCAGATGAAATTCACTAAATCAACAACAGGTTGGACTATTCTGAACTGACTGATGCAGGTGCAATCATTATGATCACGATTGGACAATCATCCAGTTATTCAATTTCTATAGCTTTTATGAACTTCTTCTATAAAAGGGACTCGTTCCAATACTACTTATGGTAACAATCGAATAAAACACTTCCAGAAGTATAAAGATGTTTTGGAAACTGGAATAAAATGTGTCCAAAGAAGCCATTTTCAATCAACATTTAGACACATAAGGCACCGCTCTGGCACCTCTCGAACAAGACATCAGACACGAACAAACCCATACAATCATATGGGGGTGCTCGGTCAGATAGTCTCGAACAACCCAGACAAACACGGTCTCGAACAAACCGATTTGGTTTTGTTTGGCATGTTCGATTCACACCCTGCTATGTGAACCTTGGCGATAAATCCGTCACAAAACGTCAAAAAACTGTTGTTTACAATAGTGCGGTGGTTCTGCTTAATAATTATGTATTTTATATTGCGTTAAAGTGTGAAATTTAAGAAAAATATCGAGTTAAAGCAGTGATTGTTACGATGCTACGGATGACATTTCGGCCAGACAGCAGACAATTGCCAGAGCACCCTATCGAACTTGTCTTGTTTGTTTGGTTCGAGAGGTGCCAGAGCGGTCGAGTTTCGAATCAATACGACGGCTAGAGTTCGAGATGACCTGAACGGAAATGGCAGGCTGGAATACGACTAAAGGAATGTGGACCCTTCCTGTGCAGTTGAAGCACTTGGATCATTTCAGGAAACCACCAGACGCAACGTCCACACGGATTGATTCATCGTACGTCCCACGCTCCTCCGTAGAGACCTTGGAGGAGCTTCTGCGTGTGGTTTCTCGTCACATTTCCGACCAACCTGCCTGCCGCCACCACTGCACTGGACACTCACTCACAGCTTATTTCGCACTTTTCGCGTGGCGCGAGTGGGTCGCCGGCAGTCGTGCTAATATTTCTTGTTGGCCATTTGCATCGGCCTGCCCTGCCCCGGTCGCGGTGGTGCCCGCCTTGTCAGCGCATATTTCCGTACGAACAAGCGCAACTCCACCGTCCAACCGTCCAGCTGAAAAGCACTCTGTCCACTTGTTGCCAATAACAATCCCCTCCACGGCGTGCGTCTCTCCTGCCCGTACCGCAAAAAAAAAACAATTCGCACGGCAAGTTCGCGCGCGAACGAGTCCAACCGTACCGACCGCGTGCACTGGCATGTAGTGGAACACGACGGCGACGACGGAAAGCATTTCTTGCCTCTTTGCCGTCTTCGCCGCCCATTCTCGGTGGGGTGGCGCATGTTTCGTGCGCGATCGCTTCACTGATCGCCAGCCGCCGAGTCTTCGGCGGCAGAAATCACGAGGAAAACAAAGAGCGCGTGTGGGTGGTGTGCGCGCCAGGGTCCGTCGACTTGACGGGGGTTGGGGGTGCAATAAACAAAACCGCGCAACTTCGCCACTCAGACGGAGCGACGGAGATCGGGCGGCGACGTTTGGTGCGGCGGCGGCAGCATCGGACATTGGCTGGGGGTGGTGGAATAGCTAAGGCACGCGGCGCGAACGGGTCGGATTCGGGATCGTATGACGATGGCGACTGCAGGCGAATGTTATTTTCAAACCTCAGCAACACCCTCGCTTTCGAAACCGGCGGCCACCACACCACATCTGTCATCTGTGCGCGGTGCCGTTCTGCTCCACGCCCTCCCGGCACGTAAGCGGAAACAAAGCGGCTGGCTTACTTCAGCGCGCGGTGTATGTAATTGAAGCGACTCTGGGCAAGACGATTTAAATTCGCCCATCGCTTGCGGTCGAGCTAGGGAAAGAGATCAAAGTCCAAGGACAACGCAGAAGAAAACAACACTCTATTCGTCAGGAAACCGGTCGCATCGAACACTGGACGGCATTACAAGAAGCACTGGAAACACTGGACATGGAAAGTATACAAATAATAGGAGAATTTTGGCCTACAAAACGCTGCTACTAAAGATTTACAACTGCATCTTCGATAATTGCTGGAGAAGGTGAGTGTTTCATTGCTACTGAAGTTTTTGGCGATGCATTTCTTACAAATGTCTTGCCTCATTAGAAATGGTTTGCCCTCCGTATTGCACTGCAACGCTTATTAACAGTCTTATTAAGCTAACCTTACATAGCTGTTCTGTTACAAACGCTCTTATCCGTAAACATTCCTCATTCGACATTAGGCAACAGTTGTGACTAAGCAGTTATGTCCAAGAATGTCTCCATATCGTTTGCGTTCTCCGGCCCTGGTCGAGAATGTAAACAAATTAATAGAAACGATGTTTGGTGTATGCCTCCCGCCACTAACGGAATGCTGTGCATCCACTCTGCCACGGTGCATCGGCACCAGGGCAAAACATGGGCGAATCTGACGTGTATGCCCAAGCAGGTCCACCCATGTGCGTTGAGGAAAGTGCACCGAAATAACACCACCGATGGCGATGGTGTACGACGACGTTCACCCCCACGAGCGATCTTTGAAACGCTCGATCAGCTGCCAAAATAGCAACGAGGCAGGGGAAAATCCAAAATTCCGTGCCAAACTGTCAGACATGTTGTGCCTCTGCTGAAATCCTTTTAAAACGGCGTACCCCGTGTGCTCGATCGATCATCACTCGCAACAGCTGCTTCCGTTGGCACGACGAGAAGGTGGAGTGCTTGGAGACCTTCGCCAAATACAGCTGACACCGGTAGGGGCGGCACGACCCGCACTATCGCACGTCGGTCCTTATCTTGGATTTTTGGAGAGTTGAACTCCGGCGAGATAACAAGCACGTCGCTCCTGGCTCCGAGGGCGTATTGGCTGCTACCGAACCCACCTGGCACTCGGCTGGGAAGGTCTTATCTCGTATCAATCGTAGACCGTCTCTGTTGCGGGCGATGAGTAATGAAGTCGTTCGGTGGCGGTGCGAACAAGTTAAGACGTTAGAGAATTACAAAAAAAAACCCGGTGGGATGGTTTGCTTCCTCCAGTTGAAATGTATTCCACCGACGGACCGATCGGTGGATGGGAAACCAGCCAGCGTATCAAGGTCGCGCGTGACCCAAAAGGGCACCCGCACACAGGCACATCCAGTTTCTAATGCTTCAAAACAACGGCGCTAACACACGTACCGGCGCGCGCTCCGAGGAGTCACGCAACGGTAGCGAGCAACCACGCTTCGTAAATCGAATCACTCAATCGATACCACACCTTGGACCGCGGCTGCCGGCTCAGAATGGAGAAGTTGCCGCTGGGAGGAAGTTGATTCGAAACGCGTACCACACACACACACAGGTATTGATTAACGGAGCGTAAGGTTCGCGGTAGCATTGACTCGGTTAAAAATACCCCCGTGCCGGATGGACGCAGGAGGAAGTGGGTGCGTGCCGCCGCGCACTCCGCTTGGCATGCGAAAGTTTGACAACACTCAACAACCACGCGGAATCGATTCGAGTTCAAGGGGAAGTCCCACCGCAGCTGTGCCGCGGTCAGAACTCGGGATGCGGTGTTTGTCCTCTCTCTATTTTCAACCCGCGCGAGAGCTGTCGCTCCGAACACGAACGTCGGACGTCTTCATCTTCGCACCGCACCGTGTGACATGAAAATTTTGAAGAGAAAAAAAACACTCATAAACATACAGCAGCCCCAGGGCGCGGACGATCGTGACAGGCCAATTCATTCAGTCTGGCGGCGCCGCTGATGTCAGAGACCGCGAGGTAAGTTAATACCCCGCGTCGGATGTGCACGCAGGAGGACGTACGAGCAGCAGCAGCGGGCGCTAGAACACGATCGTAAAAATCGAATGCGACCAACGGATCGCGTCGTGGTTATTTTCGCGGGCAGGAAAAATGAATGAATATGGCCGTACCTGACACTTTGGGGATCGGTTATGTCACACAGGGGGCGCTATAACCGACCCCGACGACCCCTGGGCCCGGGTGGTGTCGGTGGACGGAATTATTTTTGCGCTTCTGAGAAATCCCCTCCAACGAGACAGCGGCAACGCAACGCCTGCTCGATCGATCGATGCCTACTGTGCAGGGTTGTTCTTGCCTATGCTCTCATAGATTAGACGAGTGGGGCCAGGTACGTGAGGAAGGGTCTCACGCAACCTCTCAGCTGAAAGATGTATTCTGTAGGTTGGGGTCGCTGATTTACAGCTTTACGAGCAACTACATATCGAACGGAAGACGATGTCCACAATTTACACGCTGCCAATGGAGCTCATTTGCTGCAGCACATACACAAAAACTGCTTCTAACACGACCTTAAGCCAAGTGCTGGCGAAGCAATCATGTCTCGCCGGACCCAGTTGCGGCGCTAGTCACGTCTCCAAGATAGGAGGAGCAACGAAACCGACGCGAAATAGGAAGCGCCGCGAAAAAAAAACCGCTGATAACAGGCACTTTTAGCCAACGGCAAGCAAACGATCGGCGACGGGGTGCGCTAAACGTCAAAGTCCACTTCGGACCAACGGACGACTGGTTGGTGATCGTCGCATGTTTGGCAAACACACAATTGGGAATGTTCTTACCTATACATCCCTCGCGGGGTTTTGGCGATATTGGCACTTTTCAGATCATTTCCGCTATGCACTTGAGAGTTAATGTTCCAGTAGGCCACACCACACTCACTGTCATGCAACGATCTCCGAAAACAATTGCCAATCGACCGTCTACTTTAGTCAACACCAACAAACTAACAAATCACAAACCACGGATGAGCTGGACGATAACAACTTCCTAAAAAAACGCAGCACCGCGCGCGATCTTGACCGATAGAGCATCAAACAACTCGGGTCGGAAAGAAAAACATCAATCAACCGGAGCCGCGGAGCACGCGAACCTACTACTACCACCACTAATGATAGCAACCCCTTCTGCGAAGCGGTTGGGTTGACGAGGGGTTGGAATCACCTCCACAACCACCACCACGATGAGAATGTTACGCTTCTGCTCATCCACACACATGGGTGGAGTGTCTTGGTTTCGAGCATTTTTGCTACTTTACTTCAATTTAACCAAGCGATAGAGAGATAGAGAGAAAGAGAGAGTGATACGACAAGCAGGAGCGACATCAACAAAACATTCAACATGTCAACGCGCGGCCTCTGACAGCTGATCGCACACATACGCGCGCATGCGCTCTGGCGCGGAAGGCGGTGAAAAACCACTCACACACGCACACAAACACACCGAAACCGAGAGATGGGCGCCGATAACGTTGCAGGCTGGAGTTAACGATTTTTTTTTACACGACGCGTTCACTAGCCAGAGATGAAGGTGTTATGAAGTTACAGTGTCAACACTTTGGCAATACCAAAGATTGGAAACAATACCAATGTGGAAGTGAAACGACATAAACAGTTGTTGACATTCTGCCTGCTACTAGTATTTTGACAGCTGTCAAAGATGACGTTCCATTGTGGTTTTAATATGACAGTTAATAAAGTGTACTACTACTGAAGCACTGCTAGAATCAGTACATCACAAACCCATGCTGGACCTCTTTCGTCACAAACACATACACGGCATGTTATTTGCCGGAATAAAATAGATCAATGTGGCTGCAAACGGTTTGAGAGGGAAGCCCTGGCAGAAGCTCGCGTTCACCTAGTGTCGTCTCGACGTGTCTCGATCGCAAAAAAAGAAGCAGCACGCGGAAAGTTGAAGCCCGCCGAATGGAAGGGGAGCGGGAGTACCCCGAACGATGAGACGACGGGCTAATTTATTTGATTTTTTCTTCTTTCTATTCTGCTGCCTCCCTGTGACGCTCGACTGATGTGGAGCCGAGCGGAGCAGTGGCGTTATCGCTAATTTAATTTACGCGCCTACTGTTGGCGGCGGACAAGCAGGCAGGTCTGGTTGTGAGCGGCTGCTCGCGCCCGCTGTCTCTTTCCTGCTCACGTGCCTCGTCTCTCTCTCGCTCGCTGTCGTGCTCCGTTCAAACGCGCGCGCTTGATTCAACAGGCAAACTCTGATAAGGACGTGCGTTTACACTGCCCCAATCGAGAGCGGGACATTGCAGGCTTGAAGATTATTTAACTGCCTTTCTTTGTTCCAATTCGAACAGATTGTGCTGCATATGTACAGGAGATGTGCCGAGGCGTTAATAGTGCAAGAAGAAGCTCAAATCGCCCCGTCTAGTCGACTGAGCTCAAAAGTCCCACCATCGATGTTCCGGCACCGTAACGAAGCCGAAAATGCCCTTGAGCATTTGCCGCACTATGCATGACCCGCTCATCCGGTCTCCAAAGTTTGCTCTGCGTTTGCGTTGATAATACTCGCGTAGATCCCATCGACGTCTATGGCTGCCGGGCGAAGCGAAGTGAGGTGGTCTCCAAAACAAACACACCGGGGGCAACACGTTACCACCTTGAGAAATACAAGCACGAGGAGAGCTACCGTGTCTGACGTGCCGGGGCGATCGATTGCGATGCGATGCGATGGGCATTTGAAAATTGTCAGCCCGTTGGTGAAACTCTCGAACGGGGAACGTCGCGTAGTCACCGACCCCCTCTTGCACCCGAAGCCTGCCAAGTGCGAAACAATGCGATAAGTGTTTCCTGCTGCGACAAGTGAGACGTTTGTGTACATTGAGTAGACGAGTGCAGAAAAAAAGCGATGACGAATATAACAACTGCTCTTCAAAAAACGAAAGGGTGTCTGAGTAGCACAGAACCGCGCAGTTCTTGTTGCTTAGACCGGGATCAGCACCACGAGCAGATTCTTGCCTCCGGACGCAGCGCGGGGTATCAGCGCGCTAATGAGCAGAAACACAGGCGCTCCGGGTTCTGGTTCATTGCCCTCGTGCGTCTGAGCGACCCAACAGGACTAAACCCAAACAAAGCGGTTTCGGTCGCGATTGCACACAACAAACGAGAACCATCGTCAAGGCCAGCCCGAAAAAGCCCCGGCTCGATTGATAGGCTGGCGCGCAAGATGGAGTATGTGGAGTTGTTTTTACTCCACAAAGATTGGGATGTTTTCGAGTTAACAGCGTGAGCCTTTGCGTCGGGTTACCAATCGAAGCTTTCTAGGCCGATTTTGGCTAAGACGGTATAGATAAGGCGTTGTGGAATGCTACGTCAAACACGAAGAAAGATGTCCAAACCTCCTTACCTTTGGCTTTGGCATCCTTTTTGTCGGTCTGTTTAATTTCCGGGCTGGTTTTTCTTCCGGCGGACTCTGCAGGAGAAGCAAATGATAGAAGAAAAAAAAACACATATCAATATAGTTTGAAATGAGTAATGGCACGTAGTATGTACTGAAACACCTTGTGGCATAAAGGCTACGTTAGAGATAGGACAGCAGCCGGACCAGTTCGAACTGACCTAGTACATTGGCACAAAAATAAACAACACAAATTATCGTTCTTATCGCAGTACGACCCGCGCGATAAAAACCGCAAAGAAACGAGGGGGAGTGGGCTGCTCTTTACCGGCATTCGAATCCATCGCGCGGTTTGGTGCAAATTCCATCAAATCCGCACCGCGTAGGTGCCGATTTCTCGCAGGCAGGCAGGCAGGCAGGCAGTACAATAATTCAATCACATCCATCATCATTATTTGCCCATAAAACGGAGCACACACACAGATTTCGGAGCGAAAATCCCCCCTGAGTTTTGCGGATTTGTTGCAGTCTACAGCACCATCTGCAGGGTCACATACACGCGTCATCTCGTATCGATGTGCAACAGATGAGCGATGAGCTGGCTGCGGTGACCTTCCCGCCCGGGCTAGATGAGTCGAGCAGCAGTGAGCAGTGAGCAGTGAGCAGTGAGCCAGTGAGCCAGTGAGCCAGTGAGATGAGCTGAAAACGGGTGCGCGCGCGTTACAGAAGAGAATAACAAAAACAACAGGAGAAAAAACGTTGCTGCTGCTGCTGTGGGGTGCCGGGAATTGCGTGGTAGAAGAACGTGTTTGGGATAGCCCCTAAGCACACACACACACAATCATGTACAATCCCCTCTCACACTGTTGCTGTTGGGTGATCATCATGATCAGAGAGTGGTGCTGTGCTGTGAGCAATCTCCGACAGCTAGCAGGGGGGCGAAGCAGAGGACGCTCTCCCCTCCGCTTCCTCCTCCTTCCCGCAATCGAGATCGCCCAACACACACTCCTCTCGCACTGTGTGTTGTTTTATATCATTTTTTGCGCTCGCCCCGCGCGCTCTCGCTCTCACGACGCCGAAACGTCCCGAAGGAATCCCGAGATGCCGTCGAAGCCGATGACGATGGCGACGGTTTGGCGGCGGCCGCTCAGTTTCCGACGACGGGTTGGCGGCGACTAAGAGACGACGCCGACGACGACGACGGCCTAAAGAGAATGTGTGTGATCATTTCAGGCCTCGACCTGGCCACGACGTCTCCCATCCTCCGCCCTGTACACCAGCAACCGATCACTTGTCGGTTCGGTTTGTTATGTTGTGTGTAGATGGGAAGGTTCTTGTTTTTTTTTTTTTTGGTTGCGGCAGAACTTCTACGCCTCCTTCCATGCTGCTTCCAATGGCGGCTGCCTGGAGGCTGGGAGAAACTGACCGATTCCCGTTCCAGTGCGTTCTCGGCGCAATGGCTTATGTTCCTTTCTACCGCTCATATCTCGATCCTCGTGTTTCTCAAGCCCGACGCTCTTCCTCCACGCTGTGATTCTGTCCGTTTGATCTCGTCTGTTCCTCCAGGGGAAGCAACTTGTTATTGACCACCGTCGTTATGGGTATTATTATTAATATTACCATTATTCTTTTCCCCCTTCTAAACACTTTAATGAACCGGGCTGCAGCTGCAATCGGTCGGTTATACGCTACAGGAACATTTTCGTTTCGTTACTTTTGCGATTCGCTAATAAAACTGCGCTGTGTATGAGCATTCGGATTAACTTATGTTTTAAGTGTTCCAAAATCAGCAGACATCAGCAACCAGCCAGCCAGAAAAATGCTGCCAGCAACAGGTACCGGGCGGGAGCATTTTTGCACCTTCTCTGCCGGCCCCGATAGCAGAAGAAAACCTGATCTTACAGCCGAAAGCAACGGAAAAAACAACAACATGAAAGTGATCGTACACTTTGCAGACAGGATGCGGCGGAGAGCCTTGTTTTTCTTTCCCCCAGAGGCTGCGAGAGCAATTTTTGAACCTTTTCTCTACCTGCTGCTTTACCAGCGGGGACCAACTGTCCTTTCGTGCGTTTCCACCTTTTTGGGCTAAACTTTGACTTGGAGGGATTTGAACGACGTTTGCCCTTGCACAAATCCTCACGTGCTTTTATCGCACTTGTGGAAAGGCGTGTCTTCCCCAAGTCAAGACGATACCATTTGATCTCTTTTGTGCCTTTACTGATCCTTTTTACTTTCTCCCGTGAGGTGAGGAGATTAAATGTTGGAACGACACATTTGGTTGCCCACGCCACAGGGAACAGGTCTCGCAATCGTTCCGCGCAGCGTGCTTCAACAAGGACTGCAACAATCGCTGCCCCAATTGCATCACGATTTGGAAAATTCCGCCCCATTCCTGGAGCGGAATAATTAATGCCGGTTTCCCAATGTTGGTGCGCTACCCAATACCGATCACTTCATTCAACCGCAGCGCGAAACTGGTTTACGTTTGGCAACATACGCATATGCCCCCCCCCAGAGTCCGTATCAATGAAGAACCTGGCGCAATTCCCTTCTCCACGCCGTCGTTGGCGTCGGTCCGCAAAACGATCAAATTTTGAATTTTGCACCGGCTGACACATTACACAACCGCGTTGTTATCTCTTTCGCTTCAGCGAGATCCTTTCTTACGTATGCGAACTCCCACACAGACCTCCTAGCGGAAGGCATTGGATTGGGCGAGGCGTCCAAAAATTAAAAACAACGAAAAATGTCAAACGTACAATTAGAATCGCAATAAAAGAAGGTAATGCTGGACATAGTGCTTGTTGTGATAGTAAAAGATATCAGGCATAAAAGTCTCCCTCATAAGTCACCGTTTATAATGCAAGGATGACTTCTTGAAGCGGATAATTCCAACATCATCGTGAGAGTCGATGCCGATGCGTGTCTGAAGTATCAAACTGTGCTTTACTACCTCTTTTTGCTCTTCGCTACGAGCATATTATGCTTATGCACATATTTCTCTGTCTTTCTCTCTCTCTCTCTCTCGCTCCATCTCTGTTCTCTGAAGAGCAGACAACCCCCCAAGATGGACGCAACAGCCGGCAGGCAACCAAACATGAGAATATCTCAGAATGGAGCTGGATGGTGTAGATGGTGGAGAGTGAGCTCATCGGAGCAACTGACCCATGAATCAATTGGGGTGGTGCTGCTTCGCCCCCTCTGCCTGCCTGCTCCCGCACACGCAGCACTTACACCGAGATAGCCATGCGAAAGGTGCGAGTACAGGGAAGAGAGATAAGAGACCGTATAAGCTGTGAAGCACGGAGATTCCTGCCTTCACGGATGCGGGATGGGTCAAACGGACTCTAAATTCAGTCGTAGCGGAAAAAGGGGCAGACCGCCATAAGCAACAAGCATGGCGTGGGAGAGAGAGAGAGAGAGAGAGAGAGAGAGAGAGAGAGAGAGAGAGAGAGAGAGACATGGATAGCAAAGCGTGAAACACAGGAGGAAGGAAAAGAGGTTAAGAAAAACTGCCCCCCCGCGGGAGTTGTTGGCCCGGCCCGTCTGCTGGCTACACAGGCCGGCCTCGTCCGTACGAGGCAGACAACACACGGCAGGTTGGCGCCAAAGCCGTATCGCTGACCGTGCATCTCTGTTGCTCGGGCGTGAGCGAACGAGAGGCCCCGCGAGAGTGGCGAGCTGCGAAAGCCCAAACGCAGCAGCAGCCATCTTCAAACGCCGCAAGCCGCACGCAACGTGCCTGTGCCCGAGAGCCGAGCTGGACGACCCATCCGCGTGTGTGTCTGTCAAAGGGTTCGAACAGGGTGGTACCCGTCCGGCCACGAAACCCTCGGGGCGAGAGACCCTCGTACCGAGTCTTTCGGGGCACCGTTTGCGCAAATTCTTGAGCTGGTTGGTTCTTGAGGCCCGGTTCCTGAACCTGTTTCGATGCGGCTGCATGAAATCGCCGAAAACAGGTCCATACGCCGTGTTTCCGCGCATCCCTTTTTGCGCGCGCGCCTTCCCTCGTCTGGGAAGCGCTGCGAGTGCGTCAAAAACTCCTTGGAACACCTTTTCGACGACGGTTGGTGGTTTTGCTGCAGCCTCTCTGACGAACAACAAAGAGAACGCCATGAAAAATGGTCCATCCGGGGGAAAATTGCTGCACCGGGACAAGTGCATGTGCCGCTTTCTGTGGCGTGGACGTGACTTGGTGAAGAAGGAGTTTTTGAAAACCACAAAAGGAGGGTCCGGAACAGAACGAATAAAACGACGAAATCGATCTTGATCGTGAGAAGAATTCAGGTTTGTATAGTACTGCTAGGCTTCTGAAGGTAGGGCGGTAGGGTCAGGTGGGTAGGGCATGGCCTTACGCATCACAGGTTGTGGGTTGAAATCTTCGCTTGGTCGAACCTAGAACTAACCTGACATATTAGACTCGAGGGCTTTAATTCGTGAGTGTTATGATCTTCATCGTAGCGAAGATGTTTTTTATATCCGCTCTTCAACAATTCGTAAGTTCTTACTTACTTACTTTCTTACTTATTCTGGCTGTTCTAAGGGAAGATCCAACGCGATCTATTCATCTCAGTCTAAGCATACGTCTGTTCATTACGGATGTGATTTGTCCATTACGGATGTGAAGATGTGTTTTATAACCTCTCTTCAACAATTCGTAAGTTCTTACTTACTTACTTTCTTACTTATTCTGGCTGTTCTAAGGGAAGATCCAGCGCGATCTATTCATCTCAGTCTAAGCATACGTCTGTCCATTACGGATGTGATTTGTCCATTACGGATGTGAAGATGTGTTTTATAACCTCTCTTCAACAATTCGTAAGTTCTTACTTACTTACTTTCTTACTCATTCTGGCTGTTCTAAGGGAAGATCCAACGCGATCTATTCATCACAGTCTAAGCATACATCTGTCCATTACGGACCTGCTATGTCTTTATGTGCCGAATTTGTACGTTTGGTTCTCTACGGACTGGGTTGTCTGTCATCATTCTACTGACTGAAAACTGCAGTAAAAAATCAACTACAGATTCTAAAACCATCGAACAATTGTTGACACCAACCACAAACCGTTCACCTGCATCAAGAGCGGAGCGAATGAAAATATGTTTATCGCTCTATCGCTTCCGTAAAGCTTCCGCGGATCGGCGTGGAGCGTGTGGATCATCATCACAGGGGGTTACGACCGGATAGCGACCGTCGATCGCGTGGGTCATCCCTTCTCAGCAGCAAAAGCAGCAGCTGGTTGAAAAAAAAAACGAAGGTAACGAAGTGGACAAGAGAAAAAAAACACACCAATGCATTGTGGGGCAACCGAATGATCACAGGTGACGGAGGGGGAGAGCAAGTGCGATCGAGAGGACCAGCCAGAGCGCGTTCAAAAACAAACGGAAACGAACACCCCGCGTGGAAAGTGTCTCCCGAATGCGTCATGAGACCTTCAAAGATCCTCCGCCACCGTCGCCGGCGTCGTCGTCGTACATCCACCACCGCGGGTCTTATCTTGGGAGGTAGAGGCCACTTTTTGTCCCTTCCACAAACACACACACACCGAAGGGGCAACCCCCGGGTCCCCGTGACCAAACCCAGGCACTATCATCAACGCAAGCGGTCGCCGGTGTGTTGCGCACACACAACAAGCAGCAAGAAGCAGGGCGTCTCGTTGGCGGCACCGATGACGATGGCGACAACGCGATCGAGTTTTTGGTTTCGAACAGCAGCAAAAAAAAGGAACAGAAGACAGACAACAAACAACCGACCGAACTGGTTTCCCCGGTTGGCTGGCTGGCTGGCTGGCTTGTTGGCTCGCGATCGTAGACACTGGGAGATCGAATACGCCAAGCGAAGCAACACGCGCGCGCTCGCTGGTGGCGGAAATGATGGTGGGCCGACTATTTGGAATCTCGTTTGCTCGCGTATGCTGTATGGGCCTGCCGGGTCAGTCCCCAAAATTGACTTGCGCGAGCTGTATGTGTGTGTGTGAGACGACAGGTGGCGGTGAGACACGCCGATCTGAAGATTGCGCTGATCGGCGGTGTTCCCGTGCTTATTGGGCGCAGAGAGATACTTCCCGTACCGGGTGGGGACCTGCTCCGTTCCAACAAGTCCAAGATCTCTCCCCAGACCTTGAACGGCGCTCTAACGGAAGCTGCTGCTCATTCGCATCGCTATCAACCGCTTTGGTCCTTCGAACCGGATTGTTACCGAGCATTACTGGGCGTTTCGTAACTTTCTCACAATAACAATCCCCCAGAGCTGGTAACGGGCAATGGAGACGACGGCACCACACCTTGTCAGTCACAGGAGGCATTATCATCGCTACTTAGGAGGCGGACACTGTAATCCATATGTCGCCACTACGGCCGCACAGTGGAAGTGGCCGTTCCACAAAATCAATGGCAACACACAAAGCGAGCACGGTGAATAGAAAACGTCAAATCATCTCCTAACGCGCACATCAGTATCATCATCTCCGGGGCACGCATCTGGTGGGCGGGAGGTTGGCGCATGTGTCTCATTACTCCGGCCTCCATACCATCCCTAACCGTGGTACCCAACTGACTCACCAACGCCGCAGGTTCCGGAGGGGGCGCACACACTGTTTTTCACTGTCACTGTCACCGCGCACGCCATCGCCAGATAGGGAACGATGATAAACTTTATCGCCGCAGCTCGCGCCCCCTCCACATCCACAGAGAGGCCCCGGCCGCACCCCACTCTGGTGGCACTGGGGGGAGATTCCCGCACGTCCCCTCGCTCCCTCTTGCTCTGTGCTGTGTTGGAGCAGCTCCGGCGAACGAGCTGGGGAGTTTTTGTTGTTTTGTATGGTTTGCTCGTTCCTCTTGCGAACATCTACGAGAGCGCAGCAAAGCCTTTGCATCGTCATGGCGAGACCAACCAACCAAAAAAAAAAGAGAACATGAAAACCGTTCATACATACGCGCGTCCCTATGCATAATGGGTGTATCGGTGGCCGGCTTCCGCCATTGCTTGCACGGCTTTTGATACGATCCCCCGAGAAGATCCCCCGGAGACCCGGGATGACGATGCCCGACCGAGCAGCGTATCCGTCCTCTCGCTAGTAGCAACAGGTTCACACGATGGTGCTACTTTGTACTGGCTGTGTCGGGTACTCGGATACAATTGTGATGGTTTCTTTTCTGCAGACGCTCTGTCACACACCCGTTACAGCATCAATATCTGTTGCGCGCAATCCGGTTCATGTGCGACATGATAGTGCTGTTCCGAATCTTCCGAAAAATACGTCGCGATGTCGTGCGTCGGAAATGGACTAAACAAAGAAGACACACGAGCGAACGCTTTTGTCACGAGCTGGTGCTAATTCTAGCACCCTTTTCGGACCAGAAACATTACCCTCACCAAACAGAGAAGTGAGTACCGCGATTGATGATACCATTGCGTCAGGTACGTCTCTATTCGATTCCAACTCGACTCCAAGGATAAGCCTCTGTTGATACCTTCATTCGCTTGCCACAACATTATGAATGGCCTTCGGCTCTTGCGGTGAGTCGAGACGCACATTTTCAGAGTTGATTCTGATGATGACACCGTTTGTTGACTCTTTTCGATGCGAAGTTGAGGAATTGGAGCACACGAGAAACGATGCAAGAGATATCTTCAGAGAACGTCAATTTAACCATTTAGCTTTCTTCAACGGTTAT
>KB672490.1:2912595-2984123 GCA_000349145.1 Anopheles dirus
AAAAAACGGCCATAAAAAGGGCCGTTTTTTATTCTATGCATTTTACATCGAATGACAGCGAGAAATTTCGCGCTACGTCTATTTGCACGGTGACATGTTAAACATAGTGGGGAAGCCCTGTGTGGGAAATGCCATTTCAAGAATGGGTGGAAGGATTTCATCGTTGAGTGGAACGATTCCATCTAACTGGGGGAACTGTTCAGGAATGCATGAAAAATTCTGTATCAACATATTGAAATGTTCCTTTTTGTTACACACGAATAATCTACCCACACGGATAAACGGGAATACATTCTATATTGACCTTGGGTGTGCTTAGGCCGCTTGGTCGGAATTGTTGTGTTGTCATTTTTGCTGTCACTCGACCAATACGAAGAAGAACAAAAGCAAAAAAAAAGCATTGGTTTTCGTCTGACGTGGTCCGGGCACATCATTTAATTCTTTTTGCCCTCCACTGCTGTTTTTCTGATCGGATTAATCCCGCATCAGCACCCGCATCGAGCAGCATCAGCAGCATGAATCCTTTGGGTAGGTAGAACACTTTCTGGCAATCGGTCATCAATCCGCAATGCACCGTTAGCAACCGGCATCAATGGGGAGGGGTTGGAGGGGGCGATGCACCGGGCGTGTGTGTTTACGATACATATCTAAACGTTTCTCTCCGGTTCCTTCCGGCGACAGGATTTCTTACACTGCTTGCCCTGGTGGCGGCGGGATTCGCCGCAGCACCTCCGACGACACAGCGCACCGTCAGCAGCCACCTGACCGCACAGGACCAGGACCGGTTCGCGAAGGTGTTTGCCGAGGGACTGAAGTCGAGCGATCTCCAATCGCTGTACTATTCGTCTGCGAATGTGGCGCTGCCGGCGGGTGATGTCGTCAGCACTTGCAAGCGGCTGTTCACGCTACACGCCGAGTCGAAACTGAACGATTTCGAGAAAAACTTCTACCTCATCGGTGCTCGTAAGAACTTTGGATGCAAGGAGGCGTTACCGGCGAAGGTGGAAACGTCCGTCAAGACGGCCCTGGCGAAGGACGCCACCACGACACAGGAAATCTACTACAACCTCCACTCGGCCAAGCTGGCCGGCTTAGCGGTGGACGAGAAGGTACGTACCGCGCTCGGTAAGAATCTGCAGTCGGTGCTGAAGAAGGACGATTCGCTCAACTCGCTGGGACACGCGTTCGCCGTGGCTGTCGAGCTTGGCCCTGCCGGGGCTTTCGCGTACGATCGTATCGAGGAAGCGTTCGTGCAGGCGGATGAAGTCGACGGAAGGATGCTGCAGTTCGAGGGAGGCCTCAGCATTACGGCGCTCATAGTGAACGGAGGTTTCAAGCTGGCTACGGGTCTGTCCAAGCCGGCTCCGGTTACGGCCGAGCAAGCGGTTAAGTTCGCCACCTACTTCCTGTCGCGTGCCTCCGTCCAGACGCCGAAAGGCGTGAGTGTGCTGCTGGAGGCGTTGAAGCTGCTCGCCTCGCAGAAACCGATCGCTCCCATCTCCGTCAGGTTGGCCGGCAATGGGCAGCTGCTGCCCGAGTCGCCGGTACTGAGTGTGCGTGTGTGCGACTTGCTCGGTAAACCACTGTCCCCTGCCCTGGCCGCTCTTTCGACCACCATCGTATCACGCACGTCCGGCGAGGCGCTCGTTTCGAAGGTAAATCTCGTCCCGAGCAAGGACGACGCGACGCTCTACTCGTACAACCTGAAGTCGGCGGCCCCGTCACGCGGACAGTACCGCGTGGACGTCGAGGCAGCTCCGTCCTACCGCCAGCAGCTGCAGGTGAGCGTGCTCGGCAAGGTGCGCGTCAACTCGCTGGAAGTGGGCGTCGGTGACACCGACAGTGCCGCGTCGAGCGTGAAGCGCCACACGGTCGCCCATCCCTCGAAGCTTGCCACGCTCCTGAACGCCGACTCGCAGCAGAAGGTGCTGCTCAAGACGGTGCTGGTGGATGACGCGAGCGGCAAACCGATCACCGTGCATCAGGCGTTCGTGATGCTGCGCAACCAGGAAACGCACCAGGAGATTATCTTCGTGGCGGAGACGGACTCGAGCAAGGCGTACAAGTTCGAGATGGACGTCGGTGCGCGGGCGGCTGATTTCGGACACAAGAGCGGCCTGTACGAGGTGCGCCTAATCGTCGGCGACGCACTGCTGTCCAACTCTTTCCAGTGGCATCTGGCTGATGTGGAGCTGAAGTTCGCCGTCAGCGAGACGAAGCCTTCGACGGTAGATGCGGCCAGCGCGTCGCGCAAGCCGCTGCCCGAAATCGTGCATCAGTTCCGTGCGCCGGAGAAACGTCCACCGCGCTTCGTGTCCGACCTGTTCACCGCACTCTGCATCGCTCCGCTCGTGATTCTGTTCGGGCTGTGGATGAAGCTGGGCGTGAACGTGAAAAACTTCCCCCTGTCGCTCGGTGCGGTCGGGTTCCATCTCGGGCTCGGTGCCATTCTGGTGCTGTTTGGCATCTTCTGGCTGCGATTGAACATGTTCGAGACGATCCGGTACCTGATTCCGCTCGCACTGATTACTTTCATCTGCGGCAATCGGATGTTGCGCAAGATCGCACGCGGAAGTGGTAGCGAGAAGTAGAGCGGGGGTAGCGAGTGAGTGAGCGAGTCTCACGCAGCACTGTCCTTTTCAACCGAACAAAAAGGCTTAAGCAGTAAGGAAAACACAGAACCGAGCGCATGATGGATGACGAAAGAAACACAAGATCTCCTTATTGGCAGAGCAGGAGATAATTCACAGGACACGATAGAAGAGGCAGATGTATGGAACCAAAAATCATTCCCTTTCCATGCGGAAGATCGCAACAAGGAAGAAGATCTTGGAAGAATTTGAATTTTAATTCGCATGCTCCCTGTACCATCGTCAAATCTCCATCCTGGAGGCGATGTCGCTCTTGGACGACATGTAGTGAGAGAGCGAAACTTGCCACTGGGTTGGCTCTACACTTTCTGAAGTTTCTTCTTTTTTAGTTTGGAGCGTTACAGTGGCGAAACACGGTCACGGAGAGCAATAGACAAAGGAAGGACACACAATTAGGGCTTAATTTACACAGTGGCGCATAAAACTGAGGCAGACGACACAAAACGTATCCCTTGCAGGCGTCGAATAGGGGTCAATCTCCGCCTAACATAGTCTGTACAACGTGTGAGAAATAAATACCGGAGAAAAGAAAACTTAAACCGGCGTTCGTGGGATGTGGGTTATGGTTGGACACTCGCAAAATTGCGTTGCAAGTCATTCCCTTAAAAAATCTAACGAAACAGCTAAAAAAGATGACGTGGATTCTCGTAAGGTTAGCCCTCGGGCCACGTTACTTTGCGCTTGCTTATCAGGCGCTACAGCGACTTCGCGGTATTCATCTGCCGCAAAAGTTCCCCAAGCACGATCGTGTAGATCAAATAATTCAACAATATTGGCTTCAAAAGATTTCCCTGACTAGGTCGTCTGGTGTCATTATATTTACATGCCCTACGTAGGGTAAGTACCAATTTTCTGTTGAGATACAAGCAACAGGAGCGTTGCTATAGTAACAACAACATCAGAGTACACTATGGTGTGTGTGGATTTTCTGTATATAACACGGTAGCAGAACGTAGTTAGAAATCATTCCATTTCGAAACGTTAATAAACTTACTTATAACTAATATTTTCGGCCATGTACCAGTTTTCGCCGGGCAAACAAATCTCTAAAATGCAATGCATGAAGATTTACACTGCTCGTTTTGCAAACATAATAATAATTTCTACCTAAATGCCTAAAGTTTTGTACAAAGCACATCGATATTTTCCAGCATATATAAATATTTGCTCAAAGCTGGCAAAATTTCGTTCGGTGTGATGTATACCAATAGATCGGCAGGTAGCAAGAAATAAGAAACTAGAGCCAGAAAAAATGTAAAGTTGCAATTTTGACAGTTTATATTGTTTTATGGTTTATGGAATATCTCTGAGCTCTGAGTTCAGTAGAGTTAATGGTTTCCGGATTTTCTAATATCTTCAAAGATGCACAAAGTTTTCGTTGGCAACACGTGACGTTAGCAATCCTCACGATGTGCAATTTCTCATCTCATAGAAATAAAAATGCAAACTCAAAATAGATCTTTGTAGTAGATAATGGAAGTTTACTTTGTTTCAGTGTCTCTGCTGCTTGAACCGGCTCACTTTCTTTTTTTGCTGCTGCGGTTGAACATCTGGGAAAGAAATCGAGCCACCAGACTCGGGCATTTTGTGTTCGATCACTTCCCCCAGCACATCAGGCTGCGGTAGCATTACTTCGTCCTTCCGCACCGGAGGCTCCTTAGTAACATTCACTGGCGGAACGGGATGATGTTGCGAAGAATTCGTCTTGTTATTTTTTAGAATTGATTTCAATTCGATCGTTGGCGATTTTTTTTTGGATTCCTCTTGGGCGAGGAACTGCCGATAGAAGTCGCCCGGCGACTCTATCTCATCGTAATCTTCTGCTACCTTGTCATTATACCGCTCCGAATGAACGATTGGAAGGAAGAGGGTGTTGTTCGTGCGCGCGAAAGATTCCTGCTCATCATGGGGCGGTTCTTGATGCCTATTTGTGATCAGCTTTATTTGATCTTGTTCGGCAAACTGTACCACTTTTTTGCCGTTTTCCGGGTCGGTCGGCTGTGTACTCGGTTCGGGTTTTAGATGACGTTCCGCCGATTCGGACTCGTTTGATGGAAGCAAAAAGTCCAACGCTTCCTCCAGTTCATCGTGCAGCTGGTACAGGTCTACCTTCTGTACGAGATCGATCGAGTTTTGGTAGAGTCGCTGCCGGACGTCCTTAAGCTTCGCCTGGAACACCTTGATCTTTTCCTTCTTGGTGTAGTGTTTCGTTTCATTCAGCAGTTCAGAAAACTCGGTCGTAATGTCATCCTCTTCGTCACCTTCACCCTCACCATCTTCGTCTGTAGTTTCGATTTCTTCCTCTGCGACCGGATTGGGATTTGATGCGCTTGTCAAATTCTCAGTCGAGATCGGATCACTTTGGAAATTGGTGACGGTTTCACGCTCCACGGAACGTTCTGTTTGTTGGTACGCCGTTCGCTTGCGCTCGTTTATGGTAATTTCACCCCGCATCAGCCGGCCCAGCTGATCATCGTCGTCCACACCGGGCGCCAACCCCAACTGATCCATTTCCTTCTCCAACTCCTCGAGTAATTCCATTTCCTCCAACTTGGCAAATAACTCACTGTCACTTACTTCCTTCGCAGCATTCCTTTCCGCTGCCCGTGCTTTCGCCTCCCGTTGTTTACTTTCGCGCACACGACAACGATGCTCTTCGCGCCAACGTTTTTCCGTTTCCTCGTCGTAAGCTTCGATGATTTCCTGACCACCGGTTCCGGTACCGAATGCTTCACTCGTCAGTGGAACATCGAGCTTATCACTGTACAACGCACGCTCGCGATCGTACTTGAGCAACAGTTCGTTCGCCAACCGGATGCGACGATCGGCGATCGCTTGCGCCTGCTCTGTGGAACAGTCCGAGAAGTAACCACACCCGTGGCTCACCATAACCTCACCCGTGTGATACAGCTGTCCGGGAAGGAACGCTTTCGATCCCATCGGAATCATGATGTCCGCACGAGGTACTTTTTGGTACATACGTAGGTTCTCTTTCAGCTCGACATGCTCTCGTTGGTACGAGGTCCAGCGTGCCGTTTCCGCTTCGTTCGTACGTAGCGCCTAAAGGATGAAATGATACCAAATTTAACGACGAACAGCTTTGCAATTGAGTAAGAGTACTTACATCGGAGTAGGTTTTACTGTACAAATGTGTATGCTCGTTAGCCGAGTTTTCCATTGGGACGCGGGAAATTGTGTGCAGCTGGCCGAAGGAAAACAAAAATAAACACGGACCATGCCACCGCTGACAGCTGTCACTGGTACAGGCATGTTCAAATTGACCGTTGCAAGTGATGCGAAGATTCGATGAGCCTCAATTCCCCAAAGCCTCACAGAATCGGAATAGGATGCGGTATCGGCACGAGCCAGAGAGCGAAAAAAGCCGAACCAGCGTGAATTGTCATGGCAGCGGGACGATTCGGATGAGTAATTTGCGAAAACCATCAACGCATCGTTATGGATATGATTTATTTGCATTGTAGCCCATGTAACACATTCTCTGGCGCTAAAGCAGCTAATATTCATACCTTTATAATCTGCATTCTCAAAACGCACGAGACAAACGCACCTTAGCAACTAACGTAGTACTAAACAAAAAAGCTATAAGAAAAAATGAATGCATGTGCAGGATTCGCCCCGCTGCAAGCCCGTCATCTCACAGAATTTGTTTTTATTTCCAACACATAAAGGTAACCAACTCCTTTTGCCGTTTCCGGCTTCCACAACTCCTCTCTGTGGTGTCTTTTCTAGCTTCCACTCTTGCCTAATGCTGCTTTCGCGGGGTTTCACACGCTTACACTAGGTAACATTACACGGTTGAAATTAAACACTAGTTAAGGTAAAAAATAAAGACACTTGCTATGAAATGCTAAAAAAGAAAAGACAAAATAAATAGAAAAATTATCACATACAATTTGTTTGCTTTGTTTCGCTACCCTTCTTTAATCGAGCTAGCAATCCGGGTGTTCCCATTAGCTCTCGATGCTAGCTTCTACTTCTACACTCCCCATTGCTGCCCCGATTGCTGAAAGGTGAGTAGGATGCTGGCGTTTAAATTAAATTTCTGCATACAAACTCTGCTGGTTGCATACACCTGCGCGAAAGGGCAGCAGACAGGCAGGCAGGAGCTCTGTTCAGTTCGGTTCCTTCATGTCTAACAATCACAGCTAACTCATGCATAGCTTTTCGTCGCTTCGCAATGCGAGCACCTTTGCGAACTGCATATCTGTTTTGTGCCTCTTTTCTGATGCTTTGCATACAAGTGTAGTTCTAGTCAATTTGCCTTCTAAATAATAAACTCTCCACTGGCAGGTCTCCGTAACTTCATCATGTCAAGCACGTGCTCCATGGGTTAGGCTAAAGCCGTCACAATTCCTTCATTTGGAACGGCACTGCAGCACCAGACATCCAGACAGCAACAAAAAACAAACTCGAACCTAAACCAACATGGAAGCAACGCGATCAGAATGGCCATTTTCTGTCCGTTCCAAAGCACTCGTTGAAGCTTACAATTATAGGATGAATAGGGTTACTACTATCGTTTACGAATAAACGTTTCTTAGCTGTTGTTCATTTCTGGTTCTGTGTACGTGTATGCTATTGTTTATGCTATTTAGAAATCTAGCCGTCTTTCCTGTAGGGTTGCAGTGTTGGTTGCTGCTCCATTGCACACTGGAGAAAGCGGCGAATGCCACCAACTACTATCGATTAAATGATTTGGTTTTCTTGCTTTGTTCATATGCTCTGGATACACACCAGCTTCAAGCAGCTCAGTTCTCGGGAATGGTTGGCAGAGCTTGCTGAATCAGAGTCGCCGTGGGTGTGATCTTCCCGGAACCGGACGCAGACGACGTGAGTGACGATGCACCGGACGACGATGGCAAGGACGTGGTGCCGGATATGTCGTAGGCATTGAAATCAATTTCGGGCACCGGTTCGCGCCAGTAGTTGAAGCTGGTGTACTCGTTGTCCTCCTCCTCGATGTGTTTGATCGGCGGGTACAGCTGGTCCACGATGTAGGCCATGTTGGCGTAGCTGATGGGCGGAAAATGGAGAAGATAGATAGAAAGATAGAGAAAACGATCGCAATCCTATCAATTAAGATCCAGCCAAATTATGAAGACTGTGATGAAATGGTATTAATTCGCTTCGACTGTGTTAGTTACAGTGACGTTTGTTTCCGTTGTTAATGCCACCGCATCCAATTGTTCGGAAACAACACTAGAATAGCCTTAGAACACATACGATACACAACACAAAATGAAGCACCTTGAAATGCAACCAGACAGTGTTAAAGTTAGATGAAGCATAATATGGCAGAGCAGGCGATGAGGTTGCTAAAGCAGTTATAGGCCATATAACTGCTATAGGCCAACCGATATAGGTGGAGAATAATAGTTCTTCCTCCGACAGTCTGCAATCAGGGAGGAAACAATTCACAGAGCTCAACAGGTACGAAGATGAGTAGCAGTAGCATGGCACAATATAAATTACAGGGCATGATGAAGCATGTGCGGCGTGTGTGATAGGTACGTTACAGATAATTTGGTTAGAGCACCATCGCGTCTCCATCGCCATCGTAACAATGCTTACCCCGGCGTCGATTCCGTTGATGCCGATATATGCACACGGGGAACTTTGGGTTTGACATTTTTCTTTACTCTTTTTTGTTTTGTACCAAAATACGATGGTAGCAGATCTGCAGCATATCTGCCTGGTGGTTTAGAGAGATCACTTTGACTAGCGTCGATAGAATCTAATCGCAATTTCCGCACGTTAAGGACGTCCGAAAGCATGAGACTAATTTGATTGGCCGACAACAAACCGGGAACGTGTTGATGGCACATGATGACTGCCAAACCGTGGGGAACACGCAACAAAGGTCAGGGAAGTCGTAGAGAGCGCGGCTGTTGGCGGAGATCTTTCAGTCTGACAAGCGGCTAAAGAGAGCTATAGCATGTGCTTCACGCCCGCTGAGCGATAATCGGCAAAGCCCGATTTTGGCGAACGTTTGATTTTTATCGTCGGAATCTGCTGGCGCTGCTGCTGTGGGGTCTGCGGTCGCTGCTCGTCTCCACTCGTTTCGATCGGAAACTGCAACTGCTCGTCGTCGTCTTCCTCTTCGTAATCGTCGTCGTCCTCGTCGTAGTCTGAAAACTCAGACTCCGGAGACTCGAGATGCTCGATTGGTGGGAAGTAATCGTTCACTACCAGTGACTGGCCGGCATATCTAATGTGTTTTCATATGCAGCATAATATACACGACGATCGCATTCGCGATAACAATAAACCAAGAAAACATGAGTAAGCAAAAGCGAGTCGCGCGCACATTCGTTTGGGCAGGACAAACAGTAGGTTGTTTTAAGACGATCGTCGTTGGTTTTCGGGGTTGGGTTGTGGAACATCAAATGAGATACAGAGAGATATATAAAGAGAGAGAGAGTGTGTGTGTAAATGGAAAATAAAAAAGAACAAAAAACTAACATAAGTACCCACGTGCTGACAACCTCTCAAACGCGGAAAACTCGAACCAACGGTGCAACCAGTTTTCCCATACTTAAAACACAATCGAAATAGATGTCCAGTGGGAGATTATGGATAATGTAGATGTACAGTGTGTACAGAGTGTATGAGTGAACATGTGTGTATATGTACAATTTAGATTCCGTGCTAAAAGTGCATTCATCGTTTGGTTTGTAAACAATTATTCGGTTATTCGAAACCCCACAACAACCAATGCGCACACGAAATGTCCAGGCAAACCACAATCCACCTGATCCTGATCCTGATGATGCAATTTAGCAATATATGTAACACGCAGCAACTAGTGTATTGTGTGTTCAGCTTTGGAAGCTTATGCATGAGAAAACGCCGGTCAATGTTTGCTTGCTACTCTATGCTATTTCGTTAATTTTTGCCACTATTCTAAGGACATATATACACTTTTTCACAGAACTTCCTTTGCTTAACGAAAGTGATTAATGGCCGGGTGCTGTTTGTGTGTGTTTGGAATGAACGAAGCGATAAGAATTGTGTATGTGTTTTAGAAAGAAATAGTAAAAGGATAGAATGATAGTAGCAACTTACGTCGATTGGAATGTTTGAGTCAGTTCGTGCTTCAGTTCGCCCTTCGGGTTGATGGTGAAGATTCTCGACGTCGGAATACCAACAGCCCGGTACGCCCAAACATCCTACAAACGGTCGATTGTCTGTGATACAAACATTCTGCTCTTAAGATCCTATAGGCTCTACTACTCACGTTAATCCTGTTGCCGTATCCGGCGTAGAACGGGTTGCGCTCCGGGAACAGATCCCGAATGTCGTTCAGACAGGCAATCTTGAACTGTTCGGGTTTCTTCTCGATCACCTCGCGGTGGAACGCCGACATGAGAGAGGTCGGATTGAGCAGCAGCGGACCGTCCGGCAGCTTCACGTCTCCCTGCCGGATCGACTGCAGATAGCCGCGGGTTGTCTTCGCCTGGCCGATGGCACGAGCCGAAAGGTACAGCATTTTGTACCCGTTCTCTTCGATCTTCGTGAACAGTTGCGCTACGCCGATCTGATCCCACGACTTTCCCACCATCGGCAGAATGTGACCCAGCACATCAGATCTGCAAAATCATGTTCATCAATCGTTTGTTGTCCTTTCAGACTTAAATCTCGGCTTTGCTCTAACTTACTTGGTAATCGTTCCGTCGATGTCGGAGATGACCACCTTGTCGTTGTGCTTCCACTTGAACAGATAGCACTTGCAGCGTGTCGTGCCCTGGTAGGCAGTCGTCACACTGAACTCGATCTCGTTCATACCATCCAGTAAGTTCAGCTCCTGGATCCGTTCTGATGACAGTCGAAGCGTCTTACGATACTTTTCCCCACATGCGAGCAAATACATGCCCTTCTCGCTGCTATTGTCCATCAGAGAACCGGCCCCTGCTGGCATCGATTTGTCCATTACCAGCTCGGAGTCCTCCGACGAAAGGGACCCATTGTATCCGTCCTCCGTTTTCGATACGTTTTTGTACGTCGGGACGGTTGCGTCCATCGCACCGTCGTGGCTTTCATCGTCCGGAGAGTTGGAGCGCGAAGTTTGCGTTCCCACCGCAGCTGAACTCTTCCCGTCCGGACCACCATCGCTAGTGGAATCTTCCAGCGTGGTCGCCGTCGGAGTAGTTGGAGTCTGTGGAGCTCCTGTGGCCGATACTGGCTTCGATTCGTTAGAACGACGCCAGTACCACCATCGACCACCGGCGTTTGCTTGAGGTTGTTGAGTTTGTTGTTGCTGTTGCTGATGCTGAAGTTCCTCTTTCTTGGAGTCCTCCACTGCCGATCGGCCGCCACCATCGGTGGACGAGATTTGCTTCGTACTGGCCAGCATCTCGTTTGGTAGCCCACACTGGAAGGCTAGGATCGTCATGACTTGCGGACAGGCTACCTCCCAGTTGTAGTACTTGCCGTTGATGCGCACGACCAGATCGGGCGACTTGAACACACTTGGATCGGCCAGCACGTTCGCGTACTGCAACCGATGACGCTCGAACTCGTCATCGGAAGGGCCTCTGCTCAATCCCCCACAGAGAGACAACGCAAAGGAATCAATAGATTGGTCCGTGGGAGCCTTGGGACCACCACCGCCAACACTCAGCAGATGATCCCGATCGTCAAAATCGGAATCAATGCCCTTACCGCCAGGGCCATCCTCCATCGAGGTAGGACTTTGCGGGATCGACGTTCCATTACCACTCTCACGGTCCTCATCATCGCCGCTTCCACCTCCGCTACCACCACGCTGACCCTGCTGCTGGTGCTGCTTCAGCTTCGAAAACGACGGGAAATATAGCTGAGCGATTTCCGGTTCGTTCAGCTTGTCCAGATCCGATAGGTACATCCCATCCGGAACGCTCTGGCGCTTCTTCTTGTTGTTGTACTTCATCAAGCTCATTAGACCGGTCAGCATGGAGTTGTGCTGCGCCTGCTTTCCAGCCTCCACATCGCCCGACTTCGGTTCCACCTGCGTCGGAAGTTCACCCCAGTTCCACGAGTTACGGTACATCAGTCGTTCTTCCTCCGTGACTGGTTTCTCACGCTGCGACATCTCGAACTCGGTGTCACTCTGAATCGGCGTGGAAGGACGCGACTGCTGCGGACTAACGCCTGTTCCAATGTCCGTGTCACTGAAGAAGTGAATGTCGAGATCGGCATGATGGCTGGAGGTCATGGCAGAGCCACCCAGCACTGGGCTATCGTTGCCGTCTTTCATTTTCGCCGGGCTGCTGCTGTTGGTCGTATCCGGTACCTGCTGGTCCGGTACCCCATCCACCGTCGTGTCCTCCTTCGGCAGCGAGCTGCCACTGGTGGACGAAACGGTCACTTGCGAAGCCGTCAGACTATCCGTTTCGGTGCCCTCGTTCGGATCGGAGTGATTTGAACCGGCGCCCGAGCTACTACTGGCGGAGTTTTTGCGCTGCGTGTTTTTCTTCTTCATCAGCGACTTCTTCCTGCGCTTCTTCTTCGATTTGGAATCAGCTCCGCCGTCACCGGATGTTGCCTGTTGCGCTGTCGCCAGCACCACCGGGGCTACCTCCGTCGCCTGGCCGGCCGGTCCTCCCTCGGTGGTTGGATGCGCATCGATCGGTTTGAAGTGTTTATCCTCGACCAACTGATCACCACCGCTAGCGCCGACAGAGGCCGTCATTGCCGGTAGAGGAGTGCTGTTCTTCCAGTCAGCTGGACCTGTCTCCATGGCTGGGCCATCGTCCAATCCCTCCATGTGGAAGATCTGTTCCTGTTCGGCCGCCTCGGCAGCAGCATTCAGCTCCTGGCGCAGCTTCTGCGTCGTGTACTCCTTCTTCGTCAGCGATAGGTCCGGCCTGTTGGTGAGGTTGTCTGTGTGCCGCCGATGGCTGTACTCGGATCTTTGGTTTTCAAATTTTGCCCGCTCCACCTCGGCGTTCTCGTTTGACAGATCGACCGAGTTGCGCCGTAACCGGGGCAATATCTCTTCCTCCACGACATCGTCATTTTCTCGCGGAACGGCAGTCACTACTATGACCGCACCACCACCTTCGCCCACCTCACTTGTAGGTCCCACGACGCCGATGGATGCGCCGACCGCCTCCGTGTCTCCCTCCAGTGCCTTAAAGATGGGCCCTCCTCCAGGGCCATCGTTGCGCTGCACGCTCTCTTCGTAGTTGCTCAGGTAGGAGTGGCTTGGTATGGGGGAGGTAGCCATATGAGCCGGCACCTCGATGTCGTCTTCGGCGCACTCCTCCACGAAGAAGGCCTCGCCTGATTCTCCAAGCTTCATTTGGAGATCAACTGGCTCACCGTTCACCTCGATATCAACCACCTTCTCACGGCTCCGTAGCACACCGAGCTTACCGAAGCGCACGTGAAACGGTGAGCTTATGTAGGAGCCATCCGGTTGCTCCACGACCACCACATCTATGGCGCCGGTCAGTGTTGCTCCGTTGATCTCACTGTAGAACTCTTTAAAGTTACTGAACAAATTCACTATGCTATTCATCTTGCCGGCTTCGCTGTTTCGTTCTCCGTTCGCAAAGCTTGAGGAACTTGTGGCCGTAGGAGCGCCAACAATCTCTTGCGCACACTTGCTCTTCCTTACCGAGCAGACTCGATGACAGAACACACAGGACTATCTGGAAAAGAGAAGGGAAGCATGAGACAAAGAACAAAAACAAATCGAATCGCGTGCGATGTGCCATAACATAGATAAGATAAACGAACGATTTCAGGGGACCGACAATTCATATGTTTGACACAGCAGCAGCGAGCAGGATGAGCTGTTAATCGATAACACAACCTCATTGGAGTACGCGCGCTCAAGTCGTACTTTAACCTTTGCCCACCCAAACTTGGCACGCCAAAGCTGATAAACGCAGAACAGCGTTTGTTGTCGCAGCGTTTAATCAATATTGTTACATGACCGTTATAGCATGTGGAATATATCGTTGAAAGCAGTTCGAAGGGAAAGCAATACCCGTCGATGACGTATGTACGACGAAGCATGGTAAAGGAATTATTTCAACAGCATCAGGTTGCTTGTACAATCAAGAAGACGCTCTTTCTACCCTAGAACGTGTCCGTCTATCACCTGCCATTTGTCGGCGACGAGCAGACTAGTAGGGGAGAAAAACCACGTTTATTCACCGGTCGGATAGCTGATGATTCAACACATCGCTTCTTTGCAAACTCTGTTCTCAACACAGCAGCCGTTTGACGTCTATCGCCTTCTCTGAAGTCAAGCATGATGTTCCACTCTCCCGACACCGGAGTGTTGGTGAAATGATTGCCGCCAGTTAGTAGAGTCGGTCATTTTGTCATGTCGTTTGCAAGGTATGAAGAGCGTCCATTTGCGCAAAATCCACATGCGACACAGTGGCTTGATGACGCGCTGACGCAGTATGCACGACAGAAGCGAAAATTGAGATTGATTGCGAACGGCTGCGTCTAGTTGATGACTACGTTGGGTAACTACCCGACGTGACATGAACAAGATCGTATCGTGATCGACGCTCCGTTGCTATCCGCAAAGTCCAGCAGCATCCAGAACCAACTACTCCAACTATATTCCTTGGGCAGAAACTTCACTCAAAACCGATTCAAAGCCCTTTGTAATATCTTCCGGCTCAACCGACAAATATCAAACGTATTTATCACAATCAACGTTCACATCTACATAGTGTCGACCACTTTTCTTTGTCACGCGGTCCCTCCTAATATCCCGCTGCTGTATGCGCCCAATAATGGCGGTTAAGGTCGGTGTGCGCTTGCACGCGCGCCCTGCTACTGTTTTGCCTGCGTTAATTACATCATGGAAAGTGAAACCCAAGACCTTCGACAATGGAAGGCGGCAAGCAATTGCAGCCTTTTAACCCCAAACGGAGTGCGTATGGTCATTTTTCTTTCCAACAAAGAACGGAGTGTTGGCTCAACACACTCTCACGCATACGCGCGCAAAGTAATGAGGTAGAGCAGACGGAGCCAAACAGGCACTAATAATCGTGCATAGCTAAAAAGCACTTGTCCGTACTCCGTACAAGCTCGTTGTTGCAATCATCCACACCTCGGTTTGGTTGACGACTGTGGAATGGACAGTTTTTTTTTGTTAATTCTTGTTGCATGTTGTTGGCGGAAACATTTTCGCTGTCGCTTGCGATTCGCAAACCTTCCCCCATTTGTGATCGATTTGAAACAGTTGCTCTAGTGCTCTCGGACGGTTCTTTGGTTGACTTGTCTCTACTCCCGAAAAAAAAACCACTCGTTCTCTTTTTTAAGAGTTTTTTTCAGGTGGCGTGTTTGCGGGATGTGGGTCAACGGCTCCGGCAAGCAAACTCACTCACGCGATCAGCTGACAGCGGCGTAGCATCGACATCACCGACCGGCTTCTTGCGTTGCGACTCTCGTGCGCCTTGTCTCTATCGCTGCTTCATTTGCGCGGCTAACGATGATGACTGGTTTTCCAGAAGTATTGGCAGGGAACGAACGACGACCTTTGGACTTCTCGCGCGTCGCAAAGAAGAGCGTTCCGCTGATTGCTGCGTGTTTCAGTATTTGCGTGGAAGGCATTACGTCAAAAAGGCAGATTGCAAATATAGACGCCTCATTAATGTGTGCATATTCACCCCTCCCCCCCACCTCAGGCTTGTGAGTGTTCCAGAAGTGAGCGTCCATTAATGGCCAATTAATCGAGCTTTGTTGGAGGAGTATCCAGAACTGGTTTCCCGAATGGCTGCAGGGGAATCCCAACAGCTGGTTGTTTTCCGCTGAATCAAACGAACCCGCCGGGAAAGTTCTCCCGATCGTAAGTGGCCGACGCAGTAGAACTACTACAACACACGATCCCTTTTTTAATATTTGGGAACACACATGCTCCACGTGCCACTCATTTATCATCCCAGGTCCCAGGTACGACGAACGACTCTGGGTGTCCATGTGACGGGAGCGTGATTGAGCAATGGATCTATTTTTGGCCATCGGCCCAACAAGACACAGTCAACAGTCGACACGGAATGCCTTCCCAGGATATTAAAAATGATCTTCATGCCGGGAAAACTAGCTTTTTCGTTACGGAGAATAAAAACAACTCGCGATATTGACGGCGAAAACACAAACCGTCATCTACTGCCAAGGACAGAAATAGTTTCCGTCTTGTTGTCTTCGAACGCGATCCTGGCCGCGTTTTGCATTGGTGTCAGTGTCACTTACTGAGAGAGGGTTATATCTTAGGCTAGCATACGATGATGCGCTTTCGGAACGATCAATACATGGTAAATAATTGATATCAGTGCAATTGATCAAGTAACAAAGTACGTTTCTCACCTTATGCACCCTAGTTAGACAACGGTGAGGAGTAACACGACACAGAAGAGTAAAGCGTACTTGACCATCCCTCACGGACTGATGGACAGTCAGCAAAGTGCTCACTCTTTCTCGATGATTGCTTAAAACACGCGACTTCCCTGGACTATATCGAGGCGCTGTTCTTTGTTCGTTGGCGTGTCCAAGACGCCAAGAACCTGTTTCTACGCTGGTTTGGTTTGTTTTGGTTTTGGGCTTTGCCTACCCCACGAGCAACACGTACCACGGTGATCTCGAGACGACTCTCTCGCTCTTTCTCTTTCTATTACTCTTGTTGTCTATTTTCTAATCACCGCCACCGCCAACTACGCGTTGTCTTTCACTTTTACTTGCACGGTACAGTTTTCAAAGTCACCTCGTTCAAGTCACCTGCGACAATAGTTCACATTTTGACAGACGAGCTTGGATGTTTGTTTAATGATTTTTTTTTTAATGTCTGCACAATCCGTCCCCGAGAAGTGGGAAATGCAGTCGATGTACACGACTGAGATCACACAGAACTTATCCACTTCTCTCCCCAGGGATATTTGGAGAGATGATGATAACCGACACTTCCGTAGCGATTTACGATCGTTCTGCGAATGAATGAAACCGCGCGAGCTCTGTAGCAGTTCAACCCCAACCAGGCGGTTGGTTTGCTGCCCGTGTCGTAGTGTCTCATAGAAGCATATCCCCACCATCTACATTCGCCCAGAGAGACCACTACGATAGAGCGATTGCCAGTGTGTGCGTTTTTCTTCTTCGTTTATGTATGCGGTGGTGGTTGGAGGGAGATTGCGCTGCATCGGTGTGTATGTATTGCCCGACTTTAAAAGACGATACACACACACATACACGAACACGCGCGTACTCTACGCGTCGAGGGATGTAGCCTCACAACCCCCTGCACAGTATATGATCACGCCCGTCAAGATGCTCACCTACTCTTAGCAGCATGACGACAGAGATAATTTTTCGCGTAATTACGCGTGTCCGCAGATGGTCGAGACGGTCGTGTACCACACACAAACATGTCCCGATCATCATCACCATCATCATCAGCGGCAACGTCTCAACGCGATGAAGAGAATTACAAGTGGACATTATCGTCACTGGAAGTAGCTGTGATGAGCAATGATTCGATTCATACGCGTTTTATTGGCTGTTGGGGGGCGTGAGACGGAAAAGTAAATATGTTTTCCGTATTATAGAATGTGTGTGGCGTGCAACTTGAAGAGACTGGGTTTACTGAAGCATGGTCAATAGTTTTCGAATGAGCTACTTCATTCGGTCGCATGTAAAAGTAATTTCTGGTTCGAGCTCAATTCCATGATCCTTTCGTATGAAGTTCACAAGTGCGTGAAAATACCGAGATAGGTATAAAGCATAAGACCCTCGAGACGCTCGACACGAGTCGCCAAGCTATGGTCTAAAAATAGTCGATCAAACGGCATCTTGGCAGTGTCCCACTAACCGGCAAACAAACAAACGATCATTGTCCGATGCTCCGATGTTCGGGAAGCCTTACATCATGTCGCGACGCATCTGGTACCGTATCCGATCGGAAGGCGGAAACGGTGCCGGTGCGAGTTGTTGACAACACTGCATTGTTAGCATCCTTTCCTTCCGACTAACATTTAATGACTTTCAGATTGACAACAATCTCTACACCTGCCAGATCCTTCAAGAATAACCTATGCGTGTGGTGTATCCAGCGGGTGATGAGTTGCACGCACGGTGTAACGATATCCTGCAAGATACTTCACATGTTTCCCATGTTGAATTTGCACCGATATGGATTCCCTTTTGCATGCAGCTCATCCGAGTACCACAAACGCGTGCAGATCCGCCTGACACGCCGTGTCCGAGGAATTTGTTGCGCAAATGTATCCGCATGTGTAACACGTGAGCCGGCGCAGGGTCGCGCACACGAGTGATTGACCGATGAACGACCACCCTTAACTGTTTTCGCTCATGAAAGAAAACCAAAAAAAAAAAACACAACACAAATAAAACAGAAATTTTGTTTCCGAAACAAATCTTCTTGAACGCGCATCGGTCGTGAAATCCCCTCACCGCCGCAGTCCAACAGGGCTAGATGATTGAGAATTTGTGTGTGTCGTTTCTGAGAATTTCCACCCGACACACTCCAAGGTCGTCTCGCGGGTCGGGAGGGAAACCTTTTCTATCGTATGCCGACGGGTGGAACGGAAACCGAGTAGGCGAGAAACATCGCTTCAAATTTAATCGGGAGAAGCATAGCCTCCTTAGATCTTCCCGCACCTGTCAGATGGACGTCTGCCAGGACGAAGTCAGCCATCTCTGTCGTCCATGTTATTGTGTACATTCAAGCTATTCCTGCTACCTCTACGCAATTGTGATCGCAAGTGTTTGGCACCCGCGGCTTTGAAGGTTATCGTGTACATACAACACCATCACCGCCAGCATTCAGCAGTTTGTCGGAACCAACGTTTGCAAAATCCACAGAGCGGATACCACATGCGCCAACCCCACGGTCAGCAAGTCAAAGTGTGTTTGTGGCTTTGGTGCGTCTAATCTCTCAATTGCTTCATTCATTCCGCTGCCGCCAGCATTCACCTTCCGATCAGCCATTACACGCACCGGGCCGGTGTACCAACCGTGTGTGCGTGTCGTCTAGGAGAGCTCCTATTCTTCGACGCTAATTCAATCGTCGTCATAGAGAGCGTCACCTCTATCATCCTTCCCCTTCCATTCTGTGCCACCTCGCCGATGGCGACGATTTGCAAATTTTGTGATACGCAATTTCTCGCCAGCGGCTTCTTCCGTCGTGCGATTTCTTCTCTTCCAAATTGACCACATTCTACGTCTAATTCGGGACGAACTTCGATCGTGCCGCCGGTAGCGTCTTGAGCGTTGCTGTCGGAATCGTATTCAGATTTATTCATCCGCCGGCTGCCACATGCTTCCCCGCCTGCTAGTTGGTTCTTTGTGCTTCGTCTTATCGATTAGAGCAAAAAACACACACACACACACACACTTCCGGTAGCGCTACCGGTCCGCCGCACGTACGAGGCTAAACATGATGTTCGGAACACCGGACCAAGAAATTAGCACCCTACTTCCCCGGTAATAAATTCAATCGGCTAGAACGCACGCGTTCGATCAACACCGGAGCCGCATTCTAATGCATGCTAAAATGCAACCCGTAATCCGATCGCCATGGGCTAACTGTTGTTTATGCGTACCGCACGGACTAGAAAAGGAATGAAAACAACCACCAATAATAGAGCGCGCGGTTGTTTTGAAGCGAAAAACGGCAGAATAAACGTGGCCCCAACACTCCCACCGGCACATTGAGTTCTCACCTCCGTGGCACTACACGTGACAATGTAACTGATCTACCCTCTTAGCTGGCCGTCTCGAAACGGAACAACAACAACACGATGTGGTGGTGTATGGCCTTCGGGGCCGCCCCCGCCACTTTGGAGTACGATGGCAACAATCACTTGCAAGCTGAGAAAGTGACTTCCAAGTCATGCGTGTGTGTATGTGTTGTTCCACACATGTTCATGTATATTGTCATGTGTGCGTTGGCGTATCACGCGATATTTACTTGCGTGGGTTTGTTTACCGTTACTTAACCGATCCATGTGTGATGCTGGAGTTGATGAGATATCAATCATCTAACAGATCCGACAACAAGATTTGCCGCGAAATAGAACAGCGACCGATTGAGCGCCTGATCAAGAGCGTATGGAGATTCTGTATTGCGGAAGATCTGGAAGATCAGATTTGTGACAACGTCTGCTGATAATTCACCAAATAAGGGTGGTGATCGTATGGTCCAGGGGCATAGCGCATCTAGTTTACACACCACAGGATGTGGGTTCAAACTTCTGTTTGATCATTTCAATGTATGCGCAGCAGGATCACTACTACTCAGCCTGCGATAAACAAACGTATCCAAGTAAACAAAGTTTAATTCCCTGCAGGTTACACGCAATACCGTTCACAATCAATCGATCATACGATCATTCTTTACTGGGAGCTCTTCATAACTCACGCGCAATTTCTTTGCCATGGAGTTTATATTTGCATACACCTCCATCATTTGCGGAGATCGCACGTTTTTCGCACAATCTCTCCCCCGTTTCCTGGACTGAACTTTAGTATTGCTGGGATATCGTAAACAACTGCGAGTTGCTGCGCCGGTTGCAAAGCCGCAAACAACGAAGAATGCAATGCGTCGCGAGCCTGCCCCTCCGCTGGTCCGCTTGCGAAACGTGACGTGACGAGGATCATGAATGAGCTTCAACTTTTCAGCACACAACAGTGTGCTTCCTCCCAATTGCCGTAAGCGATTGGAGCTGACTTCCGTCTCTCTCTTCGTCCTGCCCTGTCTCGTCCTCCATCATCATGCGTTTAGGCCGTATATCAAAACAATGTTGGCGCCCATGTGGCGAGATGCTTGCGGGCGGCTGTGCCGAGAGCGTATATCTCTAAATAACAGCTAAACAAAACAACAACCAGTGCTGCCAACAGCACCGACCCGGTCCGGCTGTATGAGGGAAGCGCGGGCTGCAGTGGCGAGCGCGAGAGTTATTTTGCGTTAAATGCTTTTCTTGGGGGCCCGACCACTTCACGCGCAAACAAGCTAGAACGACCGCGGGAAATACGACGTCAACGAGACGAGGATTGAGAGGGCGATTAATGGCGGGCGAGCAACGAACCAACGAAGGTCAAGCCGACACAATGTAAGTATGTGAAGGTGTTGGCATAGCCCCACGCCATACTCCGGGGTACCCGAGGTGCGCCATGCTTTTGAGCAGTGTAGAGGGTTAGATTAGATGGCGGTATCGCCGCTGCGAAGAGAAACTAAATAGCAAAAGAAACAACAACTGATTACTCTTTATCAGTGCGCGGGTGTGTTAAGTTTGTTCCTCCGGTTGACTGTTGCGAAAAGCACATGTCATCCTTCCAGCTGCGCAGATTCCGATGCCAGCCACTGTTATCAGCTTACATATAGGAAATGAGAATATGCTGCAGGGATCATTATTACTACTTCCTACCAATCGCAATCAATCCCCCCTTTCTGGACTCGTTACTGCCTACCTCAGCGCTATAAGGTCGCAAAGGTCCCAACCACCTATTACGTGTGCGCCAACAGACCAGACGTGCCTTTCTGGCGCTGACCAATGGCGGGCGATTCAGCGCCGACAGGGTTCCTAAGAGTTGCTCCCGCATCTAATGCCGTGCTAAAAATCGCGGCGTAATTTGCTGCCGGTTTTCTGCCACCAAACAAATCTCGATCCGCGCAGCCTTTTCCCCTCGCCGAAACCGACCCCCGGCAGACAAGCAGAAGTGGATGTGTGCGTGTGATCTTCAGCCAACCAAGGGAGTGCTTACTCCGTGTGTGTTATTATTCTACGGCGCGCGTCAGCGAAAGTGGTTTTGTCTATGTAGGGACGGATTGGTGGCGAACGCGCATGAGTCGCGTGATTTGGCGCACTAGCGCGGCGCTGGATGTGCAATCCGCATTTTTCTGTTTTTTTTTTTTGCTAATCGGAACACGAAGTGTTGAGGCGGCCGGTGCATACCACACCACAAACCAAGTGGGCCTAATGTGCGCGGTGGAAGCGGAAGACTATATTATGGGCGCTAATCTAATCTTGCCGACGGACTCTACACAATCTGTTGATCCTTCGTGATCCCCCTCCACTTGCTGACCTTCATCAAACGTCCACCTGACTTGTGCGTGCCAGGGATGTAATGTTCCAAACAATCCTCTCAAGTGACGTCAAACGTCCCACTGACTTCCTTTTTTAGCTTCGCTCAGATCCGGGCGCTCGGATAGTAAATGGAAAATGAACCAATTAGTACGAGTGCGACACAACCAGTGCACGATCGCGATGAAGGGAAACAAGGCGTTGGCATATGTTATCAGATTATGCTGCTCACGTCACCGATGAAACCTTTGTGGTTACCGGAACCCAACGGCCGGAACCGGTTTCTGGCGTCTACAGTCAAATTATGTTTCCATTTAAAACGGTTCCCCGTGACCATGGACGGCGTTCATTGACATTCTAGAAAGCGGGTAGAAATCGTCGTTCAACCCGAAACTTTAATCGCATCTCTGGTGTGGAACTGTTGTAGCTGATAATGCCAACTTCAAATCACCCATGACACCGGGGGAGGGGAGTAGTCACGTGCACGACTGTTCAGCAGCAAGCCATGAACTGAAGCGTGTGTTTCGCAGCTAAACAAGCAATTGGATTCCGTGCGAGGTTGAAAAACAACAGTTTAGAAACCAGCCAGAACCACCATCTTATCGCATTGATTAGCATCATTAGAATATCTAGTCACTCTCAAGGATATGAAGCGAAGACTTCATTTCATGCTGAATTGTTATTTTATCTCCTACTAGGAGCGGTTGCGAGAGTACAATTGGAGTAATTCCATTCCTCAGTTCTTTATTCGCCCTCTCTTCATCTTTTTTCACCCATGAGTCATCGCTTTGCTTTTGTTCCACAGTACACAGACAGAGCAGCATAGCATGAACACTTCTGTTCTTCTGCAGGTTTCTTCTTGCCCGTTACATGCACACGATGTATGCATTCGTGATGCAGGATTCGACATGATTTTTCCTGCACAAACGCACAGCCATCACACACGCGTGCGAAAAGGAAGGAGAAGCCTTTGTTATAATGCATTTTTTTGCATCATCTCCGACATGGGACTTTGTGGTGTTGGTTTCCTCTGACCATTCTCATAATGAATCGGCCCGAAGACGGAAGACAAATGGACGGAAAATTTATGTTTAAAAAATGCGGTTTTTGCTTCCCAAGGCCTCCTACGACTGACTTGGTGTTTGTTGAATTGAGATAATCTGTTGTGGTGTTTGTGTTACTGGCATTCCTTCGGCAGTCTCTGGTTCGCGTGAGTTATGGCCCATATAAAAATTTCTCCTCTTACCCGGAGATGGTCGCCGGTCTTCGGCAAGTCTATTCGCTCCCATTATGATGCAGTTGAATTGTAGCAAAGCTTGCAGTTTATTAAACTTGTACCATCATCGAGCTTGTGCACTTGAACATCATCGAGCACCATACGAACGTTTATCGCACACGACGTGCATATCTTCTGCTTGCCGGCTAAATCTGCAAATCAAATGGCTTCTACAGAGGCCCAATTCACGGCCACCACCCTAGCCGGCAAAGCCTACTGAAGTGGTGGTGGTGGCTGGTTGGTTCGTAAAAGTGCCGAGATGCGCAAGTGCCGTTTCTGCTAAGGAAGCGCACATTTTGGGACAGATCGATGACCTTCGGAAGAATTTCCACTGCTCCCGGAAGGAGTCGATTTTATCGATTCACGTGCTCATGCAGCCTGCAGACACCCTGGAAGGGAAGGGTTCTCTTTCGCAGGACTCGTCGGATCGACACACCCTGAAAAGTTTCACCGGAAATCGTACGACTCTCGTACGATGAGGGTGGCGCGATGTGGAGCCTTCGACCGGTCTTGGTAGGCTTGCTTCTGCACAACCCTTTACGCATGGGGAACGGGCCGCTCGTGCGATGATATGGCGTGATGCATTTGTGTCTAGCGTCGCTGCGTTCGAGGGGAAACCAGCCGGACTCGGTGGCACCAATACTACCTCAGGTGTGCTCCCCACTGCCGTGAACATGGTGGCGCGTTCGACGCAAACCACACACGGACGGACCGCTGAGAAGAAGCTGCCAAAACAGCTGCTGCATACAGCAGATTCGCGGCTTGTTCTTTGTTTACAACGAATTTCTTACTGCGACAGACAAGCAGGCGTAATTGATCGATTATCGATCGCTCGGTTGCATGCAAAGTGCCGAGACTTCAGCTCGGCATGATTCAGACGAATTTTCTCTGCGAGGAAAATGCTCGCAATTAAGCCGGGAACGTAATACGCGTCGAAAGCGTTAGCTCGGGTCATCGGCATTCGCGTTTCGTGGTGGGGCACTGGCCAGATTATCGATTTTTCTCCTTATTGCATGTAAATGGCAAACTACGGACCGGGCATCTTTTACTTACCACTAACACGCTCCGGGAGGTAGGAAAATCTACCGAAACGCCAAGGAACTTCTGGTAAAACGAATATGATGCAAGCAATCCACACCGATCGCTGATGATTTCTTTCCGAAATTTCACTGACTATGCACACACTTAGCACAACTATTTCCGTCGGTTTCGCAACCCGTCCCTAACCCAGAACGATTTTTTCACGGGAAAATTCCCGTTTTCTTCACACTACGGTGCGGTGTGGAAAATGTGGAAACAATAACTGCGTTTATGACATCTAGCCTTCTTGCGCTAAGAAGAAAACACAAATTTCCTAGGAATTGACAGTACTTCAAGGGTTTAGGAATCCGGCACTCAACGGATATAGTGCCGTGGCTGTCATCTGCGACGGAATTCAAATTTACTGTTGTGTGACCTTCCCGAATCCCGTGGAATTTATTTCATCAGAACTCCTGAACTTTAAAGAATCATCATTACGTTGCGCAATCATTACCGCAGTAAAGTTAATTTCGATTTAAAACGAAACAAAGCTCAAAGCTGTAAATCTGTAGGCAATTCTTGATCATCTGGAACGTGTTGCTGCACCAGATCACCTACGTTGGATACTGGATCATCCGTTGCAGGCGCGTTGCCATTCCCAGGAGATCCGAATCGGATCGCCCCGTCTCTAAACATGTGGAAAAACATGTACAACGTCGATATGAATCAATCCACCTTTTCTTAAAAATTTACTTACCCATCTTGAGGAACTGCCGCTATAGAAGCCAGAAAAGCTGATAGAACAGCAACGACTATCACAAACTTTCGGTTAAACATGCTGCTTACAGTTCACAAAAATCAACTGAAATGCCGAAATCGTGCTGCATGTAACTTTTATATTATCGAATTATTGTAAAAAAGCACATACAGTTAGAACAATGATGTTCACAAAAACGATAACCTCAAGCAGGGCCGAAATTGCGCACAGCTGAATCTATTGTTAAATGTGTCGCGTAAATCGTTGACTCGGTCACGGTGGCTGAACCAGCGTTATTGAATTTTAAGCACAATAAACTTCCATAGATATGAAATTGAAAGTTGAGGAATGAAAACAGCAAAAAAGAGATTCCATCAACTGAAACGGAATATAATTTACATAGATAAGTCGAGCAATGCTGTTCGTTACAGAATTTTCCAGAGCAAACTCATGCTCTCATGTAGATGGTCCACAAATAGGAAAAAAAAAACGAATTAAAAAATAACTCAACAAAAAACGCATTCCCGCTATCCGTTATTTAAATCTTCTGGGAAATTGAGGTGAAATTTTCAACTCGATCACATAAACCGGAGCGCCATTTTGACAGCGCGAATCCAGAGCCAAACATTGTTGTGATAAGAGTGCACCAAAATCAAGATTGCGTACGCTAATTAATGCAGTAAAAAGCAAGTAATATAGAATTTACCGGGTTTCAGTGTCCGTTGTAGTTATGTTTTATCCTCTAACCTTTGATCGAAAAAATCAATCAGCAAAATAAAAGCCTCGAAAGTGACAAACTGTATGGTGCAAACAGTAGTTAACTGGGGAAGTGAAACGCGATCGTACGGATTCGCGACGTAATTGGTGTTTTGCGTTTTTCTGCTATTGTTTCTATTGCGCGCGTGTGTGTGTGTGTTGTGTACTATAGGTGTCTTTTACTACAATTGTTCGTAAATAATGGTAAGTAATGTTCAGCCAAATGAACCAGAACAAATAGACCGAACTACCGCTGATACGATTGCTCTTATCAATGTACATAGAGTTATCAGGACGAGGAGGAACAGGTGGGATCGTTCCCGAAGGACTTTGGGTATGGGGACTTTGAGCACGAAAGTGACGGCAACCGGACGTCGGACGACAAGCCTCGAATACTGCTGATGGGTCTGCGGCGCTCCGGCAAGAGCTCCATCCAGAAGGTGGTCTTCCACAAGATGTCCCCGAACGAGACGCTCTTCCTCGAGTCGACGAACAAAATCGTGAAGGACGACATCAACAACAACAGCTTCGTGCAGTTCCAGATTTGGGACTTTCCGGGTCAGATCGATTTCTTCGATCCGACGTTCGACTCGGACATGATATTCGGTGGCTGCGGGGCACTCGTGTTTGTGATCGACGCGCAGGACGATTATGTGGAGGCCCTGACGAAGCTGAACCAAACTGTCACCAAGGCACACAAGGTCAACCCGCGCATCAAGTTCGAAGTGTTCATCCACAAAGTGGACGGCGTGAGCGACGATTTCAAGATGGAATCCCAGCGGGACATACATTCGCGCGCGACGGACGATCTGATCGATGCGGGGCTGGAGGGTGTACACCTGAACTTCCATCTGACATCGATCTACGATCACTCGATCTTTGAGGCGTTCTCGAAGGTGGTGCAGAAGCTGATCCCACAGCTGGCGGCGTTGGAAAACTTGCTGAATCTGTTTATCCACAATTCGGGCATTGAGAAGGCGTTCCTTTTCGATGTGGTGTCCAAGATCTATATTGCAACCGACGCGACACCGGTCGATATGCAGAGCTACGAGCTTTGCTGCGACATGATCGATGTGGTAATTGATCTCTCCTGCATATACGGGTAAGTGGGATATCTTCCGCAAATCGCGGCGAGAGGAAGCGTCATTTTCACATTGCTTTCTTTGTAGCTCCCGCGACAATCCGGATGTGCCGGCGTTCGACAACCAGAGCTCGAGCATTATCAAAATGAACAACAGCACCGTGCTGTACCTGAGGGAGGTGAACAAATTCCTAGCCCTCGTGTGCATCATCCGCGAGGAAAGCTTCTCCCGGCAGGGTGTGATCGATTACAATTTCCTATGCTTCCGCGAAGCCATCACACAGGTGTTTGAGCTGCGTTTCAAGCACCAGAAGCTGGAGGCCATCGAACAGGACTCGGACACGATGGAGGACCTAAGGGATTTCGGCCGGGGGGACGTGATATCGTCCATGAAACGGTTCCAAGATTGAAGCCAATGCTGGGATGATGGCCGTTTACCTATTGTCTGCAATCAAAATTATGTAAAAAATGACAGAACATCAGGGAACTGTGCAAAGTAGATTTCCAGGCATCAGTGGCTTGCTTTTTCGGGTGGTGCTTTTTTATATGTTTATGTCTAACACGAATGGAATCGAAACGAAGTCTTTGTTACCGTTAAATTTTTGTTTAGTATCTAGTATGCCGTGGTTTAACAGTGGTGAGCAGAGCGTATATTGCAATGAAAATGGCTCTCTCGCGTTGCGAGAAGACATGTATACAGAACCGTGCCGAGGAACAATCATTTCCTAGAAAGAAAATAGCTGCAACACCGTCGAATCAGTGGGGAAAAATTAAGGTTAGTAAAGTTTTGATTTCTTTATTTTATTATGTTTTTTGCTTCGCTTGTATCTCTTGTTTTGTCCTAGCACTATTACAATCAATGCTAATCTTAACGTGCCATCGCTCTTCTGCCACGGTGGCACGGAAATCTTCGATGCTTAGTATAGATCCATTGTTTGCTTACATTCTAATATGTACGCAGGAGGGTAAGGGAAGGAAAAAAGTGATTTAACAATTGGTAATCATCATAGGAATGGGGAAGGAAAACTACAACTCAAATTAGTGAAAATACAATGAAAGTCTACTGCATGACCAGGTTCCTTCTGTTTGCATGAAATAGAACCTTTCTTAATTAGCAACTGTGCACTGTATTGGCATGCTTTATTTTACTATGTTTGTTGCTTTGCTTGTTTTGCGTTTTTCGTACGTCCTCCTACTCTTTCGCGCGTCTTAAAACACAATCTAATTCTTAACGTGCCACAACTTAAGGCGGCACCGAAATCTTCTTGTCACCTTACTCTAATATGCGGGCCAATAATGAAAAATTATTATATAATAATGACAATTATTATGGGAATGAAAAAGATAAAACGAAAACAAAAGAAATTTGACGAAAGTCGAAGACACACTCACCAACTCATGAATGTGCGCGGTGCGATCGCCAAAAGAAACGATCAAATTTAAAGTTACAAAAATTACAGATTTTGAGCGTCTTTAAAGGTAGCAGGCCGCCTTTGTATCCTGAACGAGACGAGTTAGTGCGGCTCTGGTGGGAAGTGCCATTTGCCGAAAGAGGTTATACAATTGTTTGCTTTATGTTTGTTTGTTCTTGATGGAAAGAGGCCTTCCGTCGGGGGTTGTGTGAACGATGAGTTTGGTCGAACTATGCGCGCACACACATATACCGTACCGGAGGAAGAGCGATTCTTTTATAAAAAGAATTGGTTGCATATCAGCGCGCGTACATGCAGGGTTCATCAGCTGTTGGTAAGACCAATCGTAGGGCGGTTTTTTCTTTGCATGTCTGTTGTTCTTTTTTTGTTTGTTTAATCGTATGCTAGCAAGCTGATTGTGTGACTTAAAACACGCTCCACTTCAGGTAACAAACGATGAAAAAATCATTACGCTACAAAAAGAAAACACACACATAATGGTTGATAAAGGCAACACATGGCAGCGACCAAACGAAAATTGGCCCACCGTTCGTTGTATACAGTTTTTCGGGTTTACAGTTCAGCCTCTGTGTTTGTGTGTGTGTGTGTGTGTGAAATGCTCACTCTTCATCCCTGAGAATGGGAGGGGGGGGGGGGCTCCAAAACGGCGCCACTCACTAAACAGCGTGCCCAAAATGCTGTTTTACCAACAATGAGAAAAACACGTACGCTCTACTACCACGTGGGATTTACAACGACGCTAGTCGAGCAATGCTCCAAAACAAAGTAAAAAAAAAAGAGAAAACAACGCGTTGTGCAGATAAAACGTTGCTGCGGTTGCTGTTGCTTCTACACAATATCAATTGTTGCTCTACTAAATGAGGCACTTGAGTGTGTGTGTGTATGTGTATGTAGATGACGATGGTCCAGTCTAACAACTTCCGGGAGGAGGGTATCTTCTGTGCTAAGCGCCCTCGGGTATGCTGTTCCTGTGTAGGGGTTTGCGCTTGGCGCACAATATATGCACAAAAGACGTGCACTACTACAAAAGTAATCATCCAAATAGCAGAAGAAGGAAAAAAACACATCGATAGCCAAAAAGCTAGGCCATTTGCAGAAAGCAATTGCAGGCAAGGCAGTCTGTTTTCCAGTCAGCGACTCTCCCGCGTGCGTCTAATGAAATAATTAGTTTCCCGTCGGCCTGATTGCTTCATGTTTTGCGTGTTCCACGGGTGCTCGCTCTAGCCAACACTCTATCCCTTCGACTCTCCACACTCTCTTCCCCGAGTGGCCGAGTGGTGGCACCGCAGGCCTAGGCGTACAGGGCAAGGATGTCCTCGATGGAGCTCTTGGAGCCGAACACGAGTGCGGTGATGCCGAACACGAAGACGACCACGTTCTTCCACACGATCCAATTGCCCGGTCCGAAGCCCTCCTCCCAGTACGTGACCATCTCGATCACGATCGGAATAAGCAGACCGAGGATCGAGAAGCAGAACGCCCCGATCAGTCCGATGAATGGTCCGATGGTTGGGACGGCGACGGCAAGGAGAACGGCGGCAGTGACGAGAATGGTGCGCATGACGTACTCGACCAGCTTCGGCCGCTTGGTGAAACGATCCTTGATGGCGACCCAGCCAATGTCGAGGCAAACGTAGAATTGCAGTCCGAACGTGCAGTACACCGCCAACGCGATCAGGATCTTGACGGCTTGAGCAGGGCTACATGGAAAGAAAAGTAAGAAACAGGAGGGGAGGGGGGGGGGCGATTAGTCTTTGCTCACACATACACACACTCCTCTGGAGAGTCGTCTGACACGAAACTTACATCTCCTCGGTGGGCAGATTGAGCGTGATGCTACCCATCGCCGCATCACCGTACTTCACGTAGCCGAGGAACCCGAGCAGAATGTAGATCAGTGTCACGCCGGCCATACCCTGGTTCAGCACACCGCAGATGCCGATAAAGTTCTGGGGCGTCTTCATCTGGTTCTCGAGCGGCATCACCACACCGATCGCCTCCATCGCGAAGATGACAATCGCGAAGAACGCGGGCCACTGCATCACCGGCAGGAAGAGGGGCCGCTCGCTGACCGCCGGCATGTCCGTGACGAGATAGTAGAACGTGATGCCCAATCCAACGCCCATGAACACGTTGGCCACCATCGAAACCGGCGCCAGATACTTCAGGTTCGGCACCCACGACAGCAGGATCAGCGGGACGAGCAGCAGCGCGATCATGACGCGCAGATTCAGCGGGCTGCCGTAGTAGTGCTCGATCACCTGCTGGAAGTTGGTCGCGATGATGACGGTGTACACGGCGCACGTACCGAAGTACGTGATGAACAGCCCGTAGCGGATGCAGTAGGACGTCGGCATGCCCCACCGGCGGCCCCAGGCCGGTCCGTTCTCGAACGCCACCTCCGCGATCTCGGAGAAGCTCATCGCCGTCCGGTGGGTGCGGCGGTACAGCGTGTGGCCACACTTTACCAGCACGTACGCGCAGTGCGTGCAGATGAAGGCGGTGAGGACGGTCGCGAGGATACCGCCGGCCAGACCGGCGTAGCTGAACGCGACCGGCATCGCCAGGATACCGGTACCGAGGGAGGCCTTCAGCAAATGCGTCAACGTTTCGCCATCACTGTTTCGCGGGAGATGGCAAAAGGAGAGATAGTCAGCGCCGTCAGCACCCGATCCATCCAGTGGCAACGTGGCAATGTACTCACGTGGTTGGGTGGTCCAATTTTCGCTCCTTGAACGGATCGAACTGTAATGTCCCGTTTGCTTCGACATCCGTTTTGGCGGGTGTGAACTTGTACCTGCGCGCGGAGGATCAGAAGAAAAAAAAAGTATAATGCATTGCGTTAGAGAGCGTAGAGGTGAGGCAAGTGAACATGCAAGCCCCTTACGGGCATGTATAACATATGTAATTGCTAGGAGCATGAGCGTATAACACAGAGGAACGGAGCTAGAATTTAAAGTTTTGCATAAATAAAACGAAACATTCTTAGGTGCGCTTTCGCTGTCAGCTTGTCTCATGCCTCACGAAGAACTCATGTGCTCCGACACGTCTGACAACGCCCCGGAGGCGTGTTGCGTCAGCCAAATTCTTCATGCGAACCGTCGTGTTTTCCCGCTTCATCACTTTTCTGTACCTTATATCCATGTCCATTTTCTCTTCATTGTTATTGTTATTGTTGTTGTTTGAGGACGCCATTTTGCGGAGGAGGTGATGATACAGTTCTCGCTTTCTTCCAGCGAACACACTGCACTGCAAGGCACGCACGCACACACACACACTGTGGGGATAAGTGATGTTTTGGGTCTTTGGACACGTTTCCAGACCAAACAGACGTGGATCTTCGCACACCCCAGCGAACAAAAACGCTTTTCAAAGAACACTAAACACCAGCAATGGCGGCCGGTTGGTTGGACCGAAAAATGCTTCCTGCTCGGTTGACGACCGCTTGCGTACTGACCAAAGCGCAGGGGGTTTGGTCCTGGTCGTTGGTTCGTTTCGGTGCTCGGTGCAGAAATTAAAGCCAACCCGCCGCCGCTTTCCTCCCAACGCAAGCCGTTCTCTTCACGTCGCCTCTGGACCATCAGTGACGGACCTACCGGAGGTGGTGGTGGCAGAGTTGCTCCCTCCACGCGCGCCACACTGGTGTGCACGCACGCTGGAAGATAACATTTTTCTTTCGATCTCTTCTGTGGCTTTTCAACGTGTACCAGAACAGCAGCAGCAGCAGCACGGGAGGATAATTTTCGGCAACAGTGGCAGGAGCAGGCGACCGAGGACCATCGCACACCACAGGGTATGACAGAGAGACATGAGCATGCAGGCGCTTGCAAGAGATGTCTTTCCGCATATACGCGCGCACTGGTTCACCTCTGCGAGGCTGTTATTAACCACCGAGTACCTCTGCCACGAAATGGGAATGGTCTGAAAAAGGCGGACAATGCAAAGCCTACCTTTCGTTGCAAGGAAATTGCAGCGAAAAGTATGACCGATGTTGTCGCGCACCGTGTTAATCCCCTCCAAAACATAAGCAAAAGCGAGACATTGCATCGATCGCGTCATTTTCCTCGGTCACAAGGGGGGAGCCTAGTCCCCTCACCTGTCTTACTTTCGACGCTGAGGACAACAACTCAACGAAGAGAAAAAAAAGCAGACGGACCGAGGGCGTGGTATACTTTTCCCGTTTTTTTTTGTGTATACATCGTAGCCACCGGCGTAAAAGTTTGGCTGCTGACCGTGTTTCGCAAGGTTCTTGAATGCATCGCATCGCTGCATCAGCGCTACCACCGTATGCAAAATGCACCGACACATAATCAATCGAGCGCGTGAAAATTGGCCAGTTAGATTTAGAGCGCCGAAAAGCGGGCCCAAAGCGGCGAAGGGAAATAATGGGAATGCATGATTGGGTGGTGCGAGGCGATTATGCAGTGAGGGAATAAGACGTTGCGATTATTATTCAAACGTCATGCAGCGCTATTGGAGCTACTGCTGTGGGTTCGTTTTCTGTAGTTCATTAAAATCGAACGTTCCAACTGCACCTGGGTGCAGATTGGCGGGCTGGTACGATTTGGTTGCCCCCTTCGATGCAAGTCAAAAACATCTTATACACATGCATGATCAACAACGTCGAGTACGGCGAGTAATATGAAGTGTCTAAGAGGCCGACAACGAAATGTCACTTTTCATCTTCGAATCGGTCCGCTCTCTCCATCTTGGTCTTCTTACTGTTGAACCCTCCAGATTCTCCAGTGCGCTCGGGGGGGTTCGGAATTAATTTATTCCCCCACTATCGCGGGCTTCCTCCAGCCAGATTCTCCTCTCATCTACGGCTTTTAGTCCTGAGTCTGCCGTGCAGAAAATGATGAGTTATTCCCTACCCTGCGACGCCACTCTTTTCATCTCCAGCTTTCCTCTCACCACCCAACGTGGATATCCGGTTCGAAGTATCGATTTGTTCATTATCGAATTTTTCTTTCCCATGCCTCCGCCCCCGTCCCCACACCACACCCCGAGAGCCAGGGGGAACGAAAATTGCCCCGAAAGAAAATGCGGCAAACTGCCAAACAGGAATGAGCAGCAGAAGAAGGTCTCCAAGGGTTGTGCGGTTTTTCGTTTCGGTCGTGGGGACAGGACGAGATGATTACCAATTGGCCAGTCGTTGGCTCCGATGGGAGTATGGGAGCTCGTGAAACGGCGCGGCATTAAGGATCGCGCTGGTATGCTGTTTGGAGGCTGTTTATACATTATTTTCTCCTTCGAATCTTTGTACTGTACTCTCTGCATGCACACGCACACGCGAGCAAACCTTTAAAAGGTTTCGAATACATGGCAACAGTTCGTGTCTGGAATCGCGGCACGCCCTCCCGAGGTCAGTAGATGCTGTTCAGTGTAGCAGGATAGCACTGAACTGTCTGGAGTGAGGAGAATTATGAAGAATTTGGCACTGGTGGTTTCCCGCTGCGAATTGGGATACGCAAAACGCGTGAGGGTGAATCGTAAAGTGCAGGATGCGAATGGCACCGAGGACTTTCGATGCCTATTAATTATCATTAGGGTCATTATTGGCTCGCTGGCGACACCCTCCAAGTGTGACCGTCGGAAGCAAGCGAGACTTGTGGAAGCGCGATTTAAACGAACGTTTAGCAACGGACGATCAAGATGAATCGATGACCGATTTGGCAACAATTTAACGAAAAACCAGTTGCGTTAACGCAACGTTTAATCCTCTTGTTCACCCCACGCATCACGCCACAGGAGACCGCCACAAACCTGCTAGTGGATGGAAGTACTGCTGCCAAAAATTAAACCCATCCCTACAGAAGCGGTGTGCGTTTGTGTGACAAAGACGACATAAATTTCGATGATTTATTCTTCTCCTCCACCAGTGAAAGTGCCAGTTTTTCCGTTGTAAAGCCCGAACGAAGCCTGTTGCTTTGAAATATGATCATGATTGCATGATTGCAAAATATTACGAGGAGCCTTTAAGGATCCCCAATTCGATCGAAACGGTTCGCGGGAGGGCAACTGGTTTCCAGGCGGGACTTGGTCACCTGTTGCGCGCGTGGCCCTCCGCCATTCTGCTCGGGTGAGTCGGAGCAGTAGGCATGTTCGTTGCAATAAATCGCACTCCACTTGAGATACGGACTCTTGCTCGCTACATAGTTGCTGGTGGTCGATCCACCATACAAGATGACTTACACAGTGGCTCCGTTCTTGCCGTCCTGAGGCAGGAATGTCTCCATTTCCTGCGGTGGTGGTCCCGTGTATTCCTGCAACGAGCATGCAGTGTGGAAGAGCGGGGATAAGGTTAGTGTTCCAGGGGCTTAACTTTGCAAGTGGGTGTGGCATTATGTTTCGATAGGTACTTACGTTCACCATTTTGCCGCTGTCGTTGTTTCTACCGGTGTTAGTTGTAAATCCCAAGCTGTTGACAGGTCTCTAGCACAGCTGCTGAAGTACTGGATTAGTGCTGCAAAGGGAGACAGAGAAAGAAACAAAAGTGGATTAATACACACTTACGCTTCACAGAAATAGCGAGGTTAAGTTCCAACGCCAGATCTCTTATCAATTACTTAATGTTCTAGAGTCTCGTTGCGATCGTACGCTGTTCTCCCACATCAATTGGTGTCGAATCAACTGCCCAGACTATTTCTCTCTGACCCACTTTGTCGGCACCTTTACCGGGAGGTTCTAATCGATCGAACGCCAATGGCGGAAGAACTTTTAAGAAACTAGGGGTCTTAGCTAACGACCCAACCGCTTCGGATCAGAGATTGTCTGGTCTATCGTTTGTAGCAGACGCTTTGACACACATACACACCCATGTTGTAATTGGAAAGCAAGCAATAATTGGATGTGCGCCTCTGATCGGATGCCGAACGCGTCTGCTACAATCAATTGGACAAAATTATGCCATCCGCCTCGGTTGATTAGTGATCAATTTAGGCGCGATCCACACGCAAGGATGAGAACGAAGCGGTAGCAAAGAAGCGAAGGTTTCCTAATTCTTCTGCCGGGCTCCTGAAGCAACGACAACAAGGTACGGTCGCCAGGATGGGGGGCTCGTCTGTCGCGCGACTGTCCGTTGCCACAGTGCGGCCTTGCCGGGGCAGCCTGCTCGGGGCTTCAGAGCAATTGGTAATGGACGCGCTGATACGATAGCGTGATTAATATTTATACCCACCCCTTGGGCTGTTCGGAAAACAATCACGGCCAAATCGATTTGGCCTAACCCGTTTTCAAACCCGTGGTGGAGTGAATGCATTCCAGGAAAGGTGCATTCCCCGGGGCTTCCCAATTCCGCAACGCAATACTTTGAATGGCTTTTTTCGTAGTTTTTTGGACGAAAATAATGTGTTAATGCAGCGCTTGACAGCCACAGTCGAAATAGACTTTTATTTGCGTATGTAGGATACAACACACATCCCTGTGCGCTCGGGGTCACGCGTTAATTGCGCCATTTTCTTCCCTCAGGTGCTAACAGGCAGTACGCGAGATGGAGACACGGGATCGGATGTATCTCCGGTCTGTTTCTTTACGTGTGTAAGCCAGTGAGAAGGATTATTTTTAAAAACAAGGGTAACAGAAATACACCGTGCATACTGCTCGAACAATGACTCGTAACAATCGTGATTAGGAGGTTCAAGAGCGGTCACGGTGTTGGGCGTTCAGTTGTTGGGCTGACATTGTCCACGTCCCGCAAATGGCGGAGATAAGCGCGTACGCGAAACGAAGACGAGCCGCGAGCCGACGAAATTCGTCAATCATGTTTCGATGGATTTTTCTTTCTGCGTAGTGAGACCTTGAAGATGGGCTTCCATGCGCCATTGACGTCATGCACGAAACACTTCTATTTTTACCTCTTTTCACAGTGGAAAATTCGTGTCAACGAAAGTGAATCGAACGGATTCCCACCGTCACACCCTAGCCTAGCTATGGGATCTGGGGCTTTGAGTGGGGCAGCTCAATTTTTCGAGGTTAGTTCCAGACCCAGAACGGGGGAGTTATCGATTGCGGGAGTGAACGACGTTCACAATCGGTGGTCAGCTGTGGGTGCAGATCGCGTGCTACTGATAGCGCCACAAGCCGGTACTTTGCGTGCGTCTAAAGCACACAAACGACGGTTGCACGGCAATCGATAATCGCTCGTGGAAACGTGGCAAAGTAAAACACGAATCTCGGGACTTGTTTGTGTCGCTGTGTTGTGGTTTGTGGGAAGAATAATATTTTGCCTCGGTGCTGCTCAGAACCGCGGCGGTTCTTATCAACGCGTGTGAGGGCACTAGGACGCAGCTGGTGCTGATTAAGGAAGAAAAAAAACACAGGAACAGGAAATGGACCTTAAAATCGGCGTCCGTGTCCAGTCCGCTGGGATGTGCATCGTACGGCGGAGGAGATTCCAATTACCACCGTAGGAACCGATATTATACGATAGAGCCATAGTCAATCAGTTACACGCGGTTGTACCTGAAGATACCGTATCTTATCTGCTGCCTCTCGGAATATTCAATTGCGCTGTCGTTTGGGGCGATACCTGGAGGATCGATAGCTGTTCCAAACAGGCCCTGAAATGTTGTGTGTGAACTTAGTCGTTATCTTGTTTAAAAAGGTACGTGAACGATTGCACTGATTTGAAATTGCTGCCTTGTTCTCAACGAACACGATCCGGATCTTCCTGGCCATTTCTCTGTTCAGATGACCTGATAACCAGCTCCCTCTGCTCACCGATTGTCTTAGCAACCGAGTGCGAAAGGAGCGAGTGAAGTCGTGGCTTTCACCTCCCAAAACTAGCTCATCTGCTAGTTCCGGGAACGTGTTCCCTTCGGACGCGAGTTTGTCAATCACGTTGCTCTAAATGGCTTTTTGCCAGCTAATCTTGCCAGCTAACAGCGCCACAAGCGCCACCTACAGCACGGTGTTTATTTGTTTAGTTTTGCACACCGCGGACTTTGGAAGAGTGCCGATGGTGTCGGCGCATGCCGCCGCAGAGACAAATTGTTGATTATTTCTGAAGTATGTTATTGACGCTGCGCGTTTCGACAGGTTGTAAAAACGATTCCAACTTGAGCTTGCTAGGTGTGCTTTTTACGGACGATTTTGACACTCTGTTTTGCTGTACATGTCAAACATCTTATACCGATTGTTCTTGACAGGAAATGTGTTAAAATGTGCTCCTACGTAGACGTGAGTTTGGTGGAGTTCAGCGAATAGAACGTTCCATACAGTAACTGGGTTGTCTCGAAGGTTCGCTCAATGGAACGATTGTATGATTTTTACGTGTTTCATGTCTGTAAAAATAGATATCGATAAAAGCAAAGCGGCTCAATCGATCCAACAATGTACAGACTAGATAGTAACTCTTGCTATCTAACGCAAACCTGCATTAGATCACCAATTCCCCTCCGGGAAGGCTATCGCCATTATCGGACTACGTAACCGTTTAAGTATCCATTATAATCCAACCATGGGTGACTACAATTGCTTCCGTTTATTTCTAAACTCTATGCAATGTCATGTGCAACATTAGAGTGACAAAAGCGTTGGAACGGCCCAAGCTAGGCTCCACGTGGTCGTTAGTATATCCACATTCGAGAGGCGTGCTTCCATATTTCTGATGCAACATTCTGCACCAAACACACCATGTAGGCAGCTTGTTTTTAAGTTGCACACCTCGTGTTTGGAAAATTCACCGGAACGTCACACGCGCAAGAAACACGACCTCCAGAGGCCAGGTGCTATGGCATCGCGACCAATCGCGGAACCCTGTGGCGCGTTCCGTCAGAAAAGGGCTCGAATTAAAATTGCAAACATCAACATTTTCACTCCGGTCGAATGATGAAATCGAAAACAATACTTCGTGGAACGCAGCAAAGAAGATCGCTCGTTCTGGGCGCGTCCCGCAACGCCCCAAACGTAGCTTTTTGGCCACCGTGGCAGAAATTATCACAACCCCATGCTGCTCGCACCAATCGAACGAAAAAAAAAACGAATCTGAGAAGGTTCTTCAACTGTCTGCTGCAGTGTAGGCAGCGAGCCGCCGAGAACACCGTTGATTTCCGAGAAACTGGTTGTTCGGCGGTCTCTATGCCACTCCTAAAGCATGCGCGCCGTCCCGCAGATATCTTCTGACGTGCATTCTCTCCTCCTTCCCGATAATTTTCCCGAGCAAACACAGATGGTGCCCAGATGAAGCAACAAGTCGTGGCGTGCGCGGAGCCTCAGCTGGAAGCATGGTGGCAAAAGAATCTGGATAGAGGACCCGAGCCTACGGGAAGAAGTTTTCTGTGCCAAGGTCAACCGGCAGCGATTAAGGGACGGGATGGTGCAGGACGTTCAAATTATCGTCCCGATTCGAACCGTGTTTGCTCCCGTTTATTAGATTTAGCACCTTCGCCTTTAACAGAACTCTACCGCCATTTAGCATCCGGCCGTTGGTTTTGGGGAGCTTACTCATACTGTTGAATTTACGCACTCATCGTTCGCAGGTAATTATGTTGTTCGTTTGGAGAGTGGATCACGACGCTTCCGCTTATCAGCTTTCCGCAGTGATAATCACTGTTCAAGGGGGGGGTGCATGTTTGAAATTCTTCGTCGCTAGACATGTGATAACGTCTAGAGAAGCGGAAAAAACACCTTCTAGAGTAAAGTCTGCGACGCCAAAAGCCGCTTTTTGACTACGTACGAGAAGTTATGAGGAAACCTTCGAAAGGTTCCTTCCAGCGATAGTTCAAGCTTCATCCGATTTCGCGCATGAATAATGGCGGGAAAAGTGGCTGGAACTGGGTTATAGCTCCACGTTAGAGAAGCATTAGAGACAGCGTGGACGTAACCTGACGCGTCAGAACAAATGAGAACGTATTTCCTGTACGACAACGCGTGGCAGAAACTGCACTGTGTTGTAACTCGGCTCCGCATACAAAACTGCACGGACGGATTTAGGAGGGGGTGCTTATCGGATAGATGGTGTAAGCAGCATGAAAGAGTAGCTACCGTACAGTATCGAAGAATATTAGATTTCAGTGTGGAGCACCCAATGGAGCGTTCGTAGTGCAGGGAGTCATGTTTCCTAATGCGTCGTATGCACGACTAGCACTCTAGACTAGACTCTTCTGCGCTTCTACATGCGAAGCAGCTTTTTGACGTGTTCTCACTACCACAGTACGAACGAACGTGAAAGTTCCGGCCTAAGGTTCTAATTGCTTCGCGGCATTTCACTCCACCTGCGTCTGCACTCCGCACACTACATTCACACGATAATGGTTTCACTGAATCGCACACGAGAGTCGAACAAATGGCACCTTCTGCTGTTGTTGCGCTGAAAAATGGAAACTTTCACCGCCCGGGCGCTAGAAATAACCGAATAACCTTGCACTCAAAAACAAAAACGCTCGGAGCGGAGGCTTATAATCCTAGTTACCATTGACGGCTATTCGCAATCAGTGCCTACCAGGATTTTGAAGGTGAAATCGTCGGGACCCGCGCTCGTCGCTCGCGGCGTAGTCGTTCGCAGTGCTGCCGGCTGACCCGCTTCTAACGTTTGGCTTCAAACGGCAACTGTCAAACGGAAACTAAAAACTGCACTGCTGCCGATGCCGTCGTGGACTGGCCGGCGGTTCTCGAGGACTGTTACTGTCGCTCGTCTACTAGGCACCCTCTCTTTTCGTTACAACTGCGCTAATGCTACAGTGGCACGTTTTTCCTCCTATCAGTCGTAGCAGTGTTTGCTGAAAGCTCCGTTCTCTATCTCGTCCGGGATCTCCCTTTAGTCTCGCTCTCTTTTGCTCTCTGTACTTTGCAATGCAGGCTCGCTCTCTCGACCACTAACACACTCACTAATGGCTGGCGTTCTATGTTCACAGCAGCTAGAGGAGATAGTTTTTGGCGCCTTTGCCATGAGTGCTTACCGCGTGGTGTCTGCGAATAGCTTCGAATGATGCAATATGCTTAATGCGAGCTAATTTCGGAGCGCGTTACTATTACCAGGCGCTTTTGGCAGATGAATATGCACCACTGTAATGCTGTAATGCTACGGGCCTGAGCCGCGTAATCGAGCATTTATAATGGCAAAAGGAAAGAAACGCTGATGCAAAACTCGTTATCTCGAGAAGCACGGCCTCCACAAAGCGTCAGACCTTATCACGTCTTATCGACGGACACAAAACCGGTGACATGGCACTTCTCGACGACTTGGGCGGCAACGTTCTGAGCTTGTGCTACGTCATCGAGATGACGTTCGCCTGTACGGGGGAACACTTCTTGGCGTGTCGTCATCTATTCCAAAATAAAGTGCAGAGCGTTGCGATTGGTCAACGATGTTATGCGTTAACATCAACATCAAGCAGATAAGTTGATCGTGTGTGCGTGGCGATTCGTTTGACTTGAGTAATCTCCCACCATCTAGAACCGAGACTCCAACAATCGTCATCCATCCACTGGAACAGGCATGGGCGCGTGGAGCGTGGAGTAGTCGCTAAACAAACAAGCCAATTCTTGCACTTTGAATTGCAAAATATTAACCACTCATCGATTCTGTAGGTGCGCGTAGAGCAGCGGGGTAGGACGGAGGCGCTCTGTTTGAATATGCAATCGCGCGTGCTTAGAAAAACGACTCATAGGAGTAGCGCGAACCACAGCGGTGCTGGTGGAGAAGTGGAGAAGATCAAATAAACTCTACAGGGTAAGCAAACCCGTCGTCCATCTATTGCGATATTAAAACCGTCGCTGTGGGGGTACAGCTGAACAGCTAGTTGATAGTTCCTCCCGGCATCAACTTACCCACGTTGCCCATTCGGAAGTGGTACACTTCGCACCCACTGTACTTCGCCAATCGATGCCGTTTAGTCGCCATGGCGACAGCGGCAGACGGATCCGAGTTGGCGATGGGATTTCTGGCGCGAAACGGCCGCGCGTTGTGCCCGCGTGACTACCGTGATGGTGGGGTTGTTTAAGCACGAAGTCACGGCGCTCGTTAAAGCACTGCGAGAGTGCTCCACAATGGGAGGGACCGGGAGAAAGGTCACGCCTAGAAGTAGAACGCGGCTTTTGCTTTGTATATTGACCGTGGCCTTCGACTTCGCCCGTGAACAGTTTTGCCTGACAATGTTTGCATCTCTTTGCGATAAAAGTCTATCCCTCCCGCGGAGAACACAGTTACGGCGGGATAAGCTTGTTTCCGTTTGTCACGAGACGAGCAGAAATCGCAATTCAAACAATGCTTTCGGTGCCTCAGCGTCGTCACCAAGACATACGGCGAACGTATCTGACGGTGGTTCACGTTTTCAACGCCTACTACAAACACAAACGCTCGGACGGAGCTGTTGGATAGTCGCTTCGTAACAGAACCCTGGCACTGATTTATTGCGAGCAGCCTCCAACGGCCATCCGATAATTGATTGCACAAATTTGACCGGCTCGTGTGATAGAACTGTCAATAATTTGGCCTACAGTGACAGAGGTTGGAAACCGACTAGGCACCAAGGCCCAAGAACTCTTCTAGCTCTCGGTGCCTCAACAACAACAGCTCACTACTCTTACCTGGGCACAATTTTCACCTGAACACCACACAAAAAAAACTCAACGTACACAAAAACACGATCCACTTCTCCGAGCTATTGTCTAACGTCCGAACGGCCTGATCTCACTTGCAAGAAATACCGGTTTTCAGGTGACCGCGTTAATGGCACACTTCCGAAACTGAACCTTGAACCTCTTGCCTTGCACGCGAAAAGAAATCGCGAATCTCGTTCACGCGGGGAGTTCCTTTCACATCGACTGCCTGCTGTTGGATGATCCCACCGGGAAAAACGGGTGGTCTGTCAGCGCGATTGTGGACCAAATTCGGCACGTTGGGACTTAACATTCTTTGGGCACTGTGGGAGAGTGAAGAGCGATACAAAGAAAGATGAGGAGAGAGAGAGAGAGCGAGTGTGAGAGCGAAAGGAAAAGGCCGGCTCGTAAGAAAATGCTTGCTAGATGAATGAATTGGTAATTTTGCGTTGCTGCCATGGGGGGGTATGGTACAGCTGTACTCTTTCTATGCTCAATCTCCAAAAGAAAATAGTGAGCAAAGCGTGTGTGTGTGTCTCGCTCTCCCTTTCTCTCATTTGTCCCATTCCACCCACTCCTGTTGCGAGTAAAGTTCAATGTGCTCTCTCAATGTTCGCTCTTTGAATTTCCCTTCTCTTGGAAATTGCCTAGCGACCGGCTTGTGATGTGTGTTGAGCATGCTGCATTTTCTTCGCCAACACTGAATCATCATTGCATCAGGCTAATTTTCCACCACTATCCGACACCCAGGCTTACCTGCAGCTTACCTTACCATCCAACCGCAGCCCTTCTTGGAAAGGGGGAAACCATGAGTGTACTGCCGTAAAACTATACTCGCTTTGACGGCTCGGTACTGGGGTCAGCACAATACAACCCGGCCATCGTACCGCCCCGGGCCACAGACAGCTTGCTTTGATGGTTCGAAAGCACAGTTCATCATCTTTGAACCTCGCGAAAAGCGATCGGCATCGGGCACATGAATGCGTTTTTGATTCCCTCCTTTGAGGCAGCGTGCGCGGACGAGATTGGAAACCCAAAAATAAATCACTCGTGCCCGCATGTGTGTGTGTGTTACAGGCAAAAGAAAGGCAAATCAAAACTCGGTCACACCACACGAGAGTACGAGTGACAATTCTTTTGGCAAATATGCGTCTGTTTGTGGGGACCGATCCTCCAACCGCGTGCGCGGCGCTGCAAGGAGAACGCACGTGCGTTTTCACCGCGCCAGGAATGTACCGTGTGTATCGACAGGTCTCAAGGATGCTGGGTAGGTTTGGGGCCGGTAGAAGAAGCATTCTAAATGTGGATGCGCGATGCGCGTTCCGATCTCGGCGTATCTCTATGTGAAACTCTGTGTTGGCTGCTGCGTTCGAAGATCGGAGATCTGCCAAAGGTGGGCAAGCAATTTCACCCGAAAACGGTTCTTTCACTCGGTTGCGAGAGACGGTTGAGTGCAAACGGTACATTTATTGCATCTTGTTCACTCCTCCGGAAACCTCGACACTCGAGCGCTGTCGGAAAGTTGGAAAGACCGCAAGTTCGCAACATTCGGCAGGCGTAGCGTGCGGAAATGATTCAATGCGTTTCAAACCAATGATAGCAGTGATTCGAAATGGACGGTAGCGGTTTCTTTAGAGAAAATAACATCGAAGAAATGTATTTTCGTGGCAATTCCATTAACTACAGATTTGGGGGTTTCGTTACTCTAACGGTTGCTAGCGGCAATGGTATCCAAATAAACTTGTAAATAAAATAAAATAAATGGCATGTGAAAGTGAATAAAAGATCGTCAAGGCTCTAGAATAACACCTCTAGTGTCTTCCCCTCAGTCTCTAGTCTCTACCACCATGGGCTGTTAATTGTCCCACTACCCAGTAGGCTGGACAGTAAATAAGCCGGGGCCGGCTATTACTATCAGCGCCTACTCGGTTTTGGGTTATGGGTGCTAATCAGCAAACTCTTTGCATATGCCCACTATCTTCGGGGACGATCTACCATAAGTCCAGGCATAAGCTTCAAAGCATGGCGGAGGCACTAGTAGCATCATCAACGATCTCACTATTAAATATCCACCAGGCTCCGGTGGCTTGGTCATGTCAGTCAAATGACGCCGAACGACCCAAACCGTGAGTCCTATTAAGTCGTCCTCATGGACCCGATATAGAAAATGAGTTCTTGATGCTAAAGTATGTCTACTACTCTGGTCGTCTTCGGACACGGATACTCTGACATAGTTAGGTGCGTATTCCATGTTTCCATCGACTCTTTTCCCTCAATCCACCTCCTCTCGAATTGCGTCATAACGTGTCCAGGCGGAAAGGTTCAGTACCGCCCACACCCATGTAACGCGCGATAGGTGGCCTGTGCCGTACCGGGGAATAGCTGCAAAGGAAGGAAAATGAACCCCTATAGTTGGCTCCACCGGGACTGACTGACTTACGTACGTATCGATCTGTTTGGAGTTTGGGTCTTTTTTGCTTTCTTTCTACGCGACTGTTTCGCGTAGTCCGCGTGCGTAAAAAACGACTTTTCGCGATCCGCTTTCATGCGTTTTGGCGGCTTTAATGGGGGTGGGTGCTGCTGAAACCTTACAAAGCCATCGTCGTCGGACCGGTGGGCGCAAGCATGCTTTTGAAACGCGTTGGAATCGATGCCGCCGACTGTTTCCAACTGAATGATGCGCCTAAATAGTTAGCACCTCACGACCGAAACGCACGGAGCGCAGCAGTTTGCGTCTAGTTGTTTGTAGATCTTCCGAAAACGGAATACAGTAGCAGCTCATGAACTATTTTCGTCATTAGTACGGTGTGTCGTAGCGTAGCATTTCTAGGAAGAACGGCGTGAACGTTACGTCAGGATATGTGAGTTATTTTTCTACATGACCGTAAACGGTTTCCGGGAATTCCACATCCAGGTACTTCAGGATGACAAAAAAGCTGTTGCTGCCGCCAGATAGCCAACGAATTTCAATCAAAACCAGCCGAAATATCTTGCCGGTTGCTTCGTTGCGATGCGAAACAGGCATAACATGGCATGTTCTGCTAGCGTACGCACATTTTCTTCGTGATGTCCGTCTCTTTCCTTTAGAACTTTCTCACTCGCACTCCCAACTCGCGTCCGTCTCGCGTGGTCTTCTTTCTCGCATCGTCTAATATCTCTCAGACCGGCGCAACGAACAACCACGTGGCGGTTGCCAGCTTTGTTCACACGCACAGCAAAAAAGAATCCTAAACCGGTACTGCACGAGAAGCCGCTCCTTCAAGAACATCCTTCCCGATGCTGCATGTATGTTTCGTACACTTTCCACAGACATTTAACGAGCACGCATCCGCGTGTCGCCCACTTTTACGTTTATGCACCACCCACTGCACTGGGAGAACTTTTGTCCGTTTTCTTACCTCGCTTTGCTGTAGACGTTTCTGGCTTTTCTATCGCTCTGCTCGTTCGATTTTCTAGCGCCCGTTCCGTCAGCTATTGATGCAAACCAGCAGCTGCAGGTTTGTTCGAGTATCCCAGGCCGACTTTCAACACTGCACTTTCTGCCTTTCGCTGCTGCTAAAACATGGCTTTTCGGTATCTCACTGTCTCATTACAGGGAACATAATTAGAACGGTATAATTTGCGTATGTGTGTGCAACGAACAGGCGAACACGCACACAAGCGCACACGGTCTCGCGCCGGGTTGGGAAATGTATTCGTGCCCGATCAAAGAGAAAAAAACAACAAAAAATCACAATGGTACCGTACCGTCCATCTTAGGTGACATTTCGTGGAACGATATTTGTTCAAAGAAATACATCGTGGAATAAATATAGAGTGAAATCTATTCTATGGGCTGCTCTTCGTTGATGTCCCACAAGTTGATTGGCCAAGGACTAGCTAGCCAGCATATGGACCACTCTGCATAATAGCTCAATCAGCCTTTTCGATTCGGGCACGGCAAACTTTTACAGCCGCGAGTATAAACAGGTCCAAAGGCCTGTTCGTTTGTTTGATGCATTTTGATCATTCACACTGGTAAAGCCGCCCGGAGCAATTCAAGTAATTCCGCCACTGAAATCAATTCGCTAGAAAACGTTATGGGAAAATTAATTGCACTTGTACGTGAAAACCCTTGCTTGTATGATACAAGCGCTATTGCCGCAGCGTCACCAGAAGAAGTGGAAAAAGCGTGGCTATCTGTTAGCCGGGGCGTACGCAAGAATGGTAAGATGCAACCGATTTACGACCGCTGACATCACTGTGTTATAGAAATGATACATTTTTGTTTTCATTCTGCAGTGAAACATTGCCAAACGCGGTGGGATGAGTATTTGAAATCGTACCGTGGCTATCTGCAAGGTGAAGCAAAAATAAATTTTGCTCCTGCCGAGATGGAGTTCGTCACGCCCCACCTCAACACGTTGTCGAACCGGCGTTGTGATGAGCAAGACCAAGACGTTAACCACGAGGATTTTCCAGACACTGTGGGTGGTAGCGCCCAAGAGACGGCAAAAGCCATACCACCTCCGAAGAGAACGCGCCGTCCAGGGTTAGATGCAATGCCGGACGACATCCGCGTGTTTTTGCACAGTTACGGGGACAGCGCGAGCCGCTCGTGTTCACCGGAAACACAAGGGAAGAATTATGCCGTCCAAGCGGATTTACATGCGTTTGGAGTACTAGTGGGTAGCACCCTCCAAAAATTTTCCTCCGCCAGCCAAATTTATTGGAAAACGGAGATCTTCAACCTGCTGCACCGGGCAGAACTGGAGGAGCTGAATTCATAGCTTAGCTCGTGCAGTGGGAAATGTAAATATTGGGTAGTGATTAATAGTGGACTTAGTGGGAAATGTAAATAGGTTAATTACTAATAAGTGTTAGAATTTGTATATGATAAGTTTGTCAAGGTAAGCGGCAGTAACGATCCGGCAAAAATAAAACCAGCTGATTTACTTAACCATTCAATATGCTTCAAGTTTATTCGTAAAGCACCGTATATAGAAAGACACCGTCGGCGTTACTTGATGTACTCCTCGAGGATAGCGTCACGAGACTCACGGAGCGATCCGTCGCGGTTCATTTGCAGTGCATCGGAGTACTTCGTGTACAGCAAATATGTAGCGAACAGCAACAGCAGCATCAGCACCCACAGTATCGGCGAACGCCGAACTCCGGGCGAAACGCTGTCCCCGTTCGGCATGAGTTCAGCCTTCGTTCGAGTCTTTGCTTTCCCATCAGCATCAGCATTGCCCTGTGTAACCGGTTTACGTCTGCGTCTTGTTTTCTCCGACTTTTCGGGTTCGTTGTTCGCGCCCGGCTTGTCGGCTTCCGTGGCTGCGGCCTCCTTCTGCGCTTCAAGCTTCTGCCGTTCTTCTTGCAGCCGTTGGTTTGCCTCGCGCACCTTTCGCTCCTTTGTGCGATCGTCCAGCACACGGCGTTCGACCTGCTTCATGAACTCTACGGCACGGGACGCTGCCGCCAGGCAGTCACTGGTATCGCTGCATGTACCGATGAGCTTTTTGAACGTTGGGTTGAGTGGATTCTCCTGCAGGTCGAGATACTTGAGGTTCCGCAGGCGACCGAACGTTAGCGGCAGCCTGGTGAGCTGGTTCTTGTACAGATCCAACCGGCGCAGGTTCGTCAGCAGACCGAAATCGTCGCAGATCGCGGTAATACGATTCTTGGACAGATCGAGCTGGGTCAGTTGCGTGAGGTCGGTGAAATTACTCTGTCAAAGGTACCGACCCGGACGGTAATCGTTATTTTTGCTCCGCTTGTCGAGTGGTTTTGCGGTGTACTTACTTCGATAATGCAAATGCGATTATTGGACAGATCCAAAGTGGTGGCCCGTCGGAGTGGTTTCTAGAAAGCCACACAGGGCGAGTTTGGCGAGATTACACTAGTGCAACTAGGACAAGGTGTTCACGGCACTGGGAGTTCAGTATACTTACTATTTCCTGCACGGGGACTTTGGAAATGCTCATAAGACTCAAATCCAACACATTGTCCGTGAGACGATCGCGAACGTTAATGCATTCTTCATCTTCTTGCTGCTGTTGCTGCATAGCCATTGCACGGAAGCGAGGGCAATTTTGCACCGGTTTTTCTTTCTCTACGCGGATTGGTAAAAGCTAATTAATACACTGACCTGACAGCATTCGTATTACGCAGATTGGCACTTGTTTGAAACAATTTTTACGGAGAAAGTAGGAGAAAACATACGGAATGTTAACGTATTTGAACCGAATGTTCTTTTGTTGGCAATTTATTTTGTTAAAAATTGGATTTGTTTTGTTTCGCGGCGTTTGACAGTTGGCATGTGTATACGCTTTGTTGGCATATCTATACTCGCGGGTTGACAAATTCAAAGCGAAAGAGAGGATTTGAAATGCCCGTTGACATTGTGATTAATTGCTGGTGTTGTAAACAAAAATGTTTACGCCGGCACCTGATCGTCGTAAGTCGACAAAGTTAGAGACTGAGGGAAAAGACAGAGCAGGATGGCGAGAGGAGCGATATGATAAAACGGCAAAGTGCGGGAGGCCGGGCTGTTTTTTGCCATTCGAAAACGAGAATAAAGTGACTAAAAATTTCGGTTCGCATCGAAGCGTTCCCAAAATCAAAACTTTTGCGCGTTTTCAACGTTGTAGAAATTAATTTTCTACAGCTGGAAAATCTGCATTCACCAGTGTTATCTCATTTGACACAAGTGGCCAGAAAAAATAACGCAACATTACAAATCATTCTTATTTATTAGCAACAGTTGATAAACAGTGCTATCAGAGGTATTTATAAGTGGGAAAGTTTATATAAATAGTTTTAGTCAAAGTTTCGTCGACACATGATCGGCGGAGGCAATTCCATTGCTAGCAGTGCACGACTTTTTGAGGAACTTTAGATCGCTACCTATCTGCAGAAAGTACGTCGGTATTTTGCCACGACCCTTGACGAAAATCTCTCCCCTGTAGTCACACTGGTAGCCGTAGCTTTCCAGCACTTCTGCACTCTCCTTCGTCACCTGGATACGACCCGGCCGGCCCGTCGAGTCCATCCGGGAGGCCATGTTAACCGCGTTGCCCCAGATGTCGTACAGCGGCTTGCTGGAGCCGACGACACCGGCCATCACCTTCCCGTGTGATATGCCGACCCGCAGCAATCCAGGGCTGGTTTGTTTGAAGTTTTCGTTGCTGAAGTCGCGCAGTACGCGCATCAGCTCGAGCGCAAACTCAGCCATCACGATCGTGACGTTGTTGCTTTGTCGGCTGCTGCTCGAGTCGCTCCTTGTGCTGGTGCTGGCCTTCTGCGTGTGAACCTCGAGCGAGGTGCGAGGATTAAGGCTACGGCGACCGTTGGTCATGAGAGAGGTACGCGTCATGCCCGACACCGAGCGATAACCGCTGAGGGACGACGACGAATCGCACCGTCCCGGATCGAGCCCACAGGCGGCCATATACGTCCAACCGGCGACCTTGATTTTTTCCACCTTCAGGTACCCGTCGAAGTACTGCAGGCGCTCGTCGAAATCGCAAATAATCTCGTTCAGCACCTTCAACACACTTTTCTCGTTCTCCACTGAGATGTCCGTGTTCACCTCCATGTTCGTGATGGTCGCAAACATGACCGCCACGTTTTCGTATTCCTCGTTGTAGAACTCATTCTTCAGCTGACGATTGATGTAAATTTCGGCCACATGTGTCGGCAGGATGTTTTCCACGAGGATCTTGTTCGTTTGCTTTGTCACCTCTGCCTCTTCCTTCTGCTTCAAAAGCTGCTGTTTCCAGCTGGAACGAACCCGAACCATTAGTACGCACGAGCTCGGTGTGGAGGTTTCCCTTCTATACTCACTTGTAATCGGTGCGCGCTATATACTCCGATTGCCGATCGATCCAGTGAAATATGATCACGATGAACAGAATCAACATGAGATGCGAGACTTTGGGATCGAGCCCGGGATTCATACTGGCACTGCTGTCGAAAAAGTAGTACAGCTCGTCAAATATCGCCCAGCAGTAGAAGAAGAAGACCAGCAAACCAACGGCCGCCTTCAAGAGAAAGTGAATCCTGAGAAACAGAAACGCCATCCCGATCGCCAACGTGAGACACTGGGTGATGGACTGCGGAAGGAGCGAATTATGGTCCATTGTTATACGCGTCGGTAGCGTATGGAGGTGTGCACTCTCTTACCCACGTATTTGTACAGAAGTTTTTGTCCAACGAGTCAAACGGGCCTCGAGGTTCCTGCAGCAAGCTTTCTAGACTGTCGGCCGCCGCACCGGTCTGCTCCAGTAGATCGTAATTGCACTCGATCAGATACATCAGCGAGCAGACCACGAGCAGAGCGATCGTGATCAGATAAATAATGGTGCGTATGATGTAGTTGCTCATGATGTCGTTGGAGAAATCGTAAAATATCCTCATCACTCTCGATTGGGGCTTCCGAACGCGCAGCAAATCGTCGATCGAGTAGGGCGTGTACACGTCCCACACCTTCTTGAACCAGGTGATGGGGATGAAGGCCAGAAGCAGTGTGCCGGAGAACCCGTTCAGCATCCAGAAGTAAATGCCGGAGGCTTCGTTCAGGATCTGTATCAGCAGGATGCACACAAACACGATAAAGCTCATCAGCACACTGTACTTGAGCATCAGATCCGGCTCCTGCAGATACGAGATCTCCCAGCGCTTGTTCTCGAAGCACATGAAGAACGGTGACATATTGTCGAGCCGGTTAGTGTCGTCCTCACTGCTGCTACGCGGTGTACTCGCCGGCATCGTTTGGGACGGTTCTTGGATGTACGTTTTGTAGGAGGAGAACAGCTTATTGAACCTATCAGAAGCACAACGGTCGCATTAGAAGGCAATCAACACAAGGAATTCTGAAACTTACTGGAATCGCCCAATCGGCATTCGCTCCAGCTCGTACGCCATTTCCACGTTCGTAAGCTTCATGATTTCACGAAACTGCTCCATCGAGTTCTGCATGAAGTTCCGTGTCACCAGACTGCGTTCCTTTTTGATTGTTTTTCGCTTCACCCCACTCGACATGCGGCTGCTCGGGCCCGGTTCTTGAACGGTAAAAAACTGACGCCGCGATGAGTGAATGCGGAACTCGGTGACGTTCGGCCCGATTACTTACCGAACCATCGTCGTAGCCTGGCTGGGGCACGATCAGGAACGTCTGTATGTTGTGCTTGACGAGAACGGGGTCTTCCTTCGCCTGCGCGGTTCCTTCCTCGAAGATGTACTCACCGTCGAGCAGCTCCAGCGTTTGCATGGTGACGTGCACTTTACTACAATGTCAGAACGCGCTTCAAAATCTGACATCCGTGATGGGTGTTGGATCTAACTTCTGCCTTCTTACCCTGCCTCGCCGGTTGATTCCATCTTGTTGGCAATGATCACGTCCTTCGACCATATATCGTACTGCCATTTGCACGCCCCGATCACTCCGGAGATGATGCTCCCGCTGTGGATGCCGATGCGCATATCGATATTGAGATCCCGTGACATACGCACATCCCGGATGTCTTTGATCATGCGCAGCCCCAAGTTGACACAGCTTTTCGCGTGATACTTGTTGCGTACCGGTACGCCCGACACACAGTAGTAGCAATCGCCCAGGAACTTGATCCGCAGCACGTTGAACTCTTTCGAGGCTTCGTCGAACTTAACGAAGAGTTCGTGCAGGACGTCGACAAGCGTCCTCACGGGCAGTTGCGTGGTCATGTGTGTGTAGTTGACCACATCGGCGTACAGTATCGTTACGTTGGTATGCTTCTGCACGTACAGCTTGCTAGATGGGGAAGACATTGCGTGTGAGGAATTGGAACCGCAGCAGCTATTGCATGTGCTAGGCCACCGGTACTCACTTTATCGAACGCCACTGGGTGCCTGTCCGAAAGAAGCTGCCACGAGAACGAGAAAAAAGACGGTTCAACTCAACAGTATTGCGCGTGCAGACTATAACATCCTTACTTCTGCGTAATAATCGTCTGGTTAGCGTTGTGCTGATCGTTTCGCATCTTTTCGATCATCGCCCGTATGTCTTTCTCCATCAGTTCAGCCGTGTGCTCGGGCAGGATGCTGAGCAGCAGTTCCTTCTGTAAGTGGAAGATGGAAGAAGGATCATGCCTTTGCAGAGGAGATAGCGCATGATCATCGCACCGCTATCGCACCTCTTGGTTGCGGGCAAACTTCAGCAGCAGGTTGCCCTCCACAAGCTCCCGCCGGTCGAGAAACGTACGCCGAATGGCCACCTCGTTGATGAGCCGAAAGTACAGCCCGAACAGATTCAGGCAGATGAAGTAGACCAACTCGGTGCTCACTTTCAGGGCGGTGTTCTCCTCCAGCCGGTAGGTGATCAGCGTCATCACGATCAGATAGCACAGCGAGGTCGCACCGCCCAGTATGATGCCGTGAATGTTTTCACTCAGCGGCAGAAATATGTAGATCGCCAGTATCGTGTGGCTTGCGTACGACGGCCGCAGGGGCGGATTGATGAAGGTGACCACGGCATGGTACAGCGGGATCGTCAGGTCGGTAATGATCATTGTGATGACCGCAACGCTGGAGGAAACGTACGGTACCCAGGGGTAAGCCTTCACCAGACCCTCCTTGAATGCGGCAAACAGTGAGATCCACACGATCAGTATCCCAAACAGGTAGCAGATGAGATCGGGATGTATCGCTGCCGTTGGGTGCTATGGAAACAAAACAAAATCAGTAACAAAAAAAAAACAAACCAAGCATACTTAATCCAGCCCCGCCAGTGCTGTCAGATATCTCGGAAGACGACATCCCCCTGTGTCCTCTCCCAACCGCTAGAGACCAAAATAAACGGCCCAGTGATTCAGGCAATCAGTGGCGGATCAGGGGCGAAGCCACTTCCCCCGACGGGGCACACAGTGCAGTAGCGCGGTGTTCTTTATCGCGATACGACTCGGACACAACGTCAACATCGGCAACCGCGTGTGAGCGCGTCCGACACCGACGATATCGAGCGCCGCTTCCGAAGTAAGCACAACACAACAATGCATCGTGGTGCGTTATCACCATCAATTAAAATTATTGTCATCTTCGTATGAAACGAGCCCGAGCCGAGCGGCGAGCTGATAGGCGCCCCCGGCGGCGGGGTGTCAGTCTTAGTTTTCAAGAAATCCGGGAGCCCCCCCTTTTGCTCGGAGATCGAAGAGAGATCCTTGAACCACTTGAGAGAAAGACGGAACGCTGATTGTAGCGATTGCGAGATGAATTGTTTCCCAGCTGATGGACAGGTGAGCTGCTCGATGGGATCGAGTCTTAAGACGGTGGATGAATGACGTGTGGGAGGGGGAGGCGCCATCTACAGCGATTGGTGTACTCACCGGTTTCCCGGTCACGATGACGATCACATGCGATATGCTGACGAACGTTTGGAGCACTACGAATATCGATAAATAGCTGCGCTGGACGCGTTCCATGTACTTGAGGTAGAACGTTTCCAAGCCGAGATTGACACATTCTCGCTGGAATAGTTCGGAATAGTTGTCTGGGTGCCATTAGTCGCCAGCGACTCCCGTGTGTAGGGACGCACTTACCCGCAGAAATCCCAGTTCCCACTTCTTCAGGGCAATATAGTCGCCCTCCGTGTCGTGGGACTGATCGGCGTTGCCATCCGGGCGACAGATGTCACACTCTTCCGGCGGATAAACGTTCGCCTCGGCGTTCGCGTTCTCGCCCATCATCGTTCCCACTTACTCGTTCCTGTTCCACCTGACCGAGTCGTCGTTCGCAGGTGTTCGCTTGTTCGGTGTCCCTATGACATCTCTTCAAACAGATCGCGCACGAACACACACGCGCCACGTAGTTGGAGGCGTTTTTCAAATATTGATCCTTTCACTTTAAACCACTCTCCTATCCGTACGAACCCCGTTGGTTCGTTTACGTGCTAAACCGCAAAGAACGCAGCATTGGAAAGTGCAAGCGTTCGGCGCTTTCGAGCGACAATCGGAAACTAATCGATAACCGGGACGACGGCGATAAAAGGTGTACGGCTCTCTCCCCGCGCCGTATCTGGGATGGAATGGAATTGAAAATTGCCACTTTAAAAGTAATGTACGAAGAGCGGTACGACGACGATGGACGCGCACGCGATAACGCCAGCGTGTACATGTGTTGAGCGGTGATTGAGGGGCCCATCCGCTTACTCACGGTTGTAGGTAGAGTAGAGTGTCATCTCGCCGCACAACGAACGCACGCACAACGCAGGTATAACCCGCTCGGTAGGTGTTTAAATTTTGTTTTATGTTTATTAACTTTCCCTTCCGAACGTTAGTCTTCTCGGCACGCTTGAGGGGGAGTACACTGAACGGAACGGAAAACACACACGCATATATTACGAAGAAGAAAAGCCTACTTAAGTCACTGGATTATGAATTCCGGATGTTCCGTTTTTCTGCTCGCTGTAGTAGTAGTTGTAGTAGTAGCAGTAGTAGTAGTAGCACCAGCAGTATCATTGCAATGTTTTCTGGTCAAGCTTGTTTGGGACGTGGGACGAGGATGGTGTGTACGTGTGTGTGTGTGTGTGTGTTAATCGTAGACGATTGATGAAGGATTCGACCTTTTAAATATTACTCGCTTATAATCTATCGAAGTTAAAACGTAATATGAAGACGGGGTTCGTTTGTTGTGTGCATTAGTATTACCATTAGTAGTGTTCGTTGCTGTTTTTGCTGTATTGTTTGTGGCACATGTGTCATTTTATACGCACGCACGCGCGCATTCTATCCTTAAACGTATAACTCGAGACGCTGTTGCTGTTACGGCAGCTGCTTACGGTTCCAGGTGCGTGCGCTTGAAGCATCCTGGTGGCAGTGATTTCGCTATTAGCTCGATGTTGCGCACCTCGAGCCGCAGATCGTCCAGCTCCTTCAGATAGCTGCGAATGTTCTGGTTCTGGATGTTCTTGGCCTCGGTCAGACTGTTCAGCCGCTTGGTGAGCTGAGCGTCCTCCAGTTCCTTCTCGGCAGCACTCAGGCGACGTTCTGTAGCCGGTGATGGAATTGAGAATTGGGCATTTAGTCATTTATCTTCCAAAGCAACGGAACACACACACACACCCACACCCACACACTTACCCAAGTCGTCCAGACTGTTCACGTCGATCTCGCGCAGATTACCCAGCTCCGACATGATCAGGCTGACTTCGCGCATCGCTTTGTCCACCTGGGATTTCGCCTCGTTGGAGTTGAGCTGCGCCTGGCCAACTTTTTCCTTCGCCTCGTTGGTGAGGTTCAGATCCTTGCGGATCTGCGCTTCCCGTTCCTCCAGCCGGTTGTCCGTCTTGGCGAGACGTCCGTTCAGCTGATCGGCCTCGTGGTGTAGATCGCGTGCGGTGTTCTTCGTCGCATTGGCACGCTTTTTGATGCTTTCGGCCAGCTGCGGAAATGGACATACCACATGTCAAATCTGCCGGTTCTATCAGGCCATAAGTACACTTACCTTGGAGGCTTCCTCCGCGTACTTGTCCTGGGCCGTTTGCGCATTCTTACGTGCGTCCTCCGCATTACGGCTCGCGGCGTACAGTGCCTGCAAAAGGGAACAGAAGAGCAGTCGGTTTATGGACATGCTGGCTCCTAAAGATTCCAATACATACATCCTCCGCCCGCTGGAGTAGCTCGCGCGAGTTCATGATCTGTCGTTCGATGTTCGGTACGAGATTGAGCGCATCCTCGGCTCGCTTGGACGACTCCTCGACCTGGTTCTTGAAGCCCGCCAGCGTCTGGTAGGTGTAGTTCGCCTTCTGCAGCGTACCATCGCCCTCAGCGACTGCCTTTTCTGCCAGCTCCTTCGCGTACTGTAGCTGCTTCAGCGCATCGACCGCATCCTCCTTCTGTAGCTGAGCTCTGGAATCAAAGTTACGACATGAAACCTGTGCCAGAAGACTGCGCTGACGCCACCCATACTCACCTATCGAGTAAAGTCTCCGCCAGCTCGATGTTCGTGCCGACGCTCTCGAGCAGCTCCGCGTGGTGGCGAATCTTGTCCGCCAGTTCGTCCGCGATACGGTCCGCCTCGCGGTTGTACTGGCTCGCCTCCTTCTTGATCTTGTCGATGTCGATACTCGGCGGTGCCGTACGGTTAACCGTGGCAAACAGTGTCAGGGCCTCGTCGTTGACTTCGCTCGCACGCGTCAGCGCCTGCTCGGTAAGCTTCGAAACCGTGTTCAGTTTTTCGCGGGCCTGCGCAAGCTCCCCCGAAATGCTCGTGTCCAGCTCGTTGGTAATGTTGGCCTGCCTGTTGAACGCGTCGTTCGCCTGCTTCAGTGCGTCCGATGCCTTCTTGTGCGCTTCCTGCGCCTGCTTCATGTTGGCGTCCGCTTCCGCCTTGAACCGGTCCGCGTACTGGCGGGCCTCGCGCGAAATGCCACTGATCTGGTTCGTCTGGTTGCCCAGATGGCCGGAAATGTCCTTCGCCCGGGCCAGCGCCGTGCTGCCCTCGGTTTGCAGCAGCTCCACGGCGCTGTCGAGCTGACGGCGCGCATCCTGGATCTTGCCGTTCGCCAGCGTGGCATTGTATCCGCCCTTGCCGATCTTGTGGTTCGTCACCTCCTGCGACTGATCGGCATTGTCCAGCAGCTTCTGCACCTCCTGCAGCCGTCCCTCCAGCTCGCGCAGAATCTCGTTCAACGTCTTGTCGCCTCCACCGGAACCGCTCTTCGCGTCCTCGACCAGAATGTCAATCTTCTCCTGCACCGCGTGCAGCTTCCCGGCAAACTCGCTGTCATCGATGACAATAGGCTTCGACTGGATGTCCTGCAGGATCTGGTTCAGCTCCGCCAGCTTCGCCCGATGGTCGTTCGCTGCATCCTGCACCAGATTGTAGCACGCCGGGCAGTCCAGACAGCCCTGGTGGCGGTCGTACTTGTTCTCCTTACAGCGATCGCACCGCCTGCCCTCCACGTTATCGTTACACGGACACTGACCGTACTGGTTGCACTGTGAGCCCTTCGAACCGCTCGGATCGCAGTCGCACGCGTGGCACCCATCGTCCGAGAAGCCGTAGTGTGCCGGGGCGCACTTGTCGCACTTCTTACCCACCACGCCCGGCTTACAGAAGCACTCGCCCGCGAATGTATCGCACGAGGCGTTGAAGCTGCCGGTCGGATCGCAGTTGCAGCTTTCACACCCATTGCCCGACACGATGTTCCAGTAGCCGTTCTTGCACTCGTTACACGTCCGCCCGATCACGTTCGGCTTGCAGTGGCAGTTCCCGTTGATCGCGTCGCAGATCGAGATGCCCTTCTCCGTCTGCTCGGTGCCGCGCGGATAGCAGCTACACTCCTCACAGCTACCGTGCGGTTCCGCCAACGGATCGCCGAAGTGACCTGTTCGGGATGAAGCGAAGGCAACATGCAATTAATGGGACACCAACCGAACGGGAAGCTGCACGCCACCGTACCCGCGGCACATCGTGTGCGCCGTGCCGAAATCACACCAGCCAGAATCGCGACCACAACCCCAACAATACACCAACTCTTCCACCTCCAGTGACGCATCGCTAACTAATCGACCTGGCCACACGCTATATCGGTGGCACCCCCATCCCACTATCTTATCAAACTTGCGCGTGACAGTTTGATTAACACTAGCGGTCGTTTCGGGTGTCAATTGACACTTTTGCTACTTTTGAGCTTCGATTGCTTGAGTAGTGCAATCGGCCATTTGCGAAAAGCCTTCCGAGAGTCAACTGACACAAAATGTGACCGTTTGGAGTATTCGATTCTATGACCGTTAGTGTTGGACCGTTGATCCGTTAGTGTTAGTGCCGTCAACGCTTACCTGGCAGACACTGGTCGCAGTGGGGTCCAGCCGTGTTGTGAATGCACTTCAGACACTCGCCCGTGGTACGGTTGCAGTTGCCGACGGCATTCGGGTCGACGTTTCCGTTGCAGTCGCACGGTTGGCACATGCGCACCGCACCGTACACACCCGTCGGATCACCATAGTACCCATCGGAACACAGCTCACAGCGGGGTCCTGTGTTTTTGGGGAGGGAAAGGATGTTGAGTGCCTAGTGTCGAATGGGTAGTATTGCGATGCCATTGAACTCAACCCACCAAAGTATCCCACCGGACACTCCAAACAGATGACCGTATCGCCCGCCATTTGCATGCAGGCACCGTTGTTCGGACACGGACACCGCTTGCAGTCGTACGGTGTGCCGCCGAGCGCATTGCCGTAGTATCCCTTCGCGCACTGGTCGCACGTGTCGCCGGCCGTGTTGTGCTGGCAGATGCAGCGTCCCGTCTCCGAGTCGCAGATCTCCGCGTGCTTGTTGCAGTCGCACGGTACGCACGGCATGAACGGGCCCCCGCGCGCCGGGTTGTGCCGATAGCCGGGTGCGCACGACTCGCAGAACTGTCCGAGGTAGCCCTCGGGACACGTGCACTGTTCGATCCACGAGGCCGGCCGTCCCGCCGCTCCCCGGTGTGCCGTCTGCAGCTCCACGTCGTCCAGTATCGCCTCGCCGTGATCACCGTAGATGGCCCGGATCTTGATCGCCGTCAGATTGCTCAGGATCGACATGAACCCGCGGCCCGAGTTGGACGGGTGCCACGTGTACTCCGGGTTCTCGTGCAGCCGGAAGGCGAACTCGTGCGACTCCTCGCTCGGCATGCGCTGGTTCTGGGCGAAGATCGGCAGCGCGATGCTGCTGTTGCCGCCCTGCAGCACCACATCGTACGGGCCGACGTCGACGCGCGGCTGGCCGACCAGCTGCAGCCGGAACTTGAACAGCCGGTTGTAGGAGGCGCGCTGGTCACCGAGGAACCGGTCGGGCGCCAGGAAGTACACCGTCCGGTGCCCGTTCGCACCGACACCGATCGATTGGCTGTGCGAGTTGTACTTCACGTCCACCGGTGTGCCCGACTCCGAGACGGCCGTCCACTTTTCGCGGTGTTTGTTGAAGTTCGAGGTGGTCGACACGATCGAGTAGCCGGCCGCGCTCGTACACTCGAGCGTGTGCCCGTAGCAGAAGCACGGTGTGCAGCCGAACTTGTTCTCCGCATCCAGGTTGAAGTAGCCGAGCCGACACTCGCGGCAGTGCCGGCCCTCGACGTTCTCCTTGCACGAGCACACACCGGAACCCGGATCGCAGGAGGGCGTGTTGTCCAGCGAGCCACGCTCGTCACAGTTACACGGCTGGCATCCGTGCGGGCCGAAGTTGAAAAAGTTGCTGTCGCACCGATCGCACTTGTCGCCCGTCACGCCCGGCTTACACTGGCAGCGGCCCTCGGCGTTACACTGCAGCGACCGCGACCCAACCGAGTCGCAGCCACAGTTGATGCAGTAGCCATCGTCGCGCATGAAGAAGTTCTCCTTGCAGCGCTCGCAGTTCGGCCCGTCGCGGTTCGCCCCACAGTCGATGCAGTGGCCACCGTGCCCGGTCAGGTTGTAGAGGTGCCGATCGAAGAAGCACTTCGTAGAGTACCCGTTGCAGTTACACGCTGTGGCAGAGAGAGAGAGAGAAAGAGAGAGAGAGATCATAAATGAAGGAAGAAATTAGCAAAGATGAGATCACCAGTAAACCTTTAACTCCCTTTATGCCTTACAATCTACCAAGTAGCGGATACGTGGATTGGACGTATTTCTCCTGCTACTATCGCGGTACGTATAGAGAGCGAACGGTTCGGTTCCACTGGCCAGAAGAAGCAACAGTAGCAGCGGCACCAACAGACACCAGCAGGAACGCTTCATGCTACCGACGTTTTCGGGTACGTCCGAGTGGTCGGTGGCTTGTACCGCGAATGCGTCCACTCCACGCCGAACAAGCTCATCCTACAGCAGCTGATGCCCTAGATGGACACGGTTTTGACAGAAGATGCCAGCGGACCCGTTTCCCACCAGGAGATCCGCGCCGTCTCGTGTGAGTGTGTGATATGTGCCGGACTTAAAAGGAAACCGGTCCTGCTGGATATCGCAAAACTGGCAAACGGACGGAAATGGCAGAAACCGCGTCCCTTCACTTTCGGGCGTTAGGGGCCGCTCGTGCTAACGGTAGTTAACGAAAGCGGTTAGGCGGCGGCGGCGGCGGCGGCTGGTACTTACGTTTACATTCGTGCACATTTTTGGATGTCGCGCGGCCCCACGGTGCGTCGTTGTAGAACGGCAGGCAGCGATCGCAGTCGGGTCCGTCGGTGAAGTGCATACACTTGCAGACGCGCGTCCGCTGCCCGTCCAGCCCGGTGCTGGTGGTGCATTCGCTCGCGTGCCCGTTGCACTTGCACCGTGCGCCCACCGCAATGTCGGCGATCGCGTAGAAGTACGACTTGAGGACCTGCGCGTCGCCGAACACCTCGTCGCCGAACGTGTTCAGCCGGTCGAGCGTGATCCGGATGTCGGTCGCCGTCACCCACTGCTGCAGCTCCAGATGGTGCTCGAAGTTGATCGCGGACGGACGGCCCTCGAGCGACGAGAACGCGATGTTGCCGTCGCGCAGCGGCGAAATGTCGCTGTACTCGCTGGTGCAGAGCGCGCGCGACTCGTCCTCCCCGTTCATCACGGACAGCGAGTCCGGCAGGCCGTACGTGTCGCGGCAGGTCGCACTGTAGTACTGGTACGGGGTCCACGGTCCGTTCGGTGTGACGCGCTTGTAGATTGCGAACGACTCCGGCCGCGGCGAGTGGAACACGATCCGGATGTACGTGATGTCGAACGACTTGCCCAGCCGGAGCGTCAGGTTCACCTGGTTCGGGTACTGGATGCCCTCGAACATCGTCTCCGACTGCCACCAGGTCGGGTGGTTCGGGTCGTGGAAGTCGGTCAGGAAGTGGGGCGAGTGCTGGCCCGCGTGGCACACGTCGCAGCTCTTCCGGTTGGAGTAGCCCGTCTGCACGCAGAAGTCCGTGTCCACATCGTCGCCGCACGTGTTGGTCGCCTCCACCTGCAGCTGGTAGGCCGCATTTTCGAACTCCGGAATACAGCGCTGTTGGTGAGCACGCGTGAGTGAGATAAAAGTGAGAAGTGAGAAGTGAGTGCCGGAAACGGAGTGTGAGCAGCAGGAAGCTGAGCGAGGTGGTTGAAGGAAGCTTGTCAGTTACTCCTCACTAACGACTAGTGTTGTGTCTTGTGAATCTTTCGAATCTCCATAGGTTTATGAAGCACCAACGATTCATTCCGATTCATAGATCTGCTGAATCTCCATAAAATGATGTACACCTTCGTCCGAGATACACTAACGTTTTCGGTTCATAAACGCTCCAGTTCATTGTTTGTCGAAGATTTGCGAATCTTACAAGCATCCATGAATCCCTAGAGAAACTTGCAAGATTCATTCATCAGAACCATGACTCTGAAACTCCGTTACACAACACTACCAAAACGCTAGCAACTCTTTCTGTCCGTGAGTATGCGGCTCTCAGTGTGGAAGAGAGCATGGATCCAAGATTGGTTCGGGTCTTATCACGTCCCGCAAGCAGACGCATGGTTTAAAATAGCTGATAAAGACGCTTCCGGAGCGATTCGATCCGTACGCGACCGCCTCGCAACACACATTATCAACACGCTGTGGTCGCTCCAGCAACGAGCTCCCCGGCCCGTCCCGCCCAAAAGGGCCACCAGCGGGATTGGCTTCCGTTTCCTTCTCCGTTTGTGGACGCGTCCGCGGACTCATTAGAGGACATCGCCGCTAATTGCGGTGCGGGCGAAACAATTGTTGCTAATTGAAACATGTACATCATCGTTCGGTTCAAACCTTGACTGAAGAATCTCTGCTCATCACTGTCTTGGCACCGGAGTAGGCGTTGCGTTTGCTAAAGGAATGCTCACGATCGTTTGTGTTCGTTCCACGCGCTCATTCCGAGAGTCGATTAGCGTGTTCCCGTCTCAGGTCGTGCTTTTCGTTCTGAATTGAATGAGCATTGGGTTTCGTTGCGATAAGCCGACCAGTACGTAGGGTTGACGAATTATTATCAACCTCAGACAGACCTCAGGTTCCCTTACCAGGAACCCTTTTTTGTGGCGGTTGGTGATGAACTTTAACCTAGTTCTTGACTTGTACTATCAATGACTGAAGAATTCACTACTGACGTCAGCGTTCGAAGGGAAGGCGTTTGAAGGGAAGGGCGGACACGATGCTTACCTGTGGCCGCCCGTAAGGATCGACACATTCCAACGGTGGCAGGTAGTGTGTATTTTCGTTAGCACTGGTTGTTGTTAACACTAGCAGCAACACGGCCGCCACCAGAGCCGTGCAGGCCCTCATTCTTAGCGTCATACTCTTTGGCACTTTGGTAATCGTGTACACTAGCTACACAGCAGCGGGGAACAGGCACAACCCGTTGTCCTGCCTCTGCCGCCAGCCAGACCACCCCTCCCGCGAGAGGCGCACTAGAACTTCTCCACCTTTTTTAGCACTTTGCCACTGCACACTGTCTGCTGCGAAGCGGAGGTCAGCGCTAGATTTTTAATATTTATGTGTATGTTTCGTGAACACTCGCACACAATTCTTCCAACCGACACGTTTTGAGAACTTCCGCATCCGGCGAACGGCGGGGAATTGCGAAACTCTCCCGAGCGTTCCAGGGGACGACACTCGCTCAGCAGACCTCGATCATGGTTTGTCGTGCCCGAGCTCCAGCACGTCTTATCGGCGAATGGTGGCAAACCAGGCCAGCTTCCCGTACGGGTACCCACCCTATGCCAGATGTTCGTTCGACCCTGCCGGCCGAAGAACGTTAATGGGAGAATTTCATAACGATCGGCAGAGAGTAGAACTGACTCAAGAATGGTCACTGTGAGAGCTTGTAACTACAGCCGAAAGGCAGTAGCTGGAGTTGAGAGAGGATCAGCACATTCGTGTGCTTCATAGACCAAACATCGAGTGGTGACCACAACCGATCTGTGCCGGCCGTAAAGCAAAACTCAATACAATCTTCGGGATTTTTACAACTCCACCCGTGTCCGCCTCCCAACCCACAGGATAAACACATTCACATTCAGTGTGTTGATCTTTGTTTCGAACGCGCATCCGCAGGCGGTGATCATCGACTGAAACCGATCACGTTCGAGCGGTAGCTCAATGGCGAATAGAAATGTAAACAATGTGCGCGGCTACATACATCTGCTTCGGGCGAGCATTTGGGAAAATAAAGAATGACTTCATCATTCCTCCGGGTCACGGCGCCTGCAACTTTGCGCACTGTACATGGTGCTGCATACGATCGTACGAAACGTGTGGTGCATGAAATCTTGGATTGTGTTGATGTTTTTTTTTGTTGGTGGTCTGTTAAATATTTGTTTTTCAGATGGCGTCATCAGAGTTGATAAAATGATGATCGCACTGGCAGAAGATGTGTGTGTGTGTGTCTGGGTAGCTCTTCTCCACTCCGAGTATGCAAGCTCTCCGATTGCATATGTTCCCTTCCTTTACGTACCCTGTTTTAGCCCTGATCCATAAACCGCTGGTCTAGACATACCTGGTTTCTGGAACTATGGTACCACACCAACCCCAAATACGCTCGTTTTTGTGTGTGTGTTTGTTTCGTGGAAACGCGCTTTTCACTTATGCTACAAAACTCTCTCTCTTTCTCTTTCAATCTCTCTCTTTCTCGTCTTCCGTGTACTAAAATATGTGGTGTGCTCTCCAAAAACACAAATCTTCCTCCGACAAGATCTCTCCCCTAGAGTTCCTGAACTTCCGCACGCTCGACGAGGAAGCATAGATCGGCATACTAGAAGCACACAACTACAATCGTTTGATAACACACACACACACACACACACACACACACACACGCTACACAAACGTCTTCGGGGAAGAAAATTGCGTCCAGATTTAGAAATGGGGATCGTTTTCTTCTCTTACTCATTTCCACGTCTTCTGCTTAGCGTGCTACAAGAGCGAAGCATCACCATTGCAGCACACTTGTAAAGTAAACAGTGCTCGTAGCTTATCTCTTGTCTATTGATAACGTTCCCTCTCTAGAACGGCACGAACCGAATACCGGAACAATACATCTGGCCTGGGCCCCAAGACTCCGTGCTCTTCCCACGAGGGTAATTTCACTTTCGATGAATGTAATACGGCTTTCGCGTGCGCACATGTGCACATGCGATCGCGCTGGAGCGCGTGTTTTGTTTTCTGCTGATCTTTCACTCTTGGTAAACCCACACGCAAAACATGTTTTTGGGTCGGTCTCTTTCAAGCGCTGCCTGTTGGAAGTGCTACTGCTGTCTGACATATGGGCGCATCCATCCGAGGTGGCTATGAGTTGGAATGTCAGGAATCTAGCAACCATTGGAGGGCTGCCGTTAATTTTTCCTGCTTCAAGTTGCGTTTTTCGTCGTTGTCAGTTCACATCAAACGATCTCTTTTGGAAGCAAACTAAACTCGAAGTACAGAATGTCGGATCCCGCGGGACGTGCGATGAAATATCCGTACACTTATGCGGCGAAGATAGCGCAGTTTCCGCTGCAGCACTACTGCAGGAACCAGTGGATCTGGCGGTTTTACTTTATCGCGTTCGGGCTGTCACTGCCACTGTTCTACAAGCTGCACAAGCTAGCCAACATGCCAGCCAACCGGGAGAAATGGGCCGAATCGAAGCGCAAGGAACTGCAGCAGCACCACTGACGCGGGCGACACTGTTGGCTGCTCGAACGCGCACGGGTACGGTGCGTCAAGTGGAGGAATTTGTAGAAAACAACCAAAAACTGCATACACTGCACTACTGCCGACTGCATGTATTACGAACGAAGGAACGAAGCAAGCGCGACGTCAGTGGAAAGGAAGGAAGAAAAAACATACACCCTACAGCACGCACACCAACGCACTCGCCCAACACTCCCAAGATGCTTATGTTGCACCGCTAGCACGAAGGAAGCAACAGCAGAAGAACGCACAAATTCCCTTGAACACAACGGCGGGAGGCGAAGATTATTCACGAAATCACTGCAGCAGCACTTTGCGGCCGAAGTTTTTCACCTTCACGAGAGCAGCGCACGGATCGAAACTAGGAACGCGACCGCGGCGACGTCAGGAACGACATCTGGCCCGATGCTCAGCGGCGATGAATATGCTTAACGCGCTGGAACGACTGCTAATGCTGCTGCTAGCCGTCCGAAAACATACTCCACACACATCGCAAACATACGCCACAAGATGCTGCATCTGCTTAGATTCACAGTCTCGCACGCACACACTAACACACCGCTGTAAGCCGCGACAGAGACGGAAGATCGCTGACGATCTGTGCGCATGGTTAGGCAGGTTATACACAACGCTCCCGATCGTGACAGTTGATCAGCTCGGTTGGAAATTAGGGAAATAAATAGATTTAATATTATTCGAATAATGCGTTCGACTAAACGATGTAGTTTTTTTAGGTTAAATAAATTGAGCTCCAAGTATTTATATGATTTGCGAGTTACTGCTTTACGTGGAAATAATGCCTCGGCTGGTACTGCATGCCGGCAAGCCATTTTACTCGGTGATGCGGTCATGCGGATGACATTTCGTGTGACCAATTCTCTTAAATCGAATGTATAATGAACGGCACACAGTGGAGACTTGTGGATTTTCAATATTAATTGAGTCCATGCACTATTGGCATTATAGGGCATGAAATAAAAGTTGAATTGTGTGTGATATTTTATATAAGAAGAAGACAAACCTTCCGTCGGTGTTATCATAAACTGGGTTTAAAAACGTCCAACATCAAATATATTATGCGTTCTGAAATTTCTGAAAAATGGTCTAATAACATCGAAATAACTCTCGAGTACTCTTATAGTAAATACACATCGAAAAGTAGTGCACATTGAGATCACACAAATGCTTGCTTCACATACGATGGGGTGTGAGAGTGTGCGGGTTTGGTGAGATATGATCCAAAATGAAACGATCGTTAGGTGGACGATTTTGCACGCCCTAGTGTCTTAGCATCCGCGGACGCTCCGGCACGGTCGTGCGGATCCTCCAGGTCCGAATCAATGATGCACTCGTCGCTGGACGTTTTGCTGATCGTAATGACCGGGATCTTCTCGATCCAGTCGGCCGTTTTATCCGCCATCTTCTCGGCCATTGCGTTCTGCAGTCGGCGACGTTCCGCCTGTGCCGCCATGCGGAATCGTTCCGCCGTCGAAGGGCGTGTACGTTCGAACTTTTTCCTACCACCGTCCGCATCGATGCCAGCTTCCGGTTCCCGCTCGCCGGTGCGACGGTTCATGTGCTCGACAGCGCGCCGATCGAAGCGGAAGACGTCCGCTTCTTTAGCGTCTTGCGGGTTCGGTTTCACCGGTGCGGCAGGTGGCGGCCGATGCTTCTCATTGACCGTCGTGCCCGTAACGGGCGGTGAGATGAGCAGCGGAGGTTCGGCGGTTAGGTTTTGCCCTGCGCCTGCCGGCTGCCCATCCGTGGGAAGCGCATTCTCCTTCTGCAGTGCTTTCTTCATCATGCGCTGCAGCAGTTCCTTGTGCTTGGAGCCGGAGTTTTCCGAATCGGTCGCGTTATCCGTCGTCGACTGAAGGCGCAGCTGCGTGGAATCGAGCACTTTGTGCCAGGAGCTGGAAAGTCCATTGATGCCGGTCATGCCGGTGCCGGGCGTTTGCTGTTGAGTGCTGGAAGCGATTTTAAACATCTTTCTGCGCTCCTCGGTGCGCTCTTTGCGCAGTTGCAGCTTCAGATCTTGGTTCGCTTCGCGCAGCGAGCCGGTGAGAGAGATCAGGTAGTAGATGATGAGAATGAGTAGCACGAGCAGGGGAATGACGGCGGCCGGTGAGACGATGTACTTGGTGATTATGTCCGGTATAATCTGCTCGGTGGCATTCGTCAGGAGATGGTAGATGCGGTTCGAGTTCGAGAAAGGCCCGCAGTGCCATGATGGCTCCAGGAACACGATGGCGTAGCTGACGGGAAGCACGCACAGGAAGAGCATGGTAAGTAGTAGCGCAAAATAGAAATTGTTCGATCGAGACGCTCGAAAGACGACCTCGTGCGGTACGTTGCAGGTCAGTACGGTCCACGAGCGTAGATAGAGTATGATCACCAGCTTCGCAATGTTCAGCACGGCCAGACCGGGCGAGAAAAACATACCCATCCATACCATGCCCTGATTGTTGACGAGGTGAAGAATGTTTTCTGCAATCTTGAAATCACCATACTGAAAGGACCGCAAAGGAAACCCGACATTAATGACCATTCTTCTACACAGCTCGTGCACCTTACTTTGGGAAACTTCTTCTCCAAATCCCAGCACCAGCAGTTGTTCATGTAACGAACGAAGAGCGCCCGGATGAAGTCCAGTATCAGCGTAGACACGATCGTCACAAGCTGCAAAAGCAAAACGTTACTCAGCACTGGCGAAACTGTTTGAAATCAACTTTGAATGACTCACCAAATCCATTACAGTGAGCTTCGCCAGCTCCTGACCAAACATCGTCTCCCAGCACAGCGATCGGATGTCCGCATTCCGATACTTGCTCTCTTGTGCTTCCAGACTGTGTATGTTCGCCGGTAGACATACCCAGCGGTAGCACAGGCTTGCGCTTTCAGTAGAGTGCATGTACTCCCCGTCACTGCTGCTCGCTGTTTGATAAGCTTCCTCGTGCTGCACAGATGTGTCGGTAGTGGCTTCCACAGTGGCCTCCTCTTCGAACTGTGTCGTGAAGTCAGTGTACGGTTGCTGTGTGCTTTGTTGTTGTGTGCTGGGTACGGTAGAGGACTGTTTCCAAACCATACCCTCCGTAGTAGTTTCTGGTGGTGTTGATTGTCCTCCGTCGGACGGGCTTGAATCTTCGGTGGAGAATGTAGTCGAAAAGCGTTCCACCGTGGATTCCGAACGATCCTCCATCCGCTCGGTGGTTGAAGGATGCAGCAGATCTCTGGCTTCCTCCGAAGTTAGGAACTGATTCGCTCGGTACTCTTCCTCCTCATCGTCAATGCTTGTGTCTTCTTCGTCCGTTTCGGAGTAGTAGTACGAAGCCAGAAAGTCATCGTATCTTCCCGTGACGTAGGTGTGCAGTTCGGTGTAGGTCATTGTTTGGAACTCTTCCGTGGTAATCGCTGGCTTCGTGGGGCTTGGAACGGTTGTTAAATCACTCGAAAAGTTTCCAGCGTTGTCCATCCCAAAGGCAGTATCATTCTCAGCTGGTGCATCGTAAACAGCTTCCCGCTTATTGATCGGAACACCTTCAAGTTTGTCGTTGGGCAGCAGTCGCGCACGATACTCCAGGTAATAGTCCATATCTTCCTCATCGTAGTCGAACCCATCGTACGGGGAACGATAACCTCTCACTGTTGTTGGACTGACAGTTGTCGTCACCATCTCGCTCGATACCAAGCCCGTAGTGGGGTTAAACTGCTCCGGAGTGGTCGTAGGAGACATACTCGTCAGCAGCAGCGTAGTCAAGATGGTACTGGTGACGTCAGCACAGCTCATAGGCACCCGGAAACAGCTGCTTCCATTTGCCAACAGTGTCGCCGGCCCAGCGCCGGATCGATTGAAGTCCGCCAACATCTCCAACAGAAACGAGCGCTCAGCAGTACCAGTCTCTACCCCGCCTCCTCCGGGTGTCACATTCCATCTAGCGCCCGCCTCCGGTAAGAAACACTGGTGGGCCGATGCGGTGAAGTTGATCGGTTTCATCCTACGCAACTCGCCCGTCATGTGCGCGATCTTGTCGAACAGGGCGAATATAAGGGAGTAGAGGTTCAGCATGTTCAGCACCATGATCCGGGCGAGCTGTATGCGTAACTGCTTTCGCGGGTGATAGTACTCCATCATGCCCAGTGCCTCGAATATCATCGGGAAGAAGAACGAGATGAGCGACATCACGACGGTGATTTCGTTCCGTCTCCACCAGGAATCGGAATCCTTGATGTCCATCGAGCGTTTCACAACCAGTATCACCTCGTAGGCGGAGATAACCAGCAGACCGAGTATCAGAAAGTTCACCAGTATCCGCAACAGGATGATCTTCCAACTGTGGCACACAACAGAAACAAAAAGACGGACGCTGCTGTAAGATGAGAACATGCACTAAGAGCACGGTTGAACTCACTTTCTAGTATCCTTCTTCTTTTCGGCCTCTTCGAGCAGAGCCTCCTTAAAGCCGAGTATAATGGACGCCATCCGATTCTGTGCCGTTTCCATGTGACCGATCATGTAGTCCCAACCGGTAAAGAGCTTCCAAGAGAACACGTACTCGTCGTCTTTGGAGGACAGTTTCGACATTCGGGAGTTTTCGGCCATTCTGCAGGGGGGGAAAGCGAAAGGTTACACATTAAGCAACACGTTGGTTGCGCCCGTTAAAACATACTTTTTCAACGTCGCCACGAAGCTGTAAATATACACGACCAGTCCGGTGAAGAAGTACGCCAGCGGCAGGTTGTAGCCCCACGCAATCGCTCCCGAAAACGTCGAGTAGTACCTGCAGCGGCGGTGAACACGAGAACAGCAGAATGTATCAGGAGGGGGTTCCTGTCCGCCGTGCCTATTGAAGTCTCTTTTCGGTGCACCGAAAATAACGTCCACGCGTGAAAGGGCGGTATACGCACACACTCACCCGTAGAACAGCGGCGAATACTTGAGGTGGCCCTCAAACTCCCAGATCGTGCTGAAGTTGCGCGTCAACGCCAGCTCCTGCCGCGACATCGTCTTCCGGATGTCACACTTCGCCTTCTCCGGGTCGACGTAGATCTCCTCCGGCACCATGATGAACACGACGAGCAGCACGGAAATGACGACGTTCACCCAGAACAGCCACCGCAGGAAGGTGAAGTAGGACGCGACGACGGAGCCGAAGTGCGATTCGATCTCCTTGATGCGGGACTCCCACGGTATGAGGTACGTGGCCAGGTTGGCGAGCTCCCGCAGCAGTTGCTGCCATTTCTGTGGATGTGGATGCGATAGGGCGATGCTATAACGGGGAGGCGATTCTCAAGTGCACAACAACGCAGCATGTGGCGACTCACGGTAGCGAGATAGATGTTAAACTGCGCCAGCAAGCTACGGGCCGTCCGCGAGGTGAAGTGCTCCTGCAGGGCGCCCTCGTGCCGCGTGATGTAGCTCTTCGCCTGCTGGACGAGCCGCAGCTTGCGCTTCATGCTGATCGGCTGCAGCTTCACCGTCTGCAGCACCTCCTTGTGGAGCCGGATCGTGTCGAACAGCTTGTCCTGCCGGCCGGCCGACTCGTCCCGCCCCAGCGAGTGGTCGTCGCCGCCCGGGGGCAGCGTGACGCCCGTCTCGCCGGAGCTGGTCGTGTAGACGCTGGAGCGACGCCGGTGCCCGTCGGCCACCGGGTCGGACGCGTTCGCCGCCAGGCCCATCATCTGGCTGGCCGGGCTGGAAGTTCGCCGATGGTGCGCGCCCTTGTAGCCGCCGCGCTTTTTCTTAACGCTTGCTTTCCGCTGGATGATTGCGTTGATACTGGCGGAGTAGTCCTCATCGTCGTCCGAGTCGCCGCATCGCGCACCCGGTGTCGCTGTGTCGCTGCAGGAAGAAAGAGCGAAGATTGCGCGATTAAGATATGTCAGCTGGGTGCCAGTTAGGTCCCAGAGTGACGTTATCAACACCGACCCGCCAAAGAACGTGCTGCCCGTCGCGACGTCCGGTGATTTCATGGCACTTCCGGTCCCAGTCGCAGGCGCTGGCTTCAGTGGGCGCGTTGACACCTTCGCCGGCGGGTCGCTTCCGGCACTTGAGGCACCGACGGCATCGCTAACGACTTCCGGACGTTGCTGCCCGATGCTCCAATCACTGGCGTCGGCGTCCTCGGGCGAGTGGCCCACGGGTGGGAACGCCCACGTGACGGAGAGTTGCGGCGACACGGACGATGGCGGTGAGAGCTGTCGGTGCGAAGCGAGCGATGGGGGAATGTATATGAGGCGTCGTTACTTGTTGGAGCACTCGCACTGGAAATAACTTGCTCGCAATAAAAACCAGCTCTTAATGATGGTTTGTAGCGCTATAAATAGACCGCCGATAACGATTGGCAACTGTCACAACTCTGCACACGACTGCTCCAGGGCTCGTTTGACGTTTCCCGAGCGGCGCGTGAAATAATAGTTCAATGTGAACTGCGATCGATCCGGGCCGTCGTCTACTACGTCACTCCACGCCCATGCTCGTGCGGGTTGACTTTAAAGCACCCTTCTCTCGTGTCTCACAAATCGGCCATCTTGTCCACGAGAGAGAGAGAGTGAGAGGACCCATTTGAACGGCCGGGGGCAGGACGCTCGGAACAGCATGCTATCGAACGATAATTGATTATGGCTGGCACCATTAATAATCGTTCTCATTACGCCACCGGCAGGCAGACACTCGCTCCGACTCCGGTCCATGTGCGTGTTCCGCGCCGAACGAATTAAAGGCACATCGCATCGCGCTGCGAGCTAAGGTGAGCCGAGAGAATGACAGGAATTTCTCGTCCAACTTCTCGTCACCCGTCCAGGACGCGTCGCGCAAGACGTGTCTACCATGCGGGATGGGAGCAAAAGGTTCCATCAATTAGGTCACCTCCCGCCTGCGTCCTCCGCGGCCTCCGCAGGGCGCGATGAATAGTTAGGGGGGGATAAAAAACCCCGACCCACCCGAAAAGCTGCTCCCGCGAGGTGTCATCGTTTGCTTGGTGCGCGCCGGATTCGCGTGCCTTCATCGTCCACGTGGTATGGAACGGCAGGGGCCGGCTCACCCACGACAGCCTGCTCATTTGTCTGTTCGATGGGTGGGGGGGGATGCCGAAAATGTGCCTGCGCCCGATGAAACGAATGTCATTAGCGTCCTGCCGCACGCCACACGCCCGCCACGCGTGAGTGAACGCCATTTCCATTCATGCGCCCGAAGACAACAAGGAACAGGAATTTCCCTGGCCTTTCTTCCTTCCCGGTCCGCGTTCGCGCTATTCTTCGCACGCTATACATTTCGCCTGGAAGGGTGTGGGTGTGTGTGTGTGTGTGTGTTTGTAAAGGCGTGTTGTAATGGTTACAAGGCC
>KB672490.1:2990217-3013277 GCA_000349145.1 Anopheles dirus
GATGGTTGTCACCACCACCACCATCACCACCACCGGTTGCTTCGATGTGATGTGGGCCCTTCACGCCCTCCATGTAATTGCACGAACGAACCCCCCTCCCCCCCAACTTGGGAGAGGAAGGTTGAGGGGCGGTGACGAGCTGTCAAATGAAATGGCTTCAAACTCGAAATCCAAAGCGACTACAAATTGTACCCCTCTGCCCTTTGGGACCGTGCCGGGAGCTCAGCTGCGCCTAAAATTATACCCTTCGCACCGTACCGCAGCCACTGGCAGGGAACAAGGTGTGCACGCAGCCACTTCGCTACGCAGACCGACTGGGCGTCTCCATCGACACACCGACGGTGCGACGGCGGTGTGTGTAGGAGTGGATTTTGCAACCTTTTTGCTTAGCCTCCCATGGGAGCAGCAGGGCGGGTGAGGGTGGGTGGTGCGAGGTGGGGGAGGGGGGAGAGAAAAAAGCACACGGCACGATAAAGCGGCCCGGTCGCTCGGTCGGTTAATTTCGCTCGCATCCCAGCCAATCAAGTCGTTTTGCGGGACATTGATAGATTACCCTCTTTGCGGTGGAGACCACGGTCCGAGTTTCTGAGTGGACCACTCGGTTGTTGCTGGTCACCCCCCCTCCCCACTCCACCCAACCTTGGGGCCCTTGGGGAACCGGTCGTTTCATCGTGCCACGCTCATCGCTCAACGAGCGCCACGTTTTTCGCGTCACATTTCATCATCATCGCCCGTGCCGTGCCCCGAGGAGTGGACGTCGGGTGGCGTGCGAAATTTATGATGTGTGACGCTGGGGCCTGTGCCGTGCATGCGAAAGTTTCGCCACGGTACGCGCCCCAAACGCGCCCAGAGCACAGATTGGATTACACTGAATTGATTGAGGTGTGCAGGCGAACAGACGTTTCCTGGTTCGGGTGGAAGGAGGGGCTGGAAGGAGGTGGTTGGCCCGGGTGACAAAAGCCGAAGAACGCCTGGAAGATAAACGCCTTCCTCGCCGGCTGTCGCTTCCGATCGAAATCTCGTCTCGTGCACGAAAAATCAATTGACTGCATCGTAAAAAAAAAGTTGAACAATAGATTGGATTTAACTTTTTCTTTCACACACAGCGCGGCTTAAGCGTTGTGAGGCGACGGCGCGGTAACGCTGGCGCTCGCGGGATGCAGGACCAACTTTAGGTAATCCTTCGAGCGGCGCGAAGATGGAAGGAGAAGCCGGGAGACCGGGAAAGACGCAACTCAAATTCAGCTTTCCCTATTTTCCAACAGCTTAACCGGCGTTGAAAGGAAACCCGCGCGTGTGTTACATCGCATTACTTACCTATAAATAAAAGGCAGCCCCAACCATGCTTGTCATAGGTAAAGAGGCTTGATTCTTCTCGATTTTCTTGTTTTTTTTTCTGCCCGTCTCGCACTGCACCGAAAGTCATCATTCATCGCGATTCTTTCCGCGATGGTAAGCTTGGTTTCTTTCCGTGTTGAAGCTACCGTACCGGCAAAAAAAGGAAGAAAAAAAATAGAAAGGCACACATACACCCGTCGCGCGGTAAGCATCTTCCTTTCGGTCTAATTCTCCGTCCTCCCTGCCGGCCCGAGTCGAGAAAAGGTGGAAAGATGTCGGCCATCAATCATGTCACGGGAGACACATTGGGCTCTTGATGGCCTCTTCAAAACGCGAGCGAAAGCCAGGTCAGGCGCGCATGGTAATGCTCCGTTCGACGCGACGATTGCGAGCCTTGCAAAACGCGACCGAACATTCCGCACGACGGCAGTGCCATCGCGCTTATCATAATGGTCCCTCCCGAAGCCATTAGTGTGGCTCATTAAAATATAGAAAAATCCACTCCGGTGTGATGTATATGAATGTATATATTCCACCGTAAAACGAAATGACGGCGACCAGAAGGAGGGCACCTGCCCTGCGAGTGCAATATCGCGCTACGTTTTCGTTTTTGCGTATTAAACCGTTTTCTCTGCACGAGCAATGCATAATATTGTAATTTTTATTCACTACTATCGTACTTCAGTTTGTTTTAACCGTAGCCACCGTCCGCTCCAACCGCGGAACGCGGCCGGGGAAACGTTTTCGGGCAGGGAACAGGAAGCGAAACGGTAGGAAACGGAATGCACAAGGTAGGTTGGAAAATTAAACTACTTACGAGCTACGACGACGACGTACGAGCTGCACGAGCGGGCCCGGCGAACGAGTTGTTAAAAATAAAAGAAAGAGGGCAATCCTCTTAAGCGCGCTCCACGCCGTACCATGCAGATGCCGCATGCAGATGCTCGCCCTTGACGGGGAGAACACGTGGCATGTCGGAGCCAACCAGTCGGCAGTCGGCAAACGTTAATTTTGTCCGGCCAGTTCAGTCTTCACGTGAATGAAATTATTACATTAATTTAATCGTTTAACAGAGAGAGAGAGATTGGTGAGTGAGACTAAACGTCACCTCGTTGGAATGAATGAAGCATGGGGGCCTCCTAATGCTAAACGAATCTGAGAGCTAGCCGTCGCGAGAAGCTACTGAAAGGAGTTGTTTGTCTTTTTGGAATGTACTCAATGCTGGTTGCGGCTGCACACGACAGCGGCAACAGCGGCAGATGGGATAGGCTTCCTAACGTCTAACACTTCTGTCTAACGTCTAACGTCTGTCTCTAGCGAATAACATCTAGCGCGTGGAGCATGTATCTGTCCTAACCTTTTATCTGGAGGAGGAAGGCTCCTGGCGTTTGGATTATAAGCACTCCACTGCTGTGTATCACTTGTCTACTCACGCACACACACACACATCTTTGTCTATCCTACTACCCTAGCGACATACTAACGGATAAGAAAGATGCGTTGAGAAAGAAAGCGCGAGCGCGCGCATATTGGCAGGAGAAAGCGCAGAGCAGCGTTCGTGCACGGCGGCAGAACGTTCCGTTTCTCCTCTGCCCTGCTTGGGACACTGTGGATGCCTCAAATCTCGGCGTGACGTGGCGTTGGCGTGTCGATGAGGGTGATGCCGGACGCGGCTGTTCCTCGCCGGGTGTTAGCGTACCCAGTCTAAGGCCCGGAAGGAACGGAGCGATGGTGTCTGTCTGTTACGTTCCCTAGTCGTCCACATCGCTGGCGTCGCTCGCGGACGGTGAGGCGGCGGTCGTTGTTAAGCGTACGGCGGGGGTTGGCTGGTCGCGGCCACTGCCACCGACACCCCACCACCGTTGGCCACCGCCCGCCGCCAGCGGCAGTGGCCAACGGTGCCGGGGCTAGAAGGTCGTCACCTTGCCGAGCTTCAGCCCGAGCAGCTTCTTGCGCTTCTTCACGCTCAGCTTGCTCCAGAGGTTGCTCGTGCCCTCGACCAGCAGATACTCGTCGCACAGGTCAACGCCGGCCCCGGCCGAATGTTGCTCCTTCGCCAGCAGGTCCACCATGTCGACGTCCGACTTCTGGTTGCGCTCCGAGCGCGAATCGCCCGACACGAAGCCGGACTCCGGACGGGACAGCGACTGCGTCTGGTTGGTCCACTGCAGCGTGTGGAACCAGCGGGCCACCTTCGCCGTCGACGAAAGCTGCATCGGGTTGGGGGGGAGAGAGAGAAAGAGAACAGAAAACTCATTACATGCAAAAGAACCATATCCGAACGAAATGGAGTGTTTGTGTGCTGATGCTGCTGCTGGAGGGGTGAAGATACGAGGAGAAGACATTCCAGGTACCGGTCACCGGCGGAAAAAAGACGCGCCAGAATGGTTTCCAATGTTTGCTTGCCACGAACCTTCGCGCCTTCCGACCACGAAATGGTCGCGATGAAACGATCGCGATAGCGTGGAACGCAAAGTGAAATGCTCGCCACCCCCACCAAAAAAGCCACAGTTGATCAAAGGACAAGCGCGCTATCGGAGCGAGGATGGTTTGCGTGAATTTAACTTTGAACCTTTATTTGCTAATCATCGTTACCATCATCACCATTACGTGTGTTTGTGTCATCATGAGCATTTAGTTTGAAATTGTTGCCTAATATTTACAGTACTTCTTCTCCGCCTCGTTACGATCCGTGTGGGGTTTCGCTTCGCTTTTCCTATTCTTGCGCGTTCGTGCCCCCGAAAGACGACACCAGCTCGTCGCGGCTCGTCTCGTTTCGACGTGATTACACACACACGCACACGCACACACATACACACACGCGCACACTATTCAATAAAAGAAAGAGAACTGGGACTAGATATTGCGACACGCGTGCGAACCAGACTACTTGGTGGTGTGGCGTGCCCACTGGGTGCGCTGGACCTGGCTCATGATCTGGCTGCGGTTGGGCACCTTCTCGCTGGTGCTGCGCGTGATGAAGCTGGGCGTCGCCGGTAGCTTCCGCGTCACGGTCGTGCCGCTCTCGTCCGTTACCTTCAGCGTGACCAGGCTCGGAATGGATGTCTTGCTGCGCGTCGTGTCCTTCAGTATCGAAACGTTCCGGGCGCTGCCCTCCTGGCTGGCCGTCCCGCTCGTCGTGCCGCCGGAGCTCCCGCTCCCGGTCGGCAGCTCCGAGAAGGAGGCCGACTTCCGGCTCGGTCCGACCGCCGGAATGTCTAACTGTTGCTGGTGCTGCTGCTGCTGCGTGTGCGTCTGACTTGGGAAGCCCATCTGCTCGGCGGGGTTGACCGGCACCACCACCTTCACCTTGCCGTCCGGGTCGATTGTGGTCAGCGTGCCGACCTGTGACAGCGGTTTGATGAACGGGCTCGAGCCGTCCTCGTCCAGCCGGAGCGACTCCATGCCCTTCTCGAGCGACCGGGCCAACCGGAGCTCGTCGAACAGGGTGGACGTGGAGGACGCGTACGACGGACGGTTCGACCGCTGACCGGTGTCTGCCAGAAAGCCTCCACCACCACCACCACCGATGAGTCTGCCGGACCCGGACGAGGTCGCCGTCGGTGAGTTCTTGCTCGAGCTGTCGGCGGACGGCGGTTTGCTCGACGACCCGGCCAGACCAGCGCCGTACCCGGCCGCATTCGGGTTGGTGAACATAAAGTTCGGCACGGCCGCTGCGGCGACGCCACCGGCAGTGACACCGGTCGGGGCGATGCTGGTCGGAATGGCACCGGGGTAGAACGCACCGGGGTAAGCACCGCCGGAGAGTTGGGTCAGCAGCGTTTGGTTCAGCTTGTACAGCTCCTGCTGGGCGGCCAGTGGGTTGGTGGCGGCGGTGGGAGCCGTCCCGGCTGCGACCAGCCCGGCCAGCGACTGCAGTTTGTGCAGCTGCTGCAGGGCGGGCGTGAAGTTCAGTCCGGCCGCACCGAGACCGAGCAGATCAGCCATCTGCTGCTGCTGCTGCTGCTGCTGTTGCTGCTGCTGCTGGTGGTGTTGCTGTTGTTGCTGCTGCTGGTGCTGTTGCTGCTGCTGCAAGTACGAAAGCTAGAAGATAAAAAGGGCCGGCGTTAGAGATGGATCACGGGAGGAGAGAACGCGGCGCTTTCGGGCAAGCGCTTGCAACTTACCTCGCCTGTTCCTCGTTGGCATTATTGACACACGGGCGGGTTCGCATTGGGATCGTGTTAGCTTGCAGCCTGTATTATCATCGATCAATCAGTCATAAACACACACACACACAGAGACAGACAAACACAAAAACAACAACAGTGAGGAGAACGGAATACGCGCACGCAAAAACGAAAGCAACACAGCGCTCAGTGTTAGTTGTGGCATTGCATAACTTTAGGCGTTTTTGGGGCACTGGACGTGTCGGGTGCGATTGACAGGTAAAGTGGAAATTGGCAAAACGATGATGGAAACACACACGTCGTCGGAAGGCAGCAGTAGATTAACGGATTCTTTTCCAGCCTTTTCATGTTTTTCTCGTGACTTAAGCCCTCCTCGCTGGATCGTGAAGCTACACGAACAACACACAAACAAGCCGGCGGGCGTTAAACGGGCATTACACCAGTCCGCTGGTGGGACTGTTGGCGGGAGCAGCATCAGCACACATACACACATACACACAGGTACAAACTCAAGCGGGCAGAGATAAATCTATTCTCGTGTTTCCCCACCCCATTGCGCGCTCCAACCGAGATCGGAAACACATACCTGAGGAGCGATGCCGATGGCGGTGGCGGACAGTCCCGGTCGGTCCGGTTCGTGATAGCCACCGAGGGATGCAATGTGCTCTAATAGCTCACGATTCTGCTGCAGCAGCTGCTGGATACGTGCCTGGCGGACGGAAGGAAAACGTGATGATGATGCCGGGCGTGCACAAATTATCGTAATTTGCTCCCCCTCTCGCTCGACTCCGACGGCTTACCTGGGCCTCCATGCGGGCGTTCGTCTCCGAGATTAGCTGCTCGCGGACGAGCATCAACTGGGCCAGCACTTGGCGCGTCTGCTGCTGCTGCTGATCGAGCTGGTCCCGCAGGTTCGTCATCTCGCGCGACGCCGACAGCGGGGAGGACTTGGCCAGCGACGCCTCCGGGGGTTCCTTTTCCTGGGGGAGGGGCAAGCGAATGGAAACGTAGCTCGGTTGAGTTCTTGGTGAACGTGTGAGGACGTGGCGGAGGAACACGTGCCACACCACTGTCGGAACCGCATTATGCCAACCTTCTCCAACCCTCACCGGTGCCATTATTGCGGCGGAAAGGCTAGATTAAACCGCCGAACTTCACGGCACGGCCGTGTTCCGGGCAGTGATTTCGCATTAGCTAGCTACTAAACAACGCTAGCGCCTCCGAGAGGGCTTGCCCGTTCCGCTCGGTACAACTTTTCGAGTGGCGAATCGCAAGAAACCAATAATCTAATCAACGATTCGATTTAAATTGAGCGTCGTCAATGGCACGCTCAATGGCACGCTTGGAGTGCGGCGGGCCTGACAAAGGATCGTTGCCTAGGCGACGGGCTGCCGGAAATTCGATTGCCACCGGGCCAGGGGTTTGCTGGCCAGTTTGGAGCAATGTTGACTCTGCCTTGAATCGAACCAAATTCAAGCTGTCTAAAATGGTCAGTTGAGAAACGTGAAGAATTAGGCTTTGGACACACTCCTCGTCCAATGTTAACACTTGCACGGGTTAAATTCTCTCCAAACATTACTTCCGAGAGCACAGTAGTTGAAAACCCCTGCCGTATGCGAACCGTTGGGAAGGTTCTGGGAAGTAAAGCACACCGGAAGATCAGCAGCTTTCCGGTGAGCGGAGGTTTGGCGATTCGTTTGCGTGTTCCGCTTCCACCGCGCACATCATCGATCCCCCAGAAGTGTCCTTTTGTTCCAAAAGTTCTCCAAAAACAACACCCACTCCAAGCGTCGAAGAGGAAGGTTTTATTTATGGTCCGCTCTCCCTCCCGGCACGCCGGTCGTGCCGTTCCGCGTTCTTGACGCCTGTTTAAGATTAAATACAAGGTGCCATCACTTTACTCCTCGTTTTGGAGGAACGGTCTCGCCCTCTCTCTCTCTCGCTGCGTTCTGTACACCGAATCCCGAAATATTATCGCGTGTCCTTGCGTGGTGGGAGCGGTACGTTTCCCATAAGCAATTAAAATTCTTCCTCCGCTCGCCACCTCCTTGTGGGACCGCCGGCGTGTGGAAAGTTACCCACGGTCCCTAGTTCCACGGAACCGTAAAAGGCGTCCTTTTCCAAGCTAAATTTTATTACGGGACACACCAGGCTGCTGCTGGCTCCGCTTCGACGCAGGAAAAAAAGACACCGGCACTCCAAACTTTGTCGTGTGACAGTGTCTGTCGACGGACGCGAGAGGAGGGGCCACGCATTAGCAGTGGGAAATCTAATTATCTTCCGGCGAGCGAGCAAATGTAAATACATAAGCATATCGTGCATAAGTGTATCCGCTTTCGAGGCAAGAGACGTTGGTGGCACCGGAGAAACAGCGGTTTCCACGTTTTGCGGAAGGAACTTTCTTCTACTTTTCCGCAATGGCGTCGTCCTAACGTCTGATGCGTGCGAGTGTGTGTAGTGAAGTGAAAAATTATATTCCACCGAATCGTCTATGTCTTCCCACTTTGAAAGAGGCGTTTTCAGCAGCGCCCAACAGCAAAACGAAAAGCACATAAACGCCGCCACCTTGCCAAACTCTCCAAACATTGCCGGACGCAATGTCCCACGCCAGAACAAAACGTCAGCCATGCACAAACCGTCCGTGTGCCGCATCGATGCGTGAAATTGTGTTTGCGAGCAATTTTGCGACCAACCGATCGGATGAGGCCGCTTCCTCGCCGTTCCTTTCTTCGGCCGGTGCGATGATAGCCCGCTTTCTTTAATCTGCTTATGTTTGTGGACGGCCGCGGATTCCGCGCGTCCCAAATGCAAACAGAACCGTGCTGATCCCACCCACCGCGGCATCCGCTCGCGATGGTGGAGGGGACCACACGCGAGCACTGACCGAAACCTTTGGGAGAGAGAGAAAGAGAGAGCTCGATTCATCAATCACCTATCCGGGAACGATTAATGATGTTTGCAGTCAATTTCAATGCTCTTCTGGTGGTGATTAATTTTATTATCAATTAAGCTTCAATTGATTCGGAAAAGATATTCGTTGACAATAGGGAAATATTGCAGGAAATTGCTAGCTCGGTGCTCATAAAGATGCTTGTTAAAGTACTTCATTATTCTTCAAATTAAATCAACTTTCTTTACAAATTTTCACCACTTTGAACTCTTTGAAGTCGATACATTTAGCACATTTTGAAATCTGGACAGATATGTCCAGGCATCTTCGGGATATCGAGATGATCCCGAGAGGAAATGGTTCTATTGCTTCGCACCGGCATGCAAGGAAAGGGCAGCCGTTAGCCGTCGCCTTCACCTGACGACCCAACGCTATTGCCATGATCCGTCCAGTATAATACCATCATCTGGGCTGAGATAAATGGATCGGAACGATTTAATCTTATCAGGGAAAACACCCAGAGCACCCGGGACGTTCGCAGACTTCCGAAGCGGGTGGAAGCAAAGCAGCATATAATCCCGAAAGTAAGTGAGAACTTTTCCGCGCTGGCAGAAGTTCGTTCGTTTCTCTCTTCAACTTCAACCATCAATCCAATAATCGCTTCAGAAGCTTCCAAGCTTCCTCTGGAAAGGGTGGTGTGGCCAATTTGTCTCCAGCCGTTCTCCGGCAAACGCGCTGCAAACAAAAAAACTTACCTGCTGGGCGCCGGTCGAGGATCGCTGCAGGCCGGTACTGGTGCTGGTGGCGGCTGGAGATGACGGGACGGCGGCCAGCAGCGCCAGATCCAGATGGTCCGGCCGTGCCAAACGGGGCGAGTCGTGGTGCGGCGACGCTATCGCCGGATCTGTGCAAATCAATCGATAATTCATTAGAATGAGCATTGCCTCCGTTCGCGGTTCGGTGTTTAATCGTCGGTGGATTATGAGGATTGTGGGCGCGTAAGGACGCCGGTAGGAGGAGTTGATTGCATTCCGCCGGAAGATCAAGCAACAGTGCCCGACGCAGCATTCTCCTTCAGCCCGAAGCCCGAATGTACGAAATCAAAGCAAGAATGTGACCTAGCGGTGCACCGTGGAAGCGTTTCAGGGCCAGATAGTTTGAGGTTATCTTCGCCTCCTACACCCGCCTGGGACGGCTGTCCAGGCTGGCGTCGATATCGGGTGGCTGCCACCGGATGATGCGGCGGAGTTGGGTAACTTCCAATCGAAATGTTGACCAGACAACGAGTGTTCAAGTACGATATGGCCGGCGATGGTTGTGGTGGTCGGTCGGCTGTAGTGCGATGGTTGGTGACCCTCGCGTGGAGTGGACGCGCAGGCGGAGACAACGAGCGTGGCTATATTTAGACCAGCATCAAACTCCCCCCACACACACACACACACCCAGCTCCCCCTGATGCTGCCCTAAAGCAGACTCCCTAAGCCCTGGGAGCTGGGAGATAGATTACAGTGTCGAACGAGTTTGGACAGCTGGTGTACGGCGCTCTGCGGTCGCTGACCATGTCCACCGTTTCGGTGTGTCCCGCACCACAAACGTCACGCGGGATTAGCACGGCGCCGCGCAGGTGTCCCCCTCGCGGTGTTGGAAGGGTGTTGGGCCGTCCTGGGCCGGGGTCCGTCACCCGAAGCAGTGTGCAACAATTTCGCTGACAGCCGATTGATCAAACGATGGGCAAAGAATAGCCGTGGACAAGCGCGACCGGGCGGATGCAGCGCCGCAGGGCAATGTAGGGCAATGAAAAATCCTCCTTCGACAGCACGACATGCACTGCGACAAAACCCCTTCCACGATGGGATGGGATGAGGCATCCGAACTAGAAGGGTAGTTAATAAAAGTGAGCATAACATTTTTCAAACTGTCCTACACGCTCGTACACACAAACAGACCAATCATATCGCGAGTACTAATTTGATTGAGGACGCCAACATTAAAGACCACCATCAGCGACACATACACCGCGGGGGCCGGGGCTTTGTCGCACATTAATCGTCGCAAGCGTCTCGCCACAGCGCGGCTCGTTGTTTTTGTTTACCCAAGAGCGGCGTGGTGGAGTAAACCTGCTCACTCAACGCGATGGAACTGATGGAAAATTGCTCGTTTTCCCCCTCTACGCTTTTCGGTGTTGGCCGGTAGCATCAATTTAATTCTCGGGAGTAGTGTGGGAAAAGCGGCGAAAACGCACGCGTTACTGTGTGGCCGACTGTGTAAATGAACCTGCGTAATCATCAACACCGAGTAGCCGACGCGGGAAAACTAGGGACGGGGAAGAGTGTGCGTGTGCGTGTGGGTGTGTGTGTAGATTGTGAAAAGATACACTAATTAAAAACAACGCACACCGCATGCTGGACGCGGACGTTGGGTGGACGGAGCCAGTGCGAAGAAAAACGATTCAATTTGCTCTCAAATGACACGTTGTTTATACGTTCGGCTTCAAAGTCCGTGCCACGATTGATGTCGACCGACAGTCCGGGGGCTCACGAGGGCGGCAAAAGCAAGAGAAAAGAGCAGAACCGGAAACAGTGGACTAGCCCCCCCCACGACACCGAGATCGTACGCCGATAATTCATGGCAAATCAAAGTCACGCTTTTTCAACCGATTTTTCATGTTTCGCTTGAAGCGAACCCACCCGGTGTGGGACAGCTCAGTGGGTGGGAAGCAACGTTTATGGTTGATAAGACGAAAAAACCAGAACCGTCATCCATAGACGTCAACTGTTGCGCCGCGATGGTACGATAAGACTGCAGGGGTTTTAAGCCTCAGTTTAACACTGATCCACTATCTCAACCTGTAGCAATAAAACGAGGCGCAGAACGGTGAAGAAAAACCACATATCCGAACCAGCTCATCCGCTACAACACCTTTACAACGCCCATTGAAACACTCGCATCACCTTTAGTGACTCTCTGACTTCTTCTCAAAACTGAATCTCCAATATTGTTGGCATCCGGAATGTTTGTTGGCATCGACTCTGTTTCGGATTCCAAATCTGGACATCTCCCAGAGTCGGATCCGGTTCGACCGAAGCAAATCCTTGCTAGGGACGATTTTTTTCCCATCAGTAATCCCTCAATAGCAAAACGGAATGAGTTGGATAGCTGACGCTATTTCCAGGATGGGAACGCTCAGCCCCAAAACAAATCAGCCATTAGGTGAGTTCACACGAGTCGAACTCTGCTCGAATTGGTACGATCTGCGAACTTTTTTTGTCAATGTATTAGTGAGTCGAGCTATGTTCGCCGAGTCTGTTTCAAGTAAAAAAGGTTATCCAGTAATAGTGTGCGTGAAGTTCGTCATCAAAAGTTCGACTCGTGTGAACCGACCTATTCAGTGTGTCCCACACCAAGAAGCCCTCTGCTTCCCCGGATCGAGCTGTCAAACCCTGCCTGGACGCGAGCTCGGCGCACTCAATCACCACGGGCGCACGCGGCCACGTGGCCCTGAATGATGCGTGGTTCTGCTTCGCGTTGCGTGACGCGCCATGTTGACAGACCCTCCCGCGGCGACTTTTCCGGCCAATCTCCATCCATGCGCATGTGGCTAGCATGTTTCACTTACATGTCCCCCGATTGGACGCGACAGCGGCCCACGAACGAGACGGCTCGTGTGGGTGTTGACGGCGGTGGCGCGAGGGGTGGGACATTTCGGTCGTCCTCACCTCACGACGCTCTGACGTCATTGTGCACCTTGAGATCGGCGATCGGGCACGAGGGACGCCGAAACGGTTTTCACGAGTCTGTGTCCCAAACACATCCTGCGCAGTGTGCGGCTCGATCGTGTGACAAATAAAATGTCAGAATTCAGATGCAGCGTGCCCCACACACACACCCACAGACACATGCCCCCAAGCGTCGATGATCGCACACGATCGACGGAACGTTGTCGGACGTCGGAAGGCAACGGAAGAAGAAAAAAAAAACGAGCAAAGATTAGCCTGGTGATTGAGTGGTTTTTGGCCAATGAAGAGTTCTTCTTGTTCACATGTTGCTCCCTCTATCTCCGTGTGTGTGCGTGCCTGTCCACCGTTTAATCAATCAACCATTAACGCCTCATCGACTTTGGCGCGTCCGGTTTGGCGTTTCCAACGTGAAGAAGCCTGTCGTCTCCCGGTCGTGCGGTCTTGCGCTCCTTTACCCATCAAATCATACGGTTCAGTTGGTGCGTTTTGGTACGGAACGTTTGATTTTTCACACAATTTTGTGTCTTCTCTTCCCGTGTCGCTGTTCCACCACCATCGGGTTCGGTGCGAGAGCGAGAGAGAGAGAGAGAGAGACGAGAATCGAACCTCGCGGTGCGACGAGAAGGAGAAGTGATTTATTTGGCCAGCGCCGCGATCGAACCATCAATTAATCACCAGCGTAAACAATAATAACTCGGTTTGGTGAGTTTTATTTTGATATTGTAAATCAGATCGGCTTGGCCCGTGGCCGCCGCTCGAGTGAGTTGGCTCAAGTTCCGGCACATCTGTTCGGTGGAAATGATCGGCCGGGAGTGGCCGGAGGCCGGGATCGTCTCTAAGAAAATAAACACAATCTGTTCCGCTCTCACTGGCCGGCCTCTGACGATGGGGATTTCCTCCGTGGTTGAGGAAAAATTGAGTTTTACTTTGCTTTCCGTCGGGTTTTCTCTTCGGATGGAGACAGGCAAGAAGAAGAACGCCTAATGGTAAGATATTACTGCCGACGTGTTTTTCTTTTCTCATCGTTGCTCTGTTCGTCCATAGGGCCGCTGTTGTTGCCCACTATGCAGACAGCATCGGCACACCGTACGTGACGGTTTATTTATTCAACAAACAACGAGGCAGTGGGGGGAAACGAGACTCTCGTTTCAATCACACCCCGAAAGAAGCCATTTCCGCCCGTCCGGAGTGGAGAAACGCGATCCCCCGCCAGAACCAGAACCCGGCGCGAGGATTCTTTTCGCTGCTATCGCGTCCACGGGCAGGAGCTCCGGGCCCCCGGCGATAATTCGCTCACGCTCACATGCCACGTCGTCCACGTGCCGCCGCCACATGACGATGCGAGAATATTTTAAAAGCAAATGAACCAATCCTGGCTTCCGCGGCGTGATGGGAAACGAAGGACTTCATCGTGCCGCCGCGGCAACATAATTATATGTGTCGGTGTGTGTGTGTAGTTTTCACCCTGTGAAGCGGGTGTAGATGTTAACCCACATCAATTCGAACACGTAACGTGCCCGCGGTACACTACGCTGCTCCACGCACAGTAAGCGGCTCCCTTTTATATCGTTACATCCGTAGCATCCGGATATCGATGTTCCCCCGGCACAGTGGGACAACGGGTGGACATTGCGTTTCAATTAATTTGCTTTCGTTTTTTTTTCGGGAATCCAATCGGCTTGGAAACATGCGTGTGAGTTTGTTGAAACGTTTTTGACAAGAAGTCTTTAGTTTTCTGATCATCCAGTGTGAGAGTATACACAAAAAAAAAACATTCTAACTGTTAACGCCACAGACACCTCTAGAAAACATACCAAGCCATACCACTCGTACGTTCTAGAAATTGCCATATACAAATTTCATACAGTCTAGAATCACACGCATATAGTCTAGAAAACACTCATACATTGTAGAAGTACATACCCGAACGGTCGAGAACCATCTTAACGGTACGCGCCATTCTGGAAGGTTCTAGAATGGGCGTATTCTAGAACAACGGCTAGATATATAAAGAGGACAGTCGATCGTCGGTCAGTCAGTTCATTCAAGTCAGTCAGTTCATTCAAGTGAGTCAGTTCAGTCAGTTCATTCCAGTGAATCAGTTCAGTCAGTTCAGTCAGTTCGGTGAGTACAGTCAAATCAACTCAGTCGCTATTCGTACACCTACAGTTCAGTCGTACTCTGCTCCTTTATACAAACTCAGTTCAGACCAAACTCTAATCGACTAGAGTTCATACCCAACAATTAACTGAGTTCATACCCAGTCGTATCAGTCATACATAGCGAACAGGCCGTGATGTAATAAATATAACCACGGAAGACTCGTCAAACAACTCAATCTCACTTTATACAAATCCGAACACTAACGAATCAGGTTTTTGACAGCTGAGGCAAAACACTTTCGTCAAATTGTAACACAAACATCAGTCGAGCTTAGGACGGGGAAGCGATAAAGATATCGGTTTCGAGATCAATCAGAAAAAATCTTTCATTTCTATTAATACGAAAGACTTTCATGGCATTCCTTTTCAGCTGCTCTTTCTTTGAAGAAATTAACTCTATTTCATAAATCTTTTGGTAATGTTTTTTTTAAACGTTATGTCCGTCTTTCGGCCCATTGTGCACCACGCGAAACGAAGCCGGCCCGAATCGCTTGGAAAACACCGCGCTCGACGGAAGTACCGACCACATCCTTCTCATATCCGGCGGCTGTGCGTGCTTTGTTGGCAAAGTTGCCGAAGGTACTCGCCACCGTCGGCTGTGTGCAGCCAGTCAAGCTGGCTAACGAACGCAAAAAAGTAAATAAATAAACCCGAGTCCTGTGAGGCCCCCTTTCACGCAATCAGGAAAGAACCTAAGCGCGACCTCCAACTCCACACCGGCCGCTCACTTAGCAGCAGCAGCAGCATCAGGCTCAGTCAGCATCATGAGAACAACAGAAGGTGACGTGAACACGTAGTGAAACCAGCAGCAGCAAAATGGAGGAGAAAAAAGAAACAATACAGAACGCGCCAACGCGCGCGCGGGATAAAGTTTAATTTGAAGCGATGACTTGTCGAGATTTATTTTCCCGATGTTCGATACTGGAATGTTGTACGGTCGTGGACGTGGGCTGTCTCGGGGAGGGAACAAAAAAAAACAAACGAAAATGGGACTGAAACTTTCCCAGCACCACCGGGACGTGTTAAATGAACCATGAAGTGGAAGACGCGAAATTGGACAGTGCCGCGCGCGCGAGAGATAACGCAAGCACGCGCGCGCGCTGACGAAGGAAACAAAAACACCGCACCGCACGGTCCAAAGAACTCGCCGGAGAAGATACTTCCTTTATCCGAATCCGTACAGTACGACCGACCAAAGCCAGAACAAAAAAACAGACACACACCCAACTAAGCTGTTTGCTCGCAAAAGAATGAGCGCTGAAAGGAATGATCAGCCATTTCTTGCCGCACGCTGCTCCTGAGCCTGAGCGGAGGAGGCACCGAACGGCTCTTTATGCAAACTAAAGCACCCGCGAGACTAAATTATGTCGCAAGCAGTATTGTGAAAGAATTCTAATCAATTCACTGCAGACGGGGGCTGTTCGCCACCTTTTTTCGCGCGCTCTCTCTCTCTCTCTCGTTTTGATGAAATCATTTGAAGTGTCGGTCTTGTGACGCTGTGTTCTTTGATGATGATGGGGAGGACTCGCAGTGTTCCGGGTGAGTAGCACCCGAACCGAAGCGTTAAACCGTTCCCTTTCACTGTGTTACATTCCGATTTCATTTCGCCGGCAGAACGGGGAAAAAACCCACCAGCAACGACTAGAAGTCAGATCCTGCTCGGGTTCTCAATCTGGCGAATGAAATAATATCAAGCATCTCCGAAACTCTATCTCCCGCTCGCTCCAGCCTGGCCCAAGTTCTGGCAGCTCCAAACCAGCTTCGCTGTGTTTGTGTGTGTGCAGGAGGGTGTGTAAATTTAATTAAAGCACCGAGAGAAGACCGCCACCGGCTAAGGATAACGATTTGTGTGGACCGGTTTGTTCCGGACTTTCCGTCCTTCTCGGCAGAACCCACGCTGCTGCTGCTGCCGCTGCTTTCGATTAGTATAATCGTGCCGCTGCGGCTGACGGAAACGGTAACCGAAGCCATTATGAAGCGCTCCGGGGCCCAAAAACGAAATTGAAATGAATCTGTATCATCGGCGCACGTGGCGACGATGGCGCGCCTGGTGGCCACCGCCGTGTCGTACGGTAACGAGGCGAGATGTACGTGCCGGAAAGAATTTCGGCGCAGCCACACAAACGGCACGAGAAAACGCCCATTCACCAGAACCGGATATTAGTGCAGTCTGTTTTTGACTTCCACAGACCGGTGGTTGGAATATTTGGATTTGATTTCCCGGAACACGGGCGGAGTCGCTATTATTCTGCTCCCGAAATAAGGCCCGCAACCTACCTTTCTTGATGTCGTCATCGTCGTCGCTGATGCGATCAGAGCACCGGTCCTGTTCGGAGACGTCGCACGGTGACAGCTCGGAGTGGTCGTCACCGAGGTTGTCTCCACTGTCCTGTATGGTCAGCTTGTGGCACACTTCGAATGCTTGGCCAACGGTTCGAACAATCCGCATGGCTTGTGACTGTGGATAGAGAGACGACAGAGCGACGTTAGTCAGTGATCGCACGCCAATACCAACACCCTCTAACGCTACCAAGCAGTGGAACACAACCGATCAAACCCGCCAATTACCTCTAGGTCCGAATCAAGACTCCCGCTGCGCGGTAGAGTCATGTCGGTGTCCAAGTACTCGTTGACACTGGGATCGATGTTCGGTTCGGTCGTCGACTTCATGGTCGACGATCGGACCGAGCCGCGTGCCGCACTGCGCGGCAGCGTCTGACACTTGACGCGCTCCGTCGCGTCCACCGGCTCGTCCTGGAAGTAGATCTTGCGCCCGGTCGCACGCTTCTCGCTTTCGCCGACGGACGGCTCCTCCGGGATCGTGCCGGTGCGCGCGTCCACCTTGGAGCCGTACTCGAGCGCACCGCCGCGCGGCAGCGTGCTACTGAGGCCCCGTGGGAGGTTAACGATCGTGCTGAACTGCTTCTGAATGCCCTTCGGTTTCGGTGGATCGGTCTGCTGCTGGGACGGCTCACCCACACCGAGCGGTGCCCCGGTACTGGATAGCTTCTCCAGCTTTAGCGTCGCTCGGATGATGTTCGGTTCGTTGTTGGTGGCAGGAGTGGACGGCGCGGAACGTTGCTGTGGTGCTGGCTGTTGCTGCTGCTGTTGTTGGCCTCGTTCGTCGCGTGACACTTTGCGTAGGGCGGAGGGTGCTTGTTGAGGTGGTTGTTGCGTTGGAGATAGCTGTTGCTGTTGCTGCGGCGGCTGCTGCTGCTGCTGCTGCTGTTGGTGGTGATGGTGGTGTCCATCTTTGGGATAGGATGCCGACTTCGCTGGACCACGCGCACCAGCGTGCTGCTGTTGCTGCTTGTCCGCCCGGCTTTGATGATCGTTCAGGGACTTTGTCTTTGACGGCCGTTGGTTCTCCTTGAAGTAGAGGATGTCGTTCTCTTCGTTGAACAGGATGTGCTTCTGCACGGGTGGTGAAGCGGCGGCATTGGAGCTGGCGTTGGACGTCCCGGGTACACCGCTAGAACCGGCGGGTTTACGTAGGTTCGATTGGCTGGTGGCGGTGGTGTTGGCACCGGCACCCGTCGCCTGACTGACTGGCGGCACGTCGAGATCATCGTGGTCCTCCTGGTCTTCGTACTCGAATGCATTCCGCTGGTGAGATCGTGGGTGTGATCGTGACGATGACGCGTGGTGCTGGTCGTAGCTCGGTGCGTAGTCGTAGTACTGGGAGGAGTACTTCTCGTTGTACGACTTCGGTCGTCCCTTGGCGTCCGAGTAGTACTCGCCGTACCGATCGCCGCTGGATCCCGCCTGATCATCGCGCCCGGCATAGGTCATGTTGTCCTCCACCGATCGACTGTACTCGCTCGTTTCGTCCAGCGAGCGCTGGCGGAACGTTTGTCCCGGGCTTTCGGGATAGTCGTAGCGGAACTTCATCGCCCTCGACGAATGTTGGTAGTGTTGGGCGGCGTTCGAGGCGACGGACTGCTGCGCGTGGTGATTCGACGCGCCTCCCACGCGCCCCCCAGCGCCCGGACCCGGTCCGGGCTTGCGTATCGCACCCGTTCCCGACGGCTCTTTGGCGCCGCGCGACTTCGAATCGTACTCGCCGGCGTACCCGCCTGCCGTTGGCTGATTTTTGGACGATTTATCCTTCTTCTGGCTGCTCTTGGACGATCCGTCTTTGCTTTTCCCCTTCGGCCACAGGAAAAAGTCCAGCGAGCTCTTGTCTTTGGCGGACTTTGGACTCCGCGGCGGTGTGGAGAACTGTGCGTCGACTCCACCCTGCATGTCTCCACCGCCACTATCGTATCCACCGCCGTCTCCACCACCAGAATCGTGATACTGTTCCGACATCATCTGGCCACCTCCGCCGCCCGATCCCGAACCGCCACCACCACCACCACCACCACCGGACAAAGTGCTCTTGCTCGTCTTCCAGACGTCGCCGAGGGTGCTCAACGTAGAACGCGCCTTACCCATCACGTCGTTCTGCAGCTGTCGGAAGGTGGACTCGTTCTTGCGTTTCATACCGGGCGATGTGAGACTTTCGCCACCTCCACCAGGTCCACCACCACCATTGCCACCGGGCCCTCCATCTAGATGGTAATCTTCGGACTTTTGTCTTATCATGTTCACTGCCGCTTTGGTTGTCTTCGTTGCTGCTAGCACCACGACCCCCAGTGCTACGATGGTTAGCTCCACCACTACCACCACCACTGTCACTCAATCAAAATCGAACGGGCGATGTATAATCTTGACCAATTTTGCAATTACAAGCTCTTTTCGGCAATGGGTTGACGTTCAGAAAGGAAAACGGGTGACTCGTTGATGGAACGTTTGTATCACGTGCACAACACTCCCGGAGTAGCCATTAGGGACCGGCTGCACTTCGCGACGGGCTTCGGGTAGCGATCACTCGCGATCGTTCGTTCTGTGCATAAATTATTTGCTTTGCTTTTCACCCCAGGGCATCTTGAAAGAGAAACATAAGACACATGACACTACACTGGCGACGCGATGCGATAATGGCGGACGATAACGGGACACACTGCATGCACGCAGGTCACACCTGTTCGAACCCGTTCGTTGTGTCGCTCGAGCAGGGTCAGTTCCTGGACACGGTCACGGTCTATACATACAAAACCGAAGTCTCTCACTCACTGGCACCGAACCGTGTGCACGGACCCTCGACGGCACCGCTGTCTGTCGGGTGGTCGCGCAATGGCGACTAGTAACGACAGATCACTGTTGCGATGACAAAATGGCGCACCGAAACTAACGAACGCCCCGAATCGTATCCACTCCGGCCTTTTTGCTTCGGCGGGGGGAGAACCAGGACCAAGGGAAAGGTCTACCGAATCGGATCGGATCGCTGAAGGGGGAAGTCGCGTCGGTCGGTCGTAGTCATAACAATAACCACCGGTGGTAGACCGACCACGGTGGCAATGGAACCAGCGGGGCGAAAAAATGAATACTCATCCGTTGCTTGCCACGCCGGGGAGACATTCCCGCTCGAAGGACCGAAGGATGCATTTCGGCGCTTTTTTTTCTGCGCCGTTTTGCTGTGCTGTGTCTCAGTCGCGGCAAAACCACCCGTCGCGGATCATTCCCGTGCATCGGCTCGTTGGCCCGAACTATTGTTGATAGATTGCTATTTTGAAAATTTGTTGAGGCAACCCCGACATTCGTGGGGGGGGGGGAGGACGGTGTCTCGGAGACGGTGGAGATCGGTTCACGTGTGGAGATCTTCCTTGCACCGAACCGCACCCCGCTCCGCGCGTTTAAGTCGGATTATTTTTAAGGTTAGGGTTTCGGCCAACCAAAGGCTTCCGTGGTCGGCGCGATGTGTCGGCGCACAGGCAAATGGCACGCGAAATGGACGACTGCGCGTGCAGGAGGAGTGTGTGTGTGTGTGCCAAGCGCTCGACGCTGAAGCTGAAGGAACGCCGCCACCGGTTGACGCACCGTGAGTGACACGATGATGAATCGTCCTCGATCGGTGGTAATTGGGGCGATTCTGTCGCGTGCGTGCACCGAACTGATCGTGGACGGACTTCGCGACGTGCGTCACTTGCGTGCGTGCTAAATTTGTGTCAACTAGAGAGCTGCGGCAGAGCTGGAGGCATCGTCGGGTCAGTCTCACACGCTCCAAACCACAAGCCGTGTTTGTGGAAGCTGATGAAGTGACAGTTCCCATTTGTCAAAGCTTGCGGCACGAGCACATATCAATAAATAATAAACATCTGCATAAATCTCGTGTACGCTGCGAGAGTTCAGCGAACCCAGCGTCAAGTCCACCTGTCACTGGAAGAAGTTAGCGGCCGGGACTTGATGGCTCGCAGGGACAGAGGGAACAGTTAGGACTACAATAATACTATATTTATTTTGTACAGATCAAACTTTCCAGTGATGTCCAGTACATTAAGAACTCTTACGCAAAACTCTTCCAACGAGGAGATCTGATGAAACCTTCAAGATGTCCATCGTCGTCTAGCTTTAAGATGCCTATACAAGTCCTTTGTTCTCAAGAACTTCAACCACCAAACGTCATTGCATCCGTTACGACGGAGGTGATCTCCAACCTCCAGCACTCGCACCCGATCACTACACGATCACGCTAAACACCCAATCAAAGACCGGGGAAGTCTGCAGTGTTCCCGTTCCCCAAGCGAACGGAAGCGAACAGGGATGGGGATACTTCTCTGTGTGTGTATTTATAGCGAACTGGGCATATTCCTGCCCATTTGGGCATACCGGGCTTTTTTTTATTCGCTTTGACCGGCCTCTCCGGCTATTATTACACCGCTTCCTAAATATTAAACAAACAAGCGCGAGCGCACAGGCACATACACACACACGCACACGTACGGCCCAATCGGCCAACTCGACCGTCGACAGGTCGAAGAATCCGCCGACATCGGACGTCGGACGTGAATTAATAAGTGTTGATCGAGGAAGGGCAACCGAAGCGCGCCGGTTCCGCAGACATGTTTCCGCGCCCAGCCAGCCAGGGCGCACCTGATGGTGGAGGGAGGTGGGGGGGGGGGGGGGGGCGGAACATGTTATTCTTAGCCCAGCGCGGGAAACGCCAACGGCGTTCGCTCGCGGGCCAGTCTATTGTAGTAATTATTTTAGGTGCAATCAAAAGTGAACTATTAAATAGAAGATTTATGACCGGCTGACGTGGTGGCTGGCTGGCTTTGACGTGAGTGAGACAGAGCGAGTGCGACGGAGGGCCCCCCCCCCCCTCGACCTTGGAGCAGAATGCGAAGAGACGCTAGGACGCGGCGAGCAAACACATCCGCGCACCGTTTTCACGCTTTTTGAGTGATTGCGAAGTTAAGCATCGAATCCGCGTGCACCTGTCGCCGCAGCGGCGGAACAGTGGTCGGGAGGGAGGGGAAATTAGATCCCTTGGGAGGACCCGGGAGCACCAATGCCGGCCCGGTACCGCCAGTTCGCGGGAAGGGGGCCCGGTCGAGGCCGATGATCACTTTGACAGGCCCCAATCATAAAGCTCATCAAACGACGTTTCTAACCTAATGCGTCAGCAGAATTCGCCGCTCGCCTGCGCCTGCCCGCCCTTTCGTGGTGGAGGAGCGTGGAGAGTCCCCGGACGCGGCGACACATTTTACGACCACCGGCGACTCCTGCCGCTCATGCCGCGCGAAGGGCCCTGGGCGGATCTAGCGTGAGATGATTTGTCGCATTTCAACCGGCGACGGGGATTATGATCCGTCACAACGCCGCGTGCGGTACGATTTTGATCCCCTCCGCCTGCTCCGCGCAGGACACACGGTGGCCGGTGTTTAAAAATAATAATAATTCTTGCTTATGATATTTCGTGATGGAACCTGGCCCGTGTGTAACCGACTGTCGTACGACAGCTTCGGGAGACCAACACTGAAACGTCAGACGACCGTGTCTCCCAGTGTCCCAGTGTCCTGCCCCTGTCTCCGATCAGGCTTCCTCGGCACCTGCAAGCCTCCCCGCCCGATCAATCCGACACCAGCGTCATCTATTAGCGGTGGGTTTGATTTCAACCCCCCCCCCACTGTGAGGGCTAATGATTGCTACACTTCGCGCGGCCTTCATCCGATCGCATTCTGTACATGTTTGTTCTGCCGTCTCCACCGCCTGAGCGATGCGCACTCGTCTTGGGCCGTTTACCCCATCTCCCAGGAGCCCCTCGGACTCTCACTAGTACACACTAAACATGATCCACGTACACACGCTCGGCTTAGCAGCAGTGTATGTTTGGCAGGGAGCGAGGACCACGCGAGACGCGACGCGAGGTCGTCCGTAACTCACCGTAACCGGTGGGGCTAAGGATAACTGTGACGCCATAGGTGTCAATCAGCGTGAGCGCGCGCGCACCCTCCACTCCACACGGTGCACCAAACTGCATGGTTCATTCGGTACCAGAAATGCATCCGAACTGTTCGCTCACACCGTATGACGAATGTTTTAAACCACCCCCCCTCCGCTCCGCTTGCCACCGCGCGGTGTGTGTGATCAGGTGTGCTCCCGTCAAATCCGGCTCGAAGGACCGAAAATCGGCCAAAATCCCTGGCAATGGCGCAACGCTCGTTTGCGTTTGTTGTTGTGCGGTCTAGAGGCAACCCATTATTCAGCTCGGCTCGGCTGCTGTGACACCCGGCTCCCTCCAGGTGTACCCCGGGCCCGACCACCACCAACATCGGGGAGGACTTCAAGAAGAGGCAACAACGAAAAAAAAAGAAGTAATATCCATTTGATGACGTTTGTTGCAGCATTGAGCAGAGAGTGGGCTGCAAATTCTGCAAATCCGTCGAATCGTTCACCCATTCTGTGTGTGTGTGTGTGT
>KB672490.1:3017307-3034773 GCA_000349145.1 Anopheles dirus
AGGGAAACAAAACCAACCGCTCAAAACTTTTCCGTCCGTGATTTAGGGGATCCGTCACGTCATCCGAGTTCGAGGTGGGCGTTCCGCACGAGCTGGCGGGTGAGCGAGAGACGATTTTAATAGTTTGGCAATGCCCGGGTACATGATTTATGGATAAACCGGTCGGGCGACAGCCGAGTTTTCACTTACAGGAAAAACAAAAAGGGTTTTGTCGGTGGCCGGCCTGGCCGGAAAAATGCAAAACTCGAGATTCGTGAAGTTTTCGCACCCGCCGTTTCGCTGGCGGCGAGGACGAGAACTGCCACAGGTCCCACACAGACGAAGTTCCGGGGCCGCGTTTCGTCACGTTTCGCATGGCATATCAATCATGCAACGGGGTTTACAGGCGGAACGAAAACAGAGAAAGGAAAGCGCACAAAAAGGATGATCTCCTGCTAGCGGCTGCTGCTGCTGGCTCTCCGGTTGTGGAGGGTAATTGCCAATTAAGCAGTCGTAAAACTTATCCAATTTTACGACGCCTCCCCCTTTCCTGTAAGTAAGTGAGCGGGACGAGTTCGCCTGGCAGCCGTCATCGCCAGCGAGGAAAAGGAAAAACCAAAACAACCCAACCGTGTGCCGCGCAACAAAATTAAATGATAAAACAGAGGCGCTTGCAGTGTGCATGGAAAGTAAAATGGCTACAAAAGCAGAAAAAAAACATGGAAAACAAACAAAAGTGACAGAAACCAGAAAAGCCGTCTGACACGAATGCGCAGCCACACACTACCGGGTGGGCGAGAGTAAAAGAGTCATTAAAGTTCCGGCCGAGCTGTAAACGGTCGCGCACACAATTGGCTAGTGAAGCTGCTGGCTTAACAGGGTGCGACGGTTGTAATGGGCGCGCTTTACCCGTCGGCAGCTATTATTGATTGCTGGGAAAGCGGAATGCGGGGGTGCTTTATTTTGTGCGAATTTCCGCTGTTATCACACAGGTGGAACTTTTCCGCAAAGAAACACACACACACACAAATCAAACGTTGATTTGGTGGTGTAAAAGCTTTACGATTATAGGAATGATTCAGAGGTTTTGTTGTTGAAGTACATACAAAATCTACTGTATTACTGCGAAGTGCAATTATATTTTGATACATTTTCTAATTTGTGCTGGTTAGGACTTGTTTAGGATCTATTTTTTCTCCCTTAATATGACTCCAACCTAAAGTTTTCTTTAACACTCTCATGTTAAGATCCATTTAGCTATTGAGTTTAAGTAAGTGTAAAATTTAGATTTGTATTCTTCTAATTAAAATGAATTGATGTACGGATTATATTTTATAAAACACTCACCAGAATATGGACAAATTACATTATTTGAATCATATCTACGTCATGAACGATAATTTTACGATGGAATAGACTTAAAAGTAGGGAAATTGAATTACTTATCGTGTGGGGTATAATATTTCTATATTCCGATGGATATTTTCATGAACTATAAGCGAAGAAATCTTTTTTTTTCTTCGTCTCAGGATTCTTCCCTTTGTCAAGTTTCCTGTCTGCCATATTCGCCATAAATAACAAAAAAAAACAACTGATTGCAAATGAATACAACGGCACGTCAATTTTAGCCACTTTTCTCAACCAACTCACGGCAGAACCTTCTTCCCACACCCAAACCGCCCGGCTCGAAATCGAGTATGCTAATTCGCAATCGAGCCGCGGGGAACCTCGACGCGTTCGATCGAAAATAAACCATTCGTCAAATGGTTGATTAATGGCGACCTTCGCACCGGCGGCCGCCAACAGCAAAAAAAAAGGGCGCCCCGGTGGCCCAAATTGCCAATTTTCCGCCGAAGCGATGATTGTGCTACCGTTTCCGGCTTAAAGGGTGGGTTTTGGGTAGGCAAACGCTCGCACCGGTCACGACGCCTGCCCGGATGTGGATGTGGATGTGGCCGATGGGCTGCCGATGCTCCTGACGCGTCGAGTGGCGAGCCAAAAGAAAGAAACACACCACAAACCTCAAAAAGCACGGAAAGGATCAAAAGAGAACCAGGATAAAAGGGAAAGCTGGACACAAAAAAAATCGATCCATCACTCCCTTCCGACCTCACCGACTGGGCGGGATGGGAACCAGGCAATATTTCCTACTCGTGTTTTCGCGCGTACGTGTCGGTGTCGGAAAAATGCGCACGAAGGTGGTATTGGTGGGTGCTGCTAATCCGTCTTCCGTGCGCGGAACGGAAGATGGCCTATAAAGATCGGAAAACGGACAGATTAGCATCAGCGACCCTAGGAGGCAGCAGCAGCCTCTTGAGGGACGCCCGATGGTGTGAAGTGTTATGCCAATTAATCACCCTCCCGTGTTGTGTTTGTGTCTCCGCGGAGGGTGAAAAGAAAACTGCCGGCTCCTGATCGAGGCCGAGCGCGTGAACGAGAAGCAAAACCCCAACGCCGGGACGTGCTGGTGGATGCTGGAAAACAAGGCAATCCAATAAAACTTTATCGCAGCAAAAACACACGCCACAGCGATCGGACGAAGAAGAAGATGCCCAACACCACCAGCGAATTAACGCGCACAATCGGCGATGAAACGGGGGGGCCAAAACAGCTAAACTTCTCGATTTGGTTATTACACCTAGCATGGTTTTTTTTGCTTCGAAAAAAAAATACGAACCACTTCTCGGACGCGTGATGCGTCAGGGGTTTCTGTTTTGTTTGTGTGTTGTTTTTTATTTTTTTTGCTATCCTCCTCTTGTGGCTCTCTTCTGCTTTGTTCTACACTTATTTCGTTTCAACTTTGACGCATTTTCCCACGGGGCAGCGGATGGAACCGCAACGAAGGCAGCAGCAGCAGCAGCAGCTGGTCAACCGAAAATAGCTAATAAATAAACCAGACCCGAACCTTCGCACCAAACGGGCAAATCCTTCAGCGCGCGCGTCGCACCGTCGAGGAAAAGTTTTCCCCCGGCAAGACAGGGGGAGCGAGCGAAACGGAAAAAAAAGACAAACTCCCCCAATAGAGCCATTTACGGTGATTGTAATTGCTCGGGGATTTTTTTTTCCTCTGCTTCTGCTGCGTTCACCTCACCATTTTGGACCGGTTGCAACCCATTATTGGATTTGCTGGATTGGATCAAATGGGAAAGCGTTGCGTTCTCAACCGGCTCGCAGAGGATTCCTCGAAATTGTTTACATTGATTGATTCCCGGGCAGAACCCCGCTTTCCCGAAACGTGTGGGCAACCCGAAACAATCGCTTCGACTTGCCTGCTCGCACAGATCAAGCGGAGTGAAGGTGAGGAAAAGATACAAAAAAAAACGCTCCGCGATGGAGACGCCTGGTCAGCGACAGTATGGAAGTGGCTGCGGCATTATCTACAACCTTGCAGACGGGTTTATGACGAGCCGGTAAAAGATCTATCCGTCCACCCATCGACCACGCACCCCCTCTCTTTGCGTCCCCTCCTCCCCTCCCGTGCCGGTCACGATGCTCCGACGGGGTAATAAAATCGGGGCGACATCTGAACGCAGCCGTTGCTGAATTATTTATGATCGTATCAAAAACCAAACCGGCCGGTATTAGGCCAGTTTTGCGCTCTCCTCGTGTCCATTTCCCTGTCCCTTTTTGCACCCGTGCACCGCGCGTATGAATGATGGAGCATTCTCGGTCGATTCGGGAACGTAACGAATGGCGATCCTCCATTAACGCTGATGGGGGACACACACGCACACACGCACACAATGGGATGTTTTATAATGTGATTTTCCACCTCCACGGTGGCGCGCTTCAATCGCTTAATGTCGCTCCGATGGAGTGACAGCGGTCGGACACAACAGCTTGATGAGAGAAAAAAAAAACGTTGGAGCAAAAAAAAAACAGCGAAACAAACTTTCCCAAACGATCCTTTAACGGACGGTACAATAATGGCGCACACAATTTATTGCTACTTAAAAGAAAGCGACAACTCAGGCTTAGGTGGCCGCGGGAATAGGCGGTGTGGCCGGGTCGGACCCGATGGTCAAGATCAAACAATCGATCCTAGCTCCCGTTGGCCGTGAACGAAACGCAAAAACGATTTCTGATCTCCTTTTTTTCGGCCGCTTGAAACTACAAACTTTGCTCGTTTGCAAACACGGTCCCCGCCGCCGAACGCCAGAAACTCATCCCCGAGGTGTCGGGGGATAGTCGATAACCGTTTGTTTGTTTATTTGCCCCTGTACGGCAACCTCTGCCCGTGAGCGCGAGCATTACGGGGTTCACTGAGCAGAAAAATCCAGTACACAGACGCGAAGCAACTACCCGCCCGAACCGAACGACACATCAACAAACGGATTTTCGTTCTTTTTCTGTCGTCTTTTTTTTCGACCTTTTTTCGGCTTTTTTCTTTTTTGGCTTGTTTGCTCACCAAGACGTCGTATTCGGTGGCGTCAAACAATCGTTGTGGCGCGATGACGCGTGGAAAAGAAGCGAACGAAAGGAGAGTGTTTGTGGATTTGTGGATTGGCTGCTTATATGGGTGTCGCGATCGTGATCGTGCGAGTGTCACACAGTCACACGGCGGTGGCGTTACGCTTTTTGTGCGAAAATAAATCATCCACCCTCAAGCGTGCTCCCCTCTGCATGGTCCCGGGGGGCGTTGAGCAAAGAAAGAGAGGAGCAAGACATCTCCCGTCCCCCCAAAGAAGAATCGAAAAGAGAGTTCACACACAGCAGGCAAAAAAAAAACGCTGACATTGGAGCAGGTTGTGAAGGTGGCAGTGGCAGTCACACACACACTCACACCCAGACAAACGAAATGAAGAAAAATGTCCAATCAACGAACGATCTTGGTCCGAGCCGCTACAGTTGTCTAGGTTTCGTACTAAGTCCCAGCGTCCTGCCTGAGCAAGCGAAGTGGGTCCTCGAACTCGGCTCGGGGTTGGGTGGTGTATTCGGTTTCCACGGCTCGTTCGGGCAAAGGAGAGGTGTGGTAGTTGGCTTTCTAAATCCGGAGCACCAAACCGCGCTGGTGGCGGAGATGACGGCGGCGTCACTCCAAAGACACTTGAACAGTAATTTTCACCCTCTCAACAAAGCGGCTTTTCGGTGTGTCTTCGGTCCAAGCAAACCACGCTTTACACGCGCGTGAACTCACTCCATGGGTGTGTGGTCGTGAGAGGTGACAGCAGCGACTCTTTGTAGTGACTCTGCGTAGTGAGTCAGCTCAGTGGTCATCAAGGAGACTCGAACCGATTGATATCTCCATTGAGAGTCATGAACGAGTCATACAACACACTAGAGATAACGTTCTCAGTAACTGCGAGTGAGTTGAATCGAACCAGAGTCCTTTGTGAAGAGGAGAATCAATGGCTTCATTGGCTGGATCAAGTCAACTCCTTCTGAGGACGTACACCTCGCAGTGTTCTTCCAGAACTGGTTTGCACATTATGAGGAACGCATTTTTTTCGTGTGAAAATGATGTGAACCAATCGGCAACGAAACGATAACACTCACACAAACCAATTTAAGCACCTTTCCCACACACACACATACGCACGACGCATAAGACACAAATTACTTCTCGCGCAAAATCGCTTTATCGCCATGCGGTTAAATGGACCAAAATAAAAGGACACTTGGCATAATGCAGGTAGCACACAACACAAAAGGACGAAATCTAATGATGCTGGATGCCGCTTTGCCTCTCGCTCTCGCTCGGCTCTCTCCTGGCAGTTTCCTTTCTGCAGCCGACACTAAGCGTCCTTTTATTGCTCTAAACCCCTCCATTGCATTGTCGTGTGTGCTCTACCAAGGATGCGCCCGACCCGCAAAGGGAATGGGGTTGCAGCACCGCAACCGAAGCCCCATCTTGGCACACCATTCAGCTCGCCGATTCGATTCTGTGATTTTTACGCCCACCACTTGAGACACTCGACACTCGATCCGCAGCGCGAGTCGGTCCTCGTTTTGTTGTGCGAAGCCAAACGCCATGTGCGCGCACACACACACACACGCACACACACATACGAGGGTGTGAAAATGTGCGATGCTCTGGTGCTCGGTGCCGGTGCCTACCTTAAAGCAATCCACTTGATGACTTTGAAATTTATTCATTTATTTTCCTCGCCTTATGCTTTTTTCGCGGATTTTATCGGGATTTTTTGTCCCTTGCTTGCTTTGCTTTTTTGACGAAGTGTAGCGCGCGCGTGTGTGTGTGTGTGTGTGCAGAACAGCATCCGCCACCCCAAGCACGCCAGTGGGATCAAACGGAAGGGACATAATCTGTTTTCGCCCGTCGTACGTGACGACTCCCTTGCAGACTTGATGCTCGTGCTAGCTCCCCGTACTCTAGCGTCGCCCATTTCCGTGTGCTTTAATTTCAACAAGCCACCATTTGTTTCCTATTTTTCGGCTGCTTCTTCTTCTTCTGCACGCTCATCACACATACACAGGCAAAGGTTTCTATCTAAACTCCACCGTCGCCTCCGCCGGTTTGTTTCAACTTCCACCGAACAGGCCCGAACGCGCTTTTTTTTTTGTTGGTCGCCGGTCGATTTTTTTTCCTTTTCGCCTTCCTCGTCGCCCATTTCTGTCGTATGTCGTATTTTGCGGCGACTATTTTTAAAGCACGCGGGGTTTTTTGATTTTTATCACTAAAGAATTCCACCAAACCGCCACCGACCGAAGAAGAAAGCGCGGCTACAACAGCGTACACACGGGGTGAGAAAACGTACAGAGGAAAAAATGAAGAAAATACCACCGTGCCAAACGGAACGTAGACAGGATCAGTGTACGCGAATTGGCCTTTTCGACCTTGCAGCAACACTCGCTCTCACTCTCGCTCTCTCGTGCGCTCTCTCTCTCCTTCTCTATGCCTCGGCACGACTTTCGATCGAACCATGTCATCGACGATCGGACGATAGTCAGGAAGATACGGAAGCAATAGTCACATCCTTTGCCATATCCTTCTGCTGGTATACGCAAAACGGTCGGTTGGTTCACTTGCGGCACTGATTACAAAACATCCGCCACGTTGCTACACACATGGCCAGCAGTAAAGCACACCTTCGCTCACACGGACACGGACAAACCCGTGAATGCACACACGAATCTTCCACCCAACCCGCACTGGCGCAGCGGAAGCTATGACGATTTTTTCCGGCCGTTACACACGGTTACATAACGGATTATGATAATCCAAGTGGTGCACAGGAACCCGAATTCGGCACTTTCGGAAACGATTGTCGCGCATGAAGTACACGATATCTCCGAGGGTTTTGTTTCCGAACCGAAACATCAGAGTGCTGGTGCATATTGTAGACCAAAAACCTCCTATTGTTATGACAGATAACTAGTTGTTATTTGATGCGCACGATCACTTCCAATTTAATGCACAGCACGTTCACGAACACTTTGACAATAGCCACATATACTAAAGGCGGCGCCACCACTCGTCGATCAATCAATTGATACGTCACGCTCGGTGCGTCACACGCACAGCATCGGTGTCAAATGCTTGCTGTCAATTGTCTGACAGCTGGATAACAACACTTCGTCGTTGGTGGTGGGAGTACGTCAGAAGCAGAGACGCAAGTTTCGAAACCGCAGAAACGGCATCCGAACGAGATCCTGCCCAGGCGAGACCGCACCGCATACCGCATGCGATTCCGGCCTGACCCTGGGCTTTCGCGATCTCAAACCGACCGTGCTTCTGGTCCCGGTGTGGTAGAAATTCAGAACCGCGTCCGGCGGGATACACCATACGCACTGAACTGCCGCCGATCGTTGGTCGATCGCGGTCGGGACCACAGCAGCGAAGCTCTCGATGACGACAACGTTCTAGGGGCACCGAACGACGACGACGACGACGACGACGACGACGACGACGTTAGAGGTATGTTAGACTTCACCAACGCCGCTTCGCCAACAGCAACAAGTGCACACCGTCGGCCACCGGCAACACGGGCGGGCCTTGCAAGGGGAAGGGTTCGGTCGGGGCTCAATCAGGCAAAATACTAAAAATCCAAGACCAAACCCCGAGCAGAGTGGAACGATGGACACGAGTGGAAGAGGAAGAAAAAACGCGGCAACGCTTCAACTACACTCTCAGCGGCTTCAATCACGCCGTTTGCCGGCGGTTGGTTATAATTTTAAAATATCTCGCTCCATCTCGCTCGCGACACCACCATCGTTCTGTTCGTTTGGTAGACGTCAATCTGGGAAGCGTACCGGAGGGGAGGAGGAGCAGAGAGGTGGCACCGAAGCCGTAACGATGGTCAGTTTTCCCAACCACCAACCGAACACCTCCACACCATTCCGCTCGAAACGTCGATCGAAGTGTTGATGGGCGAAGAACGACTGTTCTCGCTCTGATCTTCACAAACACACACACAAACGCACGCATGGGTGCAAACGGCGCAGTTGTTCCATTTGGCGATCCTGCCGCTCTCGTCAACTTGGTCCACACAGTCGGACACTATGGCTAGCTCTCTTTTTCTCTTCGGCTACTCCAACATCTCCAACATCGCCGTTTTACGATCAGATGACGGTCACCTGTGACGTAGGCGCGCGCCCTGTACGACATCCATCCCGATCATGCGTGCGAGCGGGATGGTGCGCTCGACGTAAACATCTGGCCACGCGTGCCAGGCCGGCCAGGAGTATGGAGAGATCTTGCGCGCAAAAATTTCTCCAACCGACACGTTGCGTCACGATTCGGTCACTCGGACAATGTCCTAGGGAGAGCAGACCGGATCCGCACAGGCATCAGCTTCTCTCAGCCTCTCGCGTGCTCTCTTCGGATGTTGGAGAACGGTTTCACGCTCGCGCTCTCGCACGCTCGATGTTGGAGGACTTCTTGGTGGATGATGTTTACATTTCGGTATGGATTTAGTACCTCAGATCATCTACTACTGTTAAGATGGCAAACGTGGACAATGCATGCGCGGTGTGCTAGTACTAGCGTGAAACTGACTGTCATTTTTCTGACAGCTCCAGTTTACTGTCGGCGCCGCTGTTAAGCTCCGGCGATTTGCATGGCTCCAGTAGTAGACGCGTGTCTCTCCTGTCATATCATATTTATCACGTACACCACGTCTTACGGTGCGACTGATTATTTGCAGCTATTGTATCGAGATCTACAACGCAACTCCCACTTCATTAACGGCCCAAACTTTTGAAAAGTCATCCTCTTTTTGTCAGAACCACGACGGTATCAATCACGGGCGAAATGCGACGATGGTGATGCGCTCTTCTACGTTGGACGCTTTGGGCAGTGTGGTATGCCCCACCTCTGCTAGGGTGTTTGGATGGAGCGGTGCTGGTAAAAATAAATTCAATCTTCTTGCTGTCGTTGTGCTGGGTTAGGGAGCGCGACTCGAGCTGCGCGACCGGACCCGTGGGGAGACATTGATGCTTTTCCCCTACCAAAAAGTAAGCAAAACTCTAGCTCTCCCGTTCGGTCGCGTGTGTCTCGGTTAAAGATGCACGTTCCTCTTCCTCTTTGGTGTGGTCAGTTCCTGGCGCCCCTGTGTGTGTGCCTCCGTGTCGCCGATTTGATCCGATCGCGGTGCCAGGACCCTCCTCTGTAGAGTTTGTTGTCATCTGACGGATCAGATCACCGTCTCGTGGACATTCGCACGGTGGATGTGGCCGGTCTGCCGGACTGCTGCCACGGCCGTAACGCGTGGGACCTATCATAGCTCATCTCGCCGTACGAGCATCCACTTAAATTTATTAGCTCACATTAAGTTCGCAACATCAATAGCAAAACAAAGACACTTGTGTCTTTGTCACCTATAGACCCTACCAGCGGTCGTTCCGTTCGGCGTACCTGGTGGTGGGTTTTCTTAGTGGCTATCTTGATTTGATTGCGGCTTTGCAAACGACGAACTCAAGAAGAGCATGGAAAACAAGCGGATTAGTGCAAAGTAGTTAAGTGTTTTGCAAATTACAAAACATGAAATGTTCGAACAATTACAAACTCTCATAAACTCGATACAAAGGAATCTCAGAGTTACGAACTGAGGTCCTTTTCCCATCTAACCCGACAAAGTAACGCAAACAAGCCATACTAATTAAGTGACGGCGATTCCCTCGCAAGTGAGCGTCTTCCAGACCGAACTAATCAAAGTGCTAATCAAAGCGGCCAATTTGGATGCTTCGTTATCGCTGCATACATTAGCGAAAAGAAAACACAAGCGGATCTCGACCAGGTCGCCCGTCTTCGCTTCCATCCGCTGTAGTGCGGATTGCAGCGAAACAGGCGCACATAGCGCGACGTCGGTCGAGCGCTGGGCGTAGAGTTTTGAGTCGTGTTGTGTCTTTTGCTTGTCTGGTGATTTTAAACCTCGTTCATCACGACCATCACGACCATCATGACGATGATGATCGTCGTGATCATCATGGTCGCGACGCCGAAGAGAGCAGCTAAAAGCCCAGCATTGTTTGGATGTGCGTTTTGTTTTCTGTTTTGTTGTGCTAACCGACCAACAAACTAACCATCATCCCACCCAACGGAACACACTGTCATTCGATCGTTGACATTTTTTCTCTCTCTGATGAATTTGTTTATCTTCCCCCCGTCCGGGTCCATATCGCTACGCACACTTTCCTACACCCAACACGAACACGTACCGAAATAACCGAACAATGCGTTTCAATTCAATGTGAGCTGGCGAGAGGTGCTGACCGCTTCATCAACATACGAGGTAACCTGAGGGGCCTGTGGGGTGTGATTTGCCTCCCATCATCGTGTTGAAATCTATATGTGTGTGCGTGTGTGTGTGTTTATATCCGTTGGTTTGTTTGCGTTTGTCACGCACGCGTAAAATTGCCTCCTCCGACTGGTGACCGTTGAGGGATCTGTTACTTTTTAAATCATTTCAAATCGTCCGCGGCCGCAATCAAGCCGAGAAGTTATGGTAGACCACACGCGTGTAGCCCCAGCGCAACACCGTTCCTTTTGATTAGAAGGCGATCAAGGAGATAGTAGCACAAGCACAATCTCATTTCCATCTCGTTAGGAACATCGCTGCTCCACGGAAGTTAGTTCCGAACCGGCTTCCGGCAGCCGGTTTCGACCTGAGTCATGGTATAATTTTGAACACACCTCACCGACAATTTTGTCACCATGGCGCATCATGGCGCTTCTTGCAGCGCGCGCGGTGAGGCCATTTGCTCTCGATTAATCTCTTTCGCACTTTGTTGCGTTCCATCTCGGTCTTTCATCCCGCGTTGGTGTGATTTAACTTTCGCCGGATCATCATGTTGCATATGTCTTCCGACTGGTTTCATCCTTCCATTCGAAGCAGCAGCGGCAAAAACGGCAACTGACATCCTCATATCAACACGTCAGCTTCTTTAAAGGGTGAAAGAAACGACAAAAAACTGCGCTGGAACATGGCGTTGGGAGAGCGTACTTGGGAGCACGGTTGCTGCCAGCCTTGTCGATTCCAATCCACTTCGCGGCACGGAAGTTCTCTAGCTGCTCGTTTCTGGTCGACGGGAGCAGCAGCTCGTGGAGCGAGTTTCGACGGCTAATTTCCGAACACCACCACCACCGCCAGCAGTGAAGCCTGATGTCGCTGCGATTAGCTCCGTCAGTTGGAAGGCGTTGCTGCCCGTCGCTCCTCTCGGCCAACCTGCCTCAAGAATCTAATTCTAGCTGGTTGATTTTCTCGCCACCGTCGGTTTGTATGCTAATCTTACCACTCGTTTCTCATAGCCAATTCGATTGGTTTGCCCCCGTACACATCACCACCACCGTCAGAACGTGGAATGGAATGCAGACGTTCGCCAATGCTGCTGCCGTGCGTGACATGGCGCGTGATTATCATTTAAATGGCGCTGACAATTCCACTGCCGCTTCATGACGACACAAATCGACGACACCCGACAGCGTGCGGTGCGGGAGTGTCGATAAGCTTGGTCGCAGGAGATTCCGTACAACCGGAAGATGTTTGATTGAGTGCCAGAGCCGACGCCACACGCTCCATTTTCGGCTTCGGCGCCGGTTTCCGGGGCTTGCGAATGGGGTGAGCGTGCAGGGAAAAGTTAATTAACTTTGCCCGGGCGACAACAACATGCGCGTGCGGTTGTTGTCCCTTGTTTCTTCCATTTCGGAACCCGGAGGAGCAAATAAACGTGCGCGGTTTTAATTTTAAAACACGAAGAAAGCCCGTAATCTCCGCCTCCGTGATGGCGGGAGTCAGGCTATTGAGCTACTGATGAAACTTCCATCCGCCGGTTTTATTGCAGCTATCAGCTCAATTCTCAGCCAATTTTCTTCAAACCACGATCAAGTGATAAGCCCCGAACCGCCACGGTGAAGAAATTATCAAACCCGCTCTTACCGGCGCACGTGTAATTGAAAGTGGAGGCGCTACTTGGGAGACCGCAACCTCTCACCGAAACCGTGGTTTTCGCTGCGATGACAACAATGACTCCCACGAACTACATGATACTACTACCCACCGCACAATGAGCCCGACGTAAAGATATTAACACTTTCCCGCAATCGTTTGCAGAGCCGCACACAAAAATTAAATAAAACAATCACAGCCCCGAAGCTGCTCAGTTCCCGCGCGCTCAACTCCACGTTTGGGGCGTAAAGTTTTGGATGGGGGTGGCTGCATAAAGTAAACACCTCAACGGTTGACGACCGGCGGCGGGGTATGCGGTGGAGCGCTTGTGGTGATAAAAGTCACACGCATGTATGGGTGTGTTTCTCGTTTTCTCTCGCCACGCGTGCCGCAGTTCCGTTCCGTGACGGGAGGATAACTATCCGATCTATCGGGTTACACCTAAAAACCACGAAAACGGGTGAGATCTTCGGATACCTTTCCCGGCGGTCGGTTTCGCTCCGTCCCCGACTTTATCGCCCGTCCGCATTTGAGAAGGGTTTCGAACTTTCTGCAACCACCGACGGGAAGGTGGTAAAAGGTAGATCATAAAGACGGTTATCTAAAGCCAGGACCGAATTCCCGAAGAAGGGGAAGTTCGCATGTGGGTGTCTGTGTGTTTGTGTAGTTGACAAAGGTGACAAATTTGACAAGTATTACGCTATTTCGGGACACGCTAGATCCTGCTCCCATAAATACACATAAAGCGCTATAAAATGTACACAAGGGTTTCTAGCGGTCCACTATAACACAAAGTTAATATTATCATAGTCTCACCCTGACACCCAGCAGCAGTAGAGTTGCGCCGCATCAATTAAATCATTTATTGTTCCTATCATTAAAAAGATCACTCATTAGTGCGCATCGCTCGTCGACATCCCCCATCGAGCAGATTAGCTGCGAGCGGACTCCAAATGATGCTGCTTATGGAGAAACCAATTAAACCGCGTTGATATCATCTGCAGCGAACTTCCAGCAGACCGTACCCGACCGAACCTTTAACCGGTTTTAGGAACGGAGCCACGGGGCGGAAGTTGAAATGATCCAACGCATTTCAGCCAGGTGCGAGAGAGCCAGCCTAATGTCAGTGTCAAGTGAGTCATCGCTCGCGTGATTGTGAAGCAGCGTCGTGTGTCACTTGCAAAACAATCACCTGCAAATGAAGTGCTTGCCGCCCTATTGAGGCCCACAATCGGTGACGCTCTACAATTTCGCTGAAAAGCATGCGAATGATGCATCTCGCCGCGCGGGAGTTTTTGACAAAACCATATCCGGCCGCAACTCTGCACGGTGTGTCCGAAAGCCCCAAAAGCATCCGGTCCGGATTCACCAGCGTCATGCGGGATTGCGCGATTTTCGTCACTGCTGGCGTCGTTCGGACGTTGGGGATTTTAGTGACCGTGCGATATGTAAACATGCTCGCTTTGCTCGCTGTGTTTGCCGGCGGAAGTGGGAAGAGGAACAAAAACAAAACAACGGTGCATGAATATTTTACTACCACCGCGGTAACAGATTTGCTAGCGCACCAATGGGCTGGGCGTCGTCGTGGTCTAATACGGTTGATGGCTATTTAGCGCGATTTATTTACTGTGACTGTGAGGGCCAGTGAGTGGAATTAATTAAACGGAAAGCGGATTGTCGGTCAACTGGTCGCTGGCTTCGTCGTTGCCATCGCCCGACAGCCCGAAGGGGAAAGCATACTGTGAGCCGCGCAGTTCGTCACTGGCTCAGACTTTCCTTCATTTCCGCGCTCTCCGGGAGCATTGCTAGAGAAGAGTTCAGTTCCCACGCGTGGGCCACGCGCCATGCGACAGATAACAGAGATAAAACAGTCTTTCGACGGGGTGACTAGATTTCATGCGAACGTGAGGAACGTGAAGAAACGCTCCTGCGCTGCGACATGCGCGTTTAAAAGTAGGTGACGTACGGTCAATGACCGCCGAAGGCTATTAATGATCCTCCCTTCTTTAACGTTACCCGACGCGGAGTTAGCGCGTAGTTACGAGAGTTACAACGTCCTGTACAAATATCTTCAATTAATGTCAATTGGTTGAAATAAAACATGTTGCTGTGTTCCACGTGCTTCCCTGCAGATAATGGCTCCACGACTTCGGGACTCACCTTTTTGTTGGTCTTAAATACGCAGCACTTGAACACATCACTGCTACCGTCGCGGGCTATGTAGCTGAAGATCTTCAAATCGTTACTGTCGTGCGAGACGTAGAATATCCGATAGATGGGATGGCTGAGCAGTTCTATTTCCAGTGGGTCATTCCATTGGTGTTGTTTTTTCTGCGAAAATGAATCGAGAACACGGTGCAATCAGTGGCAAGCGGTCACGCTTGGAGGCAATGCACGTAATACATCAAAAGCAGCAGCGCGCAGACTTGACAGGACTCCTCCCGGTCGCGCCAATACGTTGATGAACGATGCTGATGATGATGATGATGGAAAGCCGCGGTTACGGACGTGGCCTACGCCTCATCGTTCAGGCGCACCAGAGCCCGGTAGGAAACGTAGGATCGAGTTCGCGCTTACCTTTCGTCTTTTCCGCTTCAAGCACACGCGTACACCTTCCACCGAAATGCTGACGGTGACCTTCTTTTTCTTGCTATTTTGAACCTTACACTCGTACTGTACACGAAAGAAGAGAAGGGGAAGAAGACAAAAAAAAACGGAAGCGTTGTTAGATTGAATCCTACTTCCCAGTAAAAGCGGAACTATTGATTCGATGCACGTCGCCCGAAACAATTTCCTCTCCCACACGCAGTGCGCTTACCCGTATCCTTCGCATGGCTTGCACAATTTCCGTTCGATTGCTGGGCCTCGGTACGACCTGCCATCCGATCAGCTGCACACAGAAGGGGAGAAGAAAGGGAAAATTATAAAATTAATCATACTTGCAACCCCAACCGGGAGAGCGGCTCTGGGAAAGGGGAAGAAAAGGAATCAAAGAGGGCGAATCTAAACAAATTGCAATCGAACGCAGTGCGCGAACAACCCTGCAAGGCGGCTTGCCATTTTGCAGAACCAATCATCATCGTATTGCCACAGCTGCATCGGCGGCGCACGGGCTTCCCGGACACATTCCAGGCCGAAACGCTATTGAATCGAGGCACTTCACGTTCCCTTTGGTGTGGTAGGCTCGAAAAAGGAGGCCATGCAAGAAGGTACGAGCGTGTAGGTTATTAACCTGACTCACCGCCGTGTGTCTGTGTGACCAATCGGGCGTATTTTCGTCCTTATTTTTTGCCCCGCATCGCCTCAAGCGAACAGAGTATGCCGTGAGAGAGAGAGAGAGATAGAGAAAAAAGTTTGCTAGCAGCTGGACAAATCGGATGCATTCCTTACGGTGTTGAGAGCGTCATACCTGAGCGATGAATCAGCCTCCGAAACGGTTGGTGCGCTTGAGAAACATACCACAGTGACTCACGGCCACTATCGATCAATGAATCACGTCGGAAGATTTCCGTAGATCAATTACCTACTGCACGCTGCTAGCAAGCTACTGTGTTGTGGAAAGCGAAAACGATCACCTACCAAGAAAGAGTGCATAGTAACGGCGGGGTCTGTCACAAACGTAAACAAACCTGCTGCCAAGCTACCTTATTGCAGGGGTGCTCGGCCGATTTGCTAATGTTTGTTTACGTCGTGCTGTCAATCAAGCTTTCAAAAACGCGGAGCAGCAATATTGTGAATTTGCGAAAGGTGCAGCACCAGTGTTGTTCGCAAAAGCTGTACCAGATTCAGTGGAGGTTAGAAATGCTCTGTAGGTTCCGTACGTCCTTCGTCTCGGTCGTTCTCTGTTCTGTTCCTACAATGCATGCTAAATTCTTCTCGACATGACGTGAGGTTTCATCGTTGTGAGGCTCATGCAGCGGTCGTTGCAAACAAGCAGCCTGCGAGTTGTTAATCAAAACCATTTCCAACAGCATCATTCTCCTGGATCGAACCCAATTCCCAGTTTTGATAGTATCGGTTTCCAATTTTCTCTCATCTACTAGAACGACAACAAAAACTCCCACGTTCCCACTCCGTTCGGTTCGCTATAGGGCGTTGAGGTTAGGGTCTCGCGTTTGCCGGTCGTCACCGAACCATAACAAATAGAGAGCATGGTGGAAAAAAAAAACACACACACACAATGCTGCACCCACGCCTAACGTCCGGCAGCTGCTAGGGCGCTGTGTTAGCGTGATGTCTGACCACCTCGTTGGAAACGACCCCGTATGCGCCGTTCTTTCGAAGCATCCGGAAAAGGGGAACACCGGGCACGCCATTGTCTAGCTGTGTCTGTGTATGGTTCTTCTCTCTGGCCGCTGTCGGCCGCTGACCCGGCGGATATGGTGGGCATCTGATCAATCGATCGAGCGGCCAATGGTGAAAAACTTTCGATTCCCGTCCGTGATGGTCGCCAGCGTCGATCAATCGTTCACGCATGCAAACCAGGCGTAGCGTCGCGTAATCTCATAAAACCCAAAACGGTGCTAACTACCCCCCCGAAACCGATCGATCGAACGCCCATCCCAAACGCCCCAAAACGGGGTTCCATTAATAATCGCTTCCTGCTCCTCTCACAGGCCCATGGCGCTACGATCGAACTTCCAGCCGTACGCATTCTCCCACTCGCTTGTCTTTCACCAAGAACCCAGTAACATTGGCGCGAGGGTTGTGGGTGGGTGGTGGGAGTGGCTGAAAGGCGTAAAGGTGAGGAGTGAGAAGACGTGTTTTTTTTTTGTGTTCGCTTCTTCCACTTTTTAAATCCGTACATGCTCTCGTTTTCCGTGTTTATTGCTTCACTAGCGTTTTCATAACACGTTTAAAATTAGACTTCATACGCAACGGCAGCGTTTCCAACTCTCGTTCCATGCGTTTGTTCTTGCGCTCGGTGCGTTCCCACCCAGGCGCTGGTGGGGCCTGCTGGACACGCCGGCCCGGCTGTGCGTGTACACAATTCCGGCAGACACAGCTGTTGTGGAGGTCTTTTTTAAGGTTTTTTTTCCCGTGCCGGTACCATCACCGACCACCAACCGGGAGTGAGAATGCTGATAGCGCACTTACTTTTATTTTTATTAAAACTTTAAACCCTACGGGGAGTGAAATTATC
>KB672490.1:3037228-3054232 GCA_000349145.1 Anopheles dirus
GTACACCTAATGAGCAGGGGTGCGATACATGCCAACTGCGAGAAGGCAAAAAGCATGTTACGGTCAAGTCCCATACGAGCGAGATTGGAATTGAATTATACAAGAAAAAAACCGCGTCCCACGATAAATTGTAATCGGTACAGAACGGGAAGAAGTTCCACGCGGTCCACGCAGCCGGGTGGAAGAAGTTTTCTGATTGAAAATCGTAAACATCGCACTGCGACGGACGGACAACGGCAGATCCGTGGTCCGTGGTTACAGTTTCCAGGCACCAGACCGGCGTCCCAGCCGAAGCCGAGTGGGCAACAACAAAGAGAGTAGGCCAAACTCACACGCGTGTGTTGCAAAATGGGGTTTTCTGTTCTTTTTTCTTCTCTCGCTCCCTGTAGATGGGACAGTGGAGCGTACTCGATGCACTTCTGCAGGTCATATGCATGCACCGTTACCGCCGTGTCCCTTGCGTGACTTCCCGGCGTGCCCCCCCTGCCGCGGTCGAATGTGTTGATGATGATGAAGAATCGAGTCGAGCAGAGGGCATAAAACGACCACTGAAGAAAGCGGGGGAAAAACAACTCCCAACATCCACCTAGAAACCGATATGGAGATGCGAGTGCTAACTACAGCGGAACACAGAACAGGTGGGGGGAAAAATGGGCAAACGCAAACAGCGCGGGCAAACCGCGATCAAAAACAAAAGACACGGACGTCGACCGGAACATGCAGCTAGAGTGAAACCAACCAACCAAGCCAAACAAAAAAAGCAACAACAATCGAGCAAAAACGAAACAAGGTCAAACATAACTAAAAATTCGAGCACAAAAATTGAAATGCAAACGACGGACGATAGAGGGCGACTGTGATAGAGGGCGGTGCAGGTTGCGGCAAGAAAAGAATCATTAAACTCACCACCAGCACTCCGAGGCACGAGGTTCAACCGGTCAGTGCCAGTAGGGGCTTAGTAACAATGCGATTGCATCGGAAATGGGGAGGAGGGCGCAGCGCACGCAGCGGAAGAAAACCACACGCAAAAGCAAACCACACCATAAGGAGTGGAGCTAAACGGAAGCAAACTTAATGACGCGCCGGCAGAAGAAAGTGGCAGGCGAGAAGTGTGCCAGCCAACGGTGGAAAAGAGATGGAAAATGAGTGCGAGGAAAAAAGTGGTGCCGCATGTCAACCGCCATCATGCAAAGTGCACCGGTGTGTAGTGGCGCAAAGTGGATGAGAGTGCGTATTTCATAGTCCGACCCTTACCAGTGATTGCTGTCAGATGCAAAGTGCATTCCAGTGGCTGGTTGCAATGATGCACGGCAAGCCGCCCTAGAGGGAGCGGTTGGTATCGGCTTTTGAAACCCGGCGCAACTGGAGACGGGACTGCGATGGGGAGCGGGCACGATGAAACGGAAGTTGGTCACGTACTTATTTGCACTGCATCGTGTCCGACACACAGATCTTCTTCGATGGTGCGAGGCGTGTACGTGGGTCAAGGGACGGAACGCCGGATGCCTTCCGACTTCCGACATACGACGCAGAGGAAACAGGCGTGACAAGCAATCGCAAGCGGAATAGTGGACGAATGGGGGAGGATGTGCTAGCAGCAGCAGTATGCAACACATCAATCTGACATCTATTGAACTCCACGCTGGATTGAGCCATATGCTTCGAGAAAGATGATCATTATCCATAGACTTCAAGAGACGCTTCCAACAAGTAGTTCCAATGCCACAGCTCTGTTCCGTTCCGTGATACAATGGGCATACATACGGATTAAAGGCATTTGATGTGCCTTTCAACCTATTTGAACTTCTCTCTGTATCTCTCTCTCTCTCTCTCGCTTTGTGCATGATGGAAGAGAAATCTTATTCTCCTATATTTCAAAATATTGAAATTTGATGCAGTTGAAGGCATCGCACGTTGATGATGAATAGGCGGTGGTACACACCCTGTAATTATGATGGATTGGTGTACCAGCAAGACGCTGTCACAGGGGATAAATCGCGCGTTCGCTGTGGTGACTCACGTACGATTCCTGTGGTTTGTTAACTGCGTAAACAACCGCAGATGAAAGAGCCCACTCGAACGCTTGTCGCTCAACAAAAGATAATGCGCGAGCGGAAATAGCCCAACAACTGTCTCAAAACATCCGCTTCAAGTGGTAAAATGGGGAGAAAGAACTAAATGCTACACAAAACGTCACACCTTATGCTGGGGCTGTGGTCGTCCCGCGAAGTTTGCACTGAAATAACCTTTAATTTTCTATTCCAACATCTAGTGCATTAATAGATTTCCTTTTGGAGACATCTTTCCCCGACACACATCGTTCCATTCGATATAAATTCATTGCGATGTGTTTATATGCACGCTTCTCAAGACACGTTTTTCCTCGGCACCAACCGTCCTACGTTATATTCTAGTCTGTACATGACAACGTACGACGTGTCGTTGTCGTCACCGTACAACAGTCGTCCGACCGAGAGAGCCGAGCGAAAGACGATAATCGTCTTGCCGGGGTTCGAAAAATCTCGACCGGACGCCGGACACCGAACCGCAATGAAAACATCATCATGTCGCACCCGGGGTCTCACCAAACCCCTCCGGTCGGGAGCAGGCAGTGGAGAAGACAATATAAACGTCGGACCGAAAAGCAAACATTGTTTATGCTGATGTGTGCGCAATTTGCATGCGTTAACTCCGGCCCCGGGGCGGTGGCATAGAGCGTTGGGTCGAAGCCGCTATCGAAGAAAAGAAACCCGACTCAGCAACAAATCACGAAAATGGCGAGAAAAGTAGTAGCATAGCACGACCACCAAACCCTTCGGCGAACATTGACTGTCAACTATTCACTTTCCTCTGGTAGGGTGGGCGAACAAAAAAAAAAAAAAGATCTCCCGTTGGAAATTTGCATCCATACAGTTCCGCCATTCATGTCCAGATTCCAGATTGAAGATCATTCCGATCGGTCCCCTCTCACCGAAGGGTTAAACGGCTCCCGTGAACGGTGACGGAGCTCGCACGCTTGTCAGCATTTTTCCGCGCTCTGGCTGCGATTGTCGAATGTCCAGTGCAAGAACCAGGTCAGCCGTAACGCCGGCGGTTGGACGTGCAGACAGGAATGATGCAAACCGTGCGCCAGTGCCAGAACACGATTTCTAGGAACTACTTGGCGGCCACAGTCTTTGTTGCAGGACGATCGCCATCGAGCGAATGTTTGCGATCGTCTGTCTCCTCCCCGGACAACGCATGGATCATGCCACGCGGAGATCGTTGGAGAGACAGAACGAAATGGCCGCACGCGGTAGCTACAAAAGCCATCTTCCGCGGTATGAATGTTGACCATGCCGCGATGCCGACGCGAACATGGTGCTAAATGGTGTGCTTAAATGTTGTTGCGGCGCTGCGTCCCAATCTCCGCCTATTGGCAGCACTCCAACACCGGCAAAACTTCGCGGAATGACGTACGTTAATTATTTATGTGCGAAAACGGCTAATGCTGTTGCTACTACTGCCGCTATCCGCTCAGCATAGTTTTCTTCTTCTGTTGGTCGGATTGGTTTGTTGCACTCTGGATCTGTTTCACTTTGGTTCGTTTTGTGTGTCCGCCTGTGCCTGCGTCTGCGTGGTAAGTGACTCTAGCTCCTATAGGGATGACTCCTTAACTCCAGCCTTATGACGCTCACATCTGGTGGAGTTTGCAAAGCGCAAACTGATCGAAACGAAGCACACCTCGTACCGAAAAGGTAAACGAACCCGCAAGAGCGTCCTCCCACCTCACGCCATTGACATAACGCCAAAACGATGACGTGCCGCAAGCAGCAAGCGCATGAGCGTCGTCTGCTTCGGGACGCACGTGCAGCGCGTGCAGCGACGATAAACCGCGCGGAATGCAATTTCGGACCGTGCGCTAGGAGCGTACCGGATGGCCGGCACTTCACGTTTAATTAACGCGCACCGCGCTGGTGCTTTAAGCAAATCAGTTCAGCACGGCCATTAGAGTCTTATTAGAAGCTGGATTCGACCGGGCATGTGCTGGCTCAGATGAGTTTATGCGAGAAATAAGGTTAGTTTTTTTTGGTTGGAGCGAGGCGTCCTTACTTAGTGACTTGCTGTAGATTAGTCCTGTGGTGGATTATACCATATTCTTTGAGGAAGATCTTTGACATGGTATTTGTATAGCAGCTTTGGAAGCTTGTCGTTTTGGAAAGCCATAAGCTATTATTACTCATTGTCTGATAATGAAGGTAGTCTTAGTGAAGCTTCTTGTTGAGCAATGACTAAGTTGGCTTTTTCAATAAGTCTTTTAGGGAACATAATGACAAATAATGTTCAGAATTTGTATTTGTAAGTGACACTTCATAGCCATTGCCTTCCAGGCAACATTTTACATTATATTTAAAGTTTCTCGCTCATAAAACTCAACCCTCGCCCGATCCAACCATTAATTTTTATCTCATTCCATTAGCATGCTCACACCCCATGCGTTGGCTTCGACGCTGTACCAACCCTTTAAAAGGCGACCTTTCTATGCTGGCCGGGAAAACAAAATAACTTCCATATCGGGGACACATTAAGTGGCAGTAGAAAGCATTGCACAAAAAAAGTTCGACCCAACCTCACCGTTCGCATCGCCGGCCCCGCCGTTTTCGCGCATTGTACCGAATAAAAGCATTTCCGACTAGGTTGGTGAATGGATTCGCAACAAAAGAGGCAAGCATTGACTCTTGTTGTACGCCGCACGTTGCAACCACTTGCATGCAGCAGCAGCAGCAGCAGCAGTGTCAGCAACAACGGCGACAGAACATGGCTCAAGCGAACGTCGCGAGCGCTAAAAACGCGCTAAACTTGGTTGCTATTAACTCCCTTGCCTGGGCTGCCATACGCCATTTGCATTCTCACCTGCAACGACTGTAATGTACGCTCGATCGAATCCCACGTTTCCTCCGCCGGTTCTAACCCCTTTTTCCCGGCACAGGCAGGAGAAAGGAAATGCGGCACACTATTGGAAATCGAATAAAAATGGGCAGGTCTTTGCCGTTGCTGCCCTCCGGGCTCTTGCTGCCCGTCGTTCTACGTACGGCAGCTGCATACGGAATGCGGCAACCCCACACCCGGCCTGTGCCATTGTTTGCGTTCGAGTGGTACAGGGTGAGGACGTACGAAGTGCTGTTGGCTTCCGGAGTTTGCTACCTCCCAACCCGCAGCTCAGTCTTCATCTCCACAACGCACGTTCTACACGTGAGCAGACAATTAGTCGCGCATATCCAGGTGCAATCGACGGGGCGAAAAAAGGTTCCACCGACGGGCGGCATAAAGATCGCAGCTATTTTGCAATCAATTTCCTATTTTTATTGCTCGATCGGTTCGCGCTTCTGCTAGCCAGCGCGTGATAGGCTAGTCCAAAACTGGGGAAAATTGTCCCTACTACCACCACTGTGCCCTGCTGCCTATCGTCGCCAAAGGAATTGTCCTACCCCGTGGCTGGGGCTGGGAGGCTTTATTATTCATGGCCCATCGATGGGCAATCGTGTGCTATCGATATTGGTCTATCGCTAGAGATTCGACGGTTCGATAGTGCCTCGAACACATGGTCAAGCGGATAGACAGACAGCGCTCGGTTCATTGGACTCTCCCTACCCACGGCATGCAATGACCATACCGAGCATGCATCGAACACCGAACAGGGGAAAGCTTTTGTGAGACCAGATGGGATGTTGTTAGGGCTAACGATAATGCATTATCAGAGAGAGAGAGAGAGAGACCTCCCGCTCCGCCGCGCGCAAAATCATTTAAACTGCGTGAGTAATCCAATTTCAAACTCAAGTGGGCATGCGGATTTGATTCTCCTGGTTACCCCAGGATATGGGTAGTTCCAGCGCTCTAAGGCAACTCTATGCGAAACGATGCCTGCGGGTGTTTGTCCGTTTTTCATCGAAAGCAATCTTTGGCGTACGAGTAAAGGCAAACGAGACCCAGCTGGGTCATCAAATACAAAGTCTGTTTCAATGTCTGCTGCTTATTATCGTAGTTCTAACGTCTTTTGTTGGGCCGGGAATATTGGGTTCTAGGTTCCGGAGCTTGCGGGTTTCTGTCAAGTTCAACTTACACATAAACACGCACGCTTACAAACATAGAACTTCAAATAGAGAGAAAAAGATATCGGCTATTGCCTAAAAATCACCCCAAACCTCTGACGACAGTCGCCATAGTGCCCCTAATGCCTTCTGGGATACCATTAACAAATTTTCGTCCCACAACAGCGCGCGATTCTCTTACGCACTCGTACATCTTAATGTCGCATTTTACGAGCAGAGAGTTCTCCATCGAAGCGGAAACTCCCCGGTGGTTATCCTTTACAAGGGGCAATAACGGATGATCTGCCATTTGCCGCGTGCGCCAAGATTCTCGTGCCCGATAACGAGCCAGCAACAGTAAATATCTGCACGCTCGAGCGCGCTGCGGAGCAAAACAACAACGTACGCTCCACTCCACCGGCAGGTCCTTTGGGGCTTTCACCCGGGGCAAAGAATTCGCGCAGCCATTGACCCCGGCCCTAGACCCCGATACAGATTGATGGTGAAGCAGAGTGATTCAATCATAGATAAATCGGTCGGAGTCGTCGAAAAAGGATGTGAGGCTGTGGTGGCGGGCCACCGAGGTGGGCTAATTTGGTATCCCAACGCGGGCCGTCAATGCAGTGCCACTCCTCGGTCACTTCCCAAAGCCACCCAGCCCCAGCGAAAGCTGTTCACGGTGGAGTGGTTGTGGTTGTTGCAAAATAAAAGAAAGAAAAAACACACGGCAACCTGTCCACCATTTTTTCGAAAGTCATTCGCGTGGTCCTGACGTGTCCATTTTCGGTGAAGCTCGGACAAGGCATTCGCGCGTCATTCTTGGATCACCTCTTCGCGGCAGATGTGCGCTGCTGGTGGCACGAAAGGGATTAGATCGCCAGTTATGACACTGATGATTCGGCCTGGCACTGTCACCGCTCGCATCAAAGAAGGCGATTTGAGCTGGTGAAAATAGTGAAAGCAATTCAAGACAGCAGAGATCGCAGTGGCTCTTTCAGGGCAGCACTGACGCATGGCCTTCTTTAGCGAGCAGGCAGGGCAGTGCAGAGTGCCAGTATCAACCCACACACACACACACACACACGCACGATTTGAAAATGAAAACCGGAACCCGCGCGAAAATGGCAATATGTGCGCGACTGGTACCTTAACACCCAACGGCGCTCCGGGTGACAGCTTGCAAACGAAACGGAACAAAGAAAACCTTCCCGTGGGAGAGATGGTCGTTAGAGCGGAGCCGTGCTGCCTGCAACGCGAGAGCCTACCACTGCCAGTAGTTTGGGCTCTTTGCGTAAAAGGAGAGATATCCGCCGCCTGCGCTGTACCTCCGTCCGATCTTTGAGTTACTGGCGAGTCTCCAGCGCGTCCCAGAGCCATTAGACGGAAGGAGGGTGGTTGGGAAAGACCACCTAAAGCTGAGCTAGCCTCGTGATCGTTCCCTTATGTGTGTGTGTGTGTTTGCTTGCATGTGCTTGAGTTCTGAGAAATGCATCTACCACCACGAGCGACCACGACTCCTGCTCCAGCCCATTATACAGTGGTAGACCATTACAGCACTCGTGGTGCAACACAAACGCAAGACACTAACGGACGCCGCGTGTGTGCGCGCAGCAGCAGCCCCAACTGCAATGGCGGGCAGCAAATGGTAGATTATTTTCCACTCGTGCGCCCAACTCCCACCATTTCGTTTAAGGGCCACGCGCAAACATCACCACTAAATGCGCCTCAGGACCTCAGCGCTCCCTTTCCGATGCATTCGCAACGAGATTCCGACTTGTGCGACTTCGTCACTTGTGTGTGTGTGTGCGTGTTTTCTTCTTCTTCAAATTCCCTTCCCTCCCCACGAACGGGTAACAGCGCCGTTCGAGGCTTTTCAAAGTGAAATGGCTGCAAAAGTTGTGTGTTAGGACGCGTGTGCTGCACGTGGTCGCCGCACTTGAAGTACGGCAGGCTAATGGTGTCGCGGCTGTTGCTGTTGCCAAAACTCGCACTCTCTTGCACCCCTGGTTACATGTGTGCGGGTGAGGTGACTCATGAATTTTTAAATTGCGAATGTTTGCGATAACCACCACCCTGTGCCGACCATGGTCTCTTGCGTTGAAGAGGCTGAAAGCGTTCGCGTGCTCTGCGATACGGTGGTGTGGTTTTCAGTGTTACACGTCGAAAAAAACGTGAATCCCAAACTCCGGCCCCAGACGTGTACAGCCCGATTATGATATACATGGTTGGGCTTAGCTGCGCTAGAGCACATCCCCTCCACCCGGGGCTAGGCACTTCCGGAGCAAATAATCCAAACTCTTCCCATGGGGTAGCGCGGAGATACTTGTCTTCCGGTGCAAAGTCTTTGGAACAGAACAAAACAACTTTGGAAAATGCCGCATTTCTGGCGCGGGATGGAAGAATAAGGCAAGACAAGTGTATAAACAATCTTGTCGATCTTGGCGATGCATGTGTACTCTCACCGGTTGTATCACTTCAAGCGACGTCACGGTTCCACGAGCGCCCCCCGAAGGCAAGTTCTGGAGAAGGTTAAATCAAATCCCTCGATGTGACCAAATAAAGCTACTAACTCGATACCCCGCGGGTGGTGGTCCCACGTCCTTCGAAAATCGATTGATAAATAAAAGAAATATTGCTTTCGTTCCTCCAGCCCGGGCCCACATTGCTCGGGACATGGGCTGGGGACATGGGCAAAACTCATAAGAAAAGCGTGCACCCCAGTAAATCTCGTACCAACGGCGTTGTGACGCTAACGAAGATGCCTTGACATTGAAACGAACGGTAGTTACGGGTTTCTCGCAACAACACTGCCCGCATCGCGCCCGTTTTGTTTCCAGTGGCAGAGGAACGCACAAGAAAGGAAGTAAAGCGCGACACGCGATGGTTACACGCAGCTCGGCCGAAGTTCTGACGATGTACATTGTACCAAGCGAGTGCGGGAAACGGGATCTCATTCCCACACCATTTTGCACCGGTGCTGCTGCTGCTGCACTTGGGCTGCTGCACGTGCAAACGGGCCGGCCAGCTAAACGGTAGCGTAGTTGTTGATGCAGAACAGCACCGTTTTCGTCGGTAGAACAAACTGGTTGCGGAAATACAAGCAGCATCGGTAGCGAGCACGGTGCGGATACCGGTCGAATAAAGTTTCTATATAGGAGTTTAATTCGATAACGCGATGGCTGCTCCCATAACCCTACTTTTGAAGAATCACGTTCCATATCTATCACCGCTCTGGTGCATTACACTTCTCCGTGTCGTAAGTGCTCATTAATGCGGCAGCATGTTACCACCGAGCACACGGTTCGAGGGTCATTTCGAGAATAGTGTAACATGCTGTAAAGCACTCTTCAACTCTCCCCATGTCCCTCAGGCGCGATGAACCTGTTTTTTGCCCCATCGTGGAACGCCCGAAACCGGCAGGTTCTATCCATCTGGGCTAACTACTGGAGCAGTGGGAAGACACGGGCTCCCGCGCAGACCTGGAGGCAGGGCACGAAGGAAGAAAAGAGGCACGAAAACGACCAACCCAAGCGTCGTGCAGCGAAGCGTGACAACGAGATATGTTTTGGTTCTTTCCCGTTTCTCCCCCCATTTGTTGCTCGAACGCAATCTGGAACGAGGTAACTCCACAGCTCCACCGCCAGATGCTCGAATCGAAGCGCAACGGTTCCGTTATCGAGCAACAGCCTGCTGCGGTCCCCTCTGCCGTCAACTACTTCCGCTAACTACTCCAACGAACCAGTGTACGGAACGGAACGTGAAGAAGCGGTGGAAAAAAAAGCACACACACCGACAATGATGGCTGTCCCGGTAGCATCCCGGGCGCGCTCGGACCTGACGTTATTACGTGACGAGCGTCGTTCGTCGTCTTCGCCGCCGTATGGGTCGTGACTGCCGCTGCCGCTCTCCTACAGTGGCAATAAAACACCGGCCCCGTTGGGAGAGTGCGCGACGACGATTGCGGAAGAAAATATACGATACGATCCAAAATTGGCCGCCGGCGGATATTCGGCGGGAGCCATCAGGGAGAAAGAATTCGTTCGGTTGAGATAGCACCTAATCACGTGGATCCGAGCGGTCAGCAGCAGCAGCAGCGGCGAGATCCCGTGCCAGAGGCCTTATCATTATCGTGCTGGGGGCCCACGAGAGAGAAGAGGAGTGCACATTTCATAATAATAGGTTATAAATTTCTCCCAATAAAACGACAATCCCCCGTCCGTCCAATCAACGTCCGAGGCGCACCCGGTGCGGCGAAAGCAAACGGACCAACATTACAGGACGTCCGAGAATGATAGTGTCCGGGCCAAAGGATGCCCTTTTCATCGCTCGTTCGGCATTGTTTCGGCATTCCGGCGCTCGCTCCCTGTGAACGACTACGACCACGACGAGGAGGCATATTGTTATTATCGTTATGAAACGCGCACTGCCCGTCCACCGGGTGCGCCGGCGAAAACTGGGGAAGCGTCGCATAAAATTGTCACCGAAACTGACAGCTACAGCAGAGGGACATGGACACGGTAACGGTAGATTGTCGCATCTCAGATAAAGCGGCACGGCTGCTGCAAAACGCGCCTCCAGCGCACCAATATGGCGCGCTCGGTTTGCTCTTTATTGCAGCAGCAGCGCTGTTCCGAGCGGCTGGTTTGGAGCAGTTCGTGACATCAAGCTTGCGGAGCGCACGGAAGCGGACGGACATGACGTGGATTGAACGTCGCATCTCCAAGGGCCGCCCATTGCTCGACGGACGAGTATTGAGTCGATCGAATCGATAAGATCCAACCGGATTGGATGTGCTTTGTTGCTCTCCAGATAGTTATTAATCAAATCGGAGTGCTCGATCATGCTCACATCGACCGTTGGACAGACGGTTCGCGGAGATAATACGGAAGAACTGTGACTTCTAGTTCGCCCTTTATCTTGACCAAAACAAAGCGATTGCCAGCGATACAGCGGCCGACTCCACACCATTCCTTTCGTCTTGGAGAGGTGTCTTCGGATATAAACAACAACAACAAAAACCCGCGTCGGAAGCGAGTGACAGATGACATTCCACCCTGTAGTAGCACGGTTCCGTTGGGTGATTGGCAACTGTCAACTAATCAATTGCACAGTTTCGTGCTTCGTGACACTGAGTCTCCCGCAGAGAGCGCACGAAGCCTTCCGGATGGACAAAGCGCGATTAGGGTGCCGTCGTGCGATCATGTGCGATCGTTATCGATGCATTAGATTTAATGGACTTCCTTAACCACCGTTTCGCTTCCGATCTCGCGGAACCTAAACTCTCGGACTTCTACCTTTGATCTTGCTCTGTTTCCCACTCTCGTTACCTGTCTCTCTCTCTCTCTTCATGAGAGCATGTTGGAGCTTTCCATTTCTTCCCTTTCTCGGCTCCCCCTCCAGGCTCACGTCAGGAATGTCCGCATGCTCCACTCGTCACGCTGTCTTTGAAATGTTGGCGGGCTGTGCCCTCTGCCATCGCCGCCATGCCCACCCATATCGGGAATGATTAAGGGCCATGAGTTGACTCTTTCTGGCCCCGTTCGGGTCACGCCAGGTCGTCATCGTCGAGTGCTCAATACGCAGCGTTCTATTTCGCCGGCGTTTTAAGCTATCGTGGTCACCTCGCCACTCATGTTTTTCCTTACTCTCCGCTCTGAACGTTCCATTCGATCAATTGATGCGACGGAGCTCCACGTTGCCTGTCGCGAAAGAATTAACCCAAGCCCGAACCGACCCTTACATGGCGATCGTAATCGGGCGCAAATGAATTGAAGAAACATGCTCCTCCACATTCCCACTGCGGACGGAGCGCGTTGAGATCGATGGGTTGCGATCGCGTGCCGCGTTTTTAATTGGCCTACTTGTGAGTTCGTCGCACCGAACAAGTGCAGTTTTGTAGTGCAGCGCAGCTTCGCATCATTTCCGCGTGCATCACACGGAACGCAGATGTCAGTGGAAGCGTACTTTGGAAAATGTCACAAGAATTATGATGCCGGAGTTATAATTGCGTTCTCGAACGTGCGGAATCGCTCCACATCGTTACCATTACAGGGCCTCGTGTTCCCCCCCACAGCCAGCAAAATGTGATCACTTCGCAATCCGGATCGGGAGTTTTACCCTCCGAAATTGCCTTTCGCCGCATCATTCGCGTGCACGTGAACCACTTATTTATGGTATCTCTCCGCAAAACCCCTCCCCACGGAAGAGTTGAACATAAATTAATAAACGACCGCGAGCGAGAGAAGAAAAAGCGCTGGATGCCGTAGGAAATTTATAAAACAACAGTCGAGAAAAACAAAAAAAACACACCGGACGAAATAATTCGTTTTCCACCATTTTTTACTCCACCGTGTTGTGTGTGATGCGCAACGAAGTCACAGCAGGCGTTTCCCTGTTGGCAAGGGATGCTGTTTGATACACTGCCAGTTTCGTTTTTTGTCTGTTTTCGTTGTTTATCTACCTATAGTTTTAATTCTTCAAAAAAAACCGTGCTTGCAAAGGGAAATCAATAGCTGGGAGAGAGAGAGAGAAAGTGCGAGAAAGAAAGCCCCAAAAACTGGAGCTTTCATTTCGCTGGATGACGACACCTCGCTCGGGCGGGTTTGTTCCGGGCGACCGGCTTGATGGTCCACGGTCAATTAGCAGCTCCGGCCCGAGGTTGGGCTTCGTGTGCACCGAAAATGTGACACCGGGAACATAATTCGTCAGCGTTTAATTGGCTCATCTGTCCGTGCTGTCCGGGGTTTGTTGGCGATTTCGGTGCCGAAACTCTTTCTCGCTTCTCCGTACAATGTGCCAATGGTGCACAGCGTTCCAAATCGAATAAATACACCAGCAATTGTAAATGCAAAATGCATAAGCGGCTTGTCTGGCTGGCTTGGTGGGGGGTGGGGATGACGATCGGGCGTCAACTGCAACTGACGGCCATCGCTACGCAAGTCCCCTCGATGCAATGGACACGAAAGCATCGACCTCATTCTATCCGCCTTTCGCATGCGGGCGCACCCTCGCCACTGCGAGCTCCGGGAACTAGAACGCTCCGAAACAGGACGACCTTCCCGAGCGGCACGGAACGAGGCAACGAAAGGATTATTCCGGATTCCGGGCGCTAGATTGAGGGCAGGCCAGGGCCATCAAGATCGGGCGAGGCGAGAAGAAATGAACCGTTGGCGCGTGGTCTCTCAAGGGCGCCAAGGGCGTTGTGCAAATAGATTCCTTGTAGGCGTTCTAAAAAACAACTCTCAGCCTCATTCCTCCAGGGGTTCGTGATAGAGTCCGAACCGTCCGGGCCTGTCAACTTCCCGTCCCCAAAACCAGTTCCAGTGGTTTATCGCGTACACCGGAGAACGCTGCTGTGCTGTGGGTACCCACCACCACCACGATCTGCATCGTACCAACTGCAGTCACTCGCGCACACGCTCTACGCCCCAGCGGTAAAGGAATTCTAAATTCCGGGACCGAAGGTGGCCACGATCGCGTGTGTGCGAGCGAGAAAGATCGACCCCGAGACTCGCACCCACAACAGGGGAAGGAACTTCGAGCCGCACAGCTATCAAGCCCGCAAGATATCAAGATCCAGTTGATGCTGTCGGAATGGGGTAGATTGGAGTGGGCTGGGTCATCATGCCATCATCGAATGATCAATAGTTTTAGGTTCAGCCATAGACCTATCACCTATCGTCGAGGTGTTCAGAGGTTTATGAGGGACGCGCACGCCGGACTCTGCATCGAACAGGCGATCAATCGCCTTTCCACAAATGCTAATGAGAGAAAGCGAAGACTGACCGAATACGATGGTGGGGAGACGCCCCTTTGTGCTTGCCGTAAGAACTAGCGACTCACATAGGTTAAGTGACGTCTCGAACCTTTGCCTTCGTATATCTTTCCATTTCAACCTCCCTAGGAACTCCCTTACCAATGCAAGAACAAGCCGCACCACACATCTGGCGGTGAACTCTTGAACTGTCGATAAAAATAACCGGAAAATGAACTCCATATCGCGCGTACGAAGTTGTGCCCTCCACTGGAGACCTCGCGCGAGTGAGAGTTTATGCCCTGCGGAGCGTCACGCGAAGGAAAGTCTTGAGCAATGGGCATGTTCCAGCTCGCAGAGGAGATGCTCCAACTCCACACGGAAAGAGACATACATACATACTCGCACAAGTTGATGATGGTCGTGCTTAGGCGCTTTCTTCAGCGGAGAGATCTACAGGCAAAAGGTGCCGATCAAACGAAACGGGTGGTTTAACATATCCAACACCCCACGAACACGACTCATGCAGTTTGGAGCGCATTAGCCACTAGGTGAGCCGAGAATGTGAATTAATTCTCGTTTAATCAGGAAGCTTAATCAGTTCCTTCTACGTTCGCGACGGTGACGACGTGAATTAGACGTTGTAGAATCGATGGTAGAAGCGTGGGGTGTGGTAGAAGCGAGCGTGTTGCGCTAGTAGCTGAGCTACCTACACAGTTGTACGGTTATGCGGACTTACCTTCGCCTGAAATGCCAGCCCCGTGCCGTAGAACGCCTGCTCCGGGTACAGCGGAACCCGGATGTCTTGATCATCCTTTACCAGATCGTAAGGTTGAGAAGGCATGTTGCTGCTGTTTCCGGTTGCCTTACCACGGATACGGATATTGTACGGACCGCGCACACACCTGGCTTTGGACTTCTCGGACGCCGCGAGAACCCAAGCTTTTCAGCGTTTCACTGTTGCAACTCACACAATCATCGGCGCTGGATGCTTGAACAACATCAACTTGCTCCACCGCCCGCACACAAACACCAACTTGCCGGCTGCTATGCTTTCGGCTTTTCTTCACACGCACACTCGCACACGCACTCGGCTTAGAACGAATCGCGCTCGCTCTTCACGCGCACGTCGTACCCCACGCACCACGGCGACCTGGGCGCCCTAGAATCATCCCAAAAATCTCGGCTCCTCCCGTGAGACGGCCGATCACGTGCGTTGCGGAGCGCTTCAGGTTCCGTGGCTTCGAACTTAGGCTGCCTGGAGATGCTTTACACCGCGCAACAGTACGTCGCTTACTGCCTCCAACCGCTCGGGAGGCGCTGGAATGAATGAAACGAGAATAAACAACGTTAGTGGAGAATGGGCGAGCCCTAAACTAAAGCCCCATCGCCGTACCCGGGGCCGTGTGGCCAGCAAGTGTGAACGAACTCGAGCTTCTCGCTCCTGCAGCTGACGAGTTGTGCTTGTGCGGCGTCAAAGCACACGGTCAGGGCCAGGGCTAGTGCCATCCAGGGCAACAAGCTGCTACCTTCACGTGCACACACGCACACATATAGACACATCGCCTGCCAGCCCTTTGAAGGGTTGACCGCCGGGACGGCAGCAGCCAGTCGCCGTTTCCTGTTTTCCTTTTCCGAAAACCCGTGCCGCTCGATTTTTCCTAATCCGGTTCTGACACGTCCCAGAACGGCAGAAAAGACTAACGGATCGTGGCACGTGGGATGTTCTTCGTTACCCAGGCAACATCGGCGACGGAGGCTCCACATCGGAAAAAAGGTTGCCCATGGTTACCGTCTGCCGATTATGGCACAATTTATATGGCGAAACCATACGGGTAGTGGATTTTGGAGCAGTGTGTCCCCCGGGTTTGCCCATCACACAAAATCCGCCATAGAATTTTTGACATAATCGCACAATACGCACCCGGGAACCAGGGCGGGAAAAATGCATAGAAGAAAGCGCCCGAAACGATGATAACGAGATTACAGAACTTTTCACTTAGGAGTGCCGGGAGCTTAGGGGGAAGCCATGTTGTCTCACCCTTTTCTACGCTCGCTCTCGCTCCAGCGAGACGATTTACCGATATCGGCCATTTGCTTTCGTTGCTCGTGGCCGCCCGACGTCACGATTATATCATAATGTATGTGCGCGCACCTTGTAATGAAGAACCGACCGAGAGGTTACAACAACAAAAAAAAAGGCACTGAGCCCCTTTACCATCCACATCCTCAGCTGATTATACGATCGGAGCTATGACGAGACGACGAAGAGAGCAAAGAACGGAGCGAACGTACAACGAAGGAAGCAATCATCCGCCGAATAAATTCTGTAAGCTGTACCTTATGCGCGGCAGCGTTGGTACAGCCTACCACCAGCTTCTTTGCAACAAGCTCACATGCGCCGCTCAGGTCTCCACCGGTCGCGGGACCTGGAAAGGATTAAGAGCGATTTGTTCCGTAAAACTTGGCGGTGGCTCTGCAGTCGCGCCTCCAGTGCAGCTGCACTCGCGTATCTATGAAGTGCGGCAGAGAGAGAGAGCACGGCAGCCTAGAAGCACAGGAGTCATTGCTGGGCGATCCAAAAGCATCAACCCACGACGGAGCCACACATGCACACGCAGCAGCGGCTGAGTTCCAGCGCGTCTTGCCCGAGCGAAACTCCAATCCCAGATAACGACAGGAGGCAAAAGGAATCGAGAAGAAAAAAACTGGATAAACCGGTTCTAAGCCGGGCGGTGTGTGTGTCTGCGCTGGTGCTTGCTCCTGAGGTCTGCGAAGACCGGCTTTGTACAGCGAAGAAGAGCCGTCGCAAGACGTAAGTTATTCTACCTCGCGTGCAGGCGCGACGTTCGGACGTCCAGCTCCACACTCTCCACGGCACGGAAGCAAGAAGGATGCCTGCAGACCCCAGCAGCTGAGCTCTGAACTGTGTTCGCCGGTAGGCTCTGCGCCTGTTGCGCGTCGATCGTTTCCTTTTCGTTCGTTCGTTCTCACCTTGCGTACCTTCCCGTCGTTCGTTCGAGTCCGTAAATAGTTTCTCCCCCACTGGCTCACGCTCCTTTGTGGTGGTGTGCGTTCTTTTCTTCACTCACAGCTCCATCTTTTCCTGTTCGTTTCGATGCCGCAGCGCCCTCCCGATGGATGATTGTCGATAATTTTTCCCCGTCGATACTTTTTTGTCGG
>KB672490.1:3055886-3070439 GCA_000349145.1 Anopheles dirus
GGCACTGTACACATACACCCTTTCGAAATTGCCTTTTCTTTTGTTTTTTTTTTTTTTTGGTGCATGGGTTGTCAAACGCAGTTTGCGTGTGTTGGTGCGTCATTAAAGGAGAGGCACCTTGAAATTAATAACAGAAGAAGAAAAAAAGTTAATCATCCGTAAACCGCAAACCGTGTCCTCTCACACATTCGTGCAACTCTCCGAGCCGGGTCCAATCATCTGATGGCGTTGGAAATAGCCTGTGGGCTGGCATGCTGGCCCCATGTACACCCGTGTGCTGGCGAAACCGACTGCTTTGTTTTGCTTCTTCGTTCGCGAGCTAACACCGGCGTTCCGAATCTCGGGAAGAACCTCGCGGGGGCAATCAGGCACGTACACTCTGTGCATAAAATAGTTATGTGTGCCGCGGCTATCATTCTTTTCCGCTTTCCAGAGCCTACTGTGGTTGAAACGAACCACAGTAGGCACGCACACACACATCTAAGCGCGCGCGCTTTCTTCTTTGTGCGTCAGCGGTTGCTTTTCCAAACCTTCAGTTCTTTATTTACACCCCGTTTCCAAAGGGCTGGATCGAAGAAGTTCTTGGTATGCCCCGCCAGCACCAAATGCACGTACGATCATGAAAGTTCGGAACGAAAGTTCTCGCGCTGTTTGTGTGTGTGGAGCGTTGTCTTCGGCCATTTGTAACTCCCTTGGCACGGGCAATTCCCTGCGGGAGCACAGGATGTATGGGGCCTCACCTGACCGCCACACACACACACACACACACACACACACACACACACACACACACACACACACACACCGCGCTCGCTCCGCGCTCGCTCACTCGATCGACCAATCCCAGCGTGCAAGCGGACAGGCAGGTGGCCAGGGCTCCCGTTCCGATGGTTTCTTCAATTTTCGACGAAAAGTGAGTTCTCCGGGACGCGATGGTGCTTTTCTTGCTGTGCCACACATTCTGTTCCAATTGCTGCACGATTTTAAAGCGCACGTCCCTACCGATGACCCCGTGAAGCAGGCGCTTTTGGAGCCTGTTCCGTCCGGCAGGAGCATCGGCCCTACCGATGCCAACAAACTCGCCGCTCGCACGCTGGAAAGGGTACATTGCTTTCTTGCCTCTTTACAGCATCCCCCTAGTGAAGAAAAAAAAACTCCCGGCAGCTGCAGCCGCGTGTTGTTGTGGACCTTCAGCAGAGCCGTATCGACCATCGGAGCGTTCCTGGAGCGTTCGATTATTGGTCGGTCATTATTTTTGGTCGAATAATTTTGGGCAGGCCAATTTGAAAATTATCGGCACAGCGAGGGAAGAGAACGATGGGCGAAAGGCGAAAAAAAAACCGGGGAGATAAGTTAAGAGCAGGAAACCATGGAGGCATCTTTCGTCCATTCTTTCTTCCCCAGAATGGGTGCAATGGCGTGTGTATCGACAATTTATCGACTACAGCGAAGTTGAGCTATTGGTGCCCGATAAAGCCACATGAAAATGTGATGATTATTGCGAGCAACGAATCTTTTACTGCTTCTTTAAAGCCGAGACCACAGACGCGATGTATGCAGGGACCAACACCCTGCAGGACTTTAATTGAATTTAAACAATCGTTCCAAATAAGCCTGCCAAACTTTGAGGTCCAACAGCTGCCGGGTCAGGTCCCAATACGGTCCAATCGATTATTTATTCGGAAGGGCAAACACCGCCGCTCCGTGTCAGTTCGGATATGGCTTTTTTTTTGTTTCAAACTCAAAGCGCATCTAATACCCACCCCGAAAATAATCGCATCGGGCTTCGGGGCGTCTCTTTTTTTTGGTGCCGCCCGGCCCGACTTCAGCGGGCTTCAGATTAATCAACTAATTTGGCGTAACGAGCAAACCGATGCGCTAGAATTACCCGATCCTCTCTGGTGCGCGTAGCCTGGCGTATCATAGGAATATTGAAACCACGGAGTTCTTTTTTTGGAGCCACAAGCCACAGCAGAACTCCCCCCCACACACTGGAGACGGCGGTGTCGGTTCCGGACGAACACGTCTTTGACACCGGGTGGGTCGCTGCGTTCGAAACCATCAACAAGTAACCGAATCCGTTTCATCCAATTACACAACCCACGCGTCTTTCCATCTAGCCGAGGCTCCATGGCATGGCTTTCGTTGACGAATTGATGAAGATCCTGCCATGCCTTTGTGCAAAATCGATTCAAAAATTGCCTTTTTTTCGCCACTTTCGTCTTTTTTTCGGGAGAAGTGTTTGGTAAAATATTATTTTCCGATACCGCTCCAGTTTCGCCGTCGTTCGGTTGTTATCGGATGGGTGGCGTAGGAGTATTGTTTCTTTTTTTAACAGTGTTAGCGCACCCGCAGTGAAACTAAAAATCCAACGTCGTCTAGAGTGATTGGTGTGTGTGTGTGTGTGCATAAACCCTGGTAAACATCCGAATGGCCGAGCTGTTGTTTCCTATTTCACAAGCCACACAGACGGCAACAGACGCCGGCCAGAAAGCGTGTTGTTGTTTCGTGGAAACGATCGCCGGTAGGGAGAGAAACAAGATTTTCTTGCCGCCTCCCCAACACCGCCAACCCCAAGAAGATCCCCGCGACCCAAGCGGCCACTCGAACCGAAGCAAAACATACAACACATTACGATCAACTCAAGCAGACGCGCACACAGCGAAATCAAATTAGGAACGCGTGGAAAATTAATCCTACTGGGCGGGAAAGGTCTGACGTGTCCTGGTGGACGTGTTTGTACATTCGGGAATCGTTGGAACCGTCTTCAAAGAAGCAATAACCTCGTCGAGGCAGAAGTCAACACCGTAGGCTACGCTACTGCGACTCCCGGCTGCGAACTTCGAATGGCCCGAGGGGAGAACGGATCAGTTTCGATTTGTGACATACACGTCACCCTCCCCGTCAAGCGTAGCAGGGCTAATGGACTCTACTGGCTGTGGCTGTGGCTGGGATGGCGATTAGACTATCATCCGCGAGGGCAACTCACAGACGCGCACAGAAACCGGCTCCCCGGGTCGGTCTTTCTTCCGGGTTCTACGACGACGATCTTGCTGGACGATCGTCTCGTACAGCGCCGATGGACCACAGATTTTGGATGTGGACGGCGTGCCCCACCGGCTGGCAAGACCAGCGACCAGCGACAGCGAGCGCACATGGGCATAAATTTCTATTTTCGTTCCGCGTCCGACACCGACACCACGACAACTCGCGAGCGCCCCGGCCGACGACGGGCCACCAGAACACGGCCGTGTCTTTTTGGAACGAGATGTGTCGTCGCCGTTCGGCGGCCTGTCTTGCGTCCCGACTTTCTTCTCCCACGGCGAGAGTCTCGCCGAGAGTTTGCAATCGAAAATAAAAAATGATCCAATTTTTCGACCTTTTCAATTTGGCCGGCAGGTCTATGGGGGTTCTTGTTGGTTCGGGATTTTTTGGTGCCACCACCTTCACGCCACGAAATGTGACCTCGGTGGAGCAAAACAAAAAAAAAAACACGAGTTCGATCGCTGGCATGAACCTGTCACCTTTTTATTCCACCCCACGGTGGTGTTTTCAGCGCGTCATGGAAGCAACGTGCAATTTAGCATCATTTCCACATGGCGATCTTATTACTCACGGCTTCGCGGCCGGTGCCGCGTGACGTCGTGTGCGTCGGATCACCCCCAACGCGTTTCTTTTTTTTTGCACGACTCCAATCGCCCCGATGACACGATCATCGACATGTTTATTCATCGTCGGAGTCCAGCAGGCATTAATTTATGCAATCGCGCGCTGTTCCGTTCTACCCGTATTGCGCGAACTGATCGAGCACGGGCTGGAGCTTTAGCATCATGCACTGGAAAGAGATGCAGGTATTGGTGCTAGACGGAGCTGCTAGATTAGACGGGAACTCGTCCAAAGTCCAACCATTTCAACAAGCTGTCGGATCGTTGGAATACAGCAAGGCAATTTCTGAAGTGATCCCACGCAAAGTTTGCTGCTCTGGCGAAATTGGGACGTCTTCAATCATGTCTTTTACGGTGAACGATCAGGCTCGTTTGCGAAAAGGAGGTGGACCTCCCTTCGGCAGCCCACGTTCTCACTTGAAACGCACATTTGCCACAGGTTTCCGGTAAGGAATTCTACACCCTGCCGATCGTCTATCACTCGCAAAGGTTTAAGTTCAACACAACAACTGCGGACATCACACGACTGGCGTCTTGCGAACGTCTTCCACTTGATCTCTGCGTTCGCTATCCACCGGCTCACCAAACAGCAACTCTGGAGAAACGACACACTGGCGCACACACACACACGCGCGCGCGCGCACACACACGCACGCACAACCACTGCTTTACGGATTCTCCCGCGTCGATCGAGAGCAATGTTCTCTGGCGGTTTAATTTGACCGCAAACGCACGCTCGAGATCTCGATCAATCAAAGCAAGCTCTGACGCAATAAAGGCCAGCATGCCGGGGTGGGACTAGACGGAAGCTCGTTTTGACGTTATTGGAGCCGTTGCTCTGTAATTACCCGCTGGAAGTCGCAACCGCCTAAGGATGTCGGATGTTGAAGTCTCCTGACGCCAGAGTCGAACACACACACGCGCGCGCACTCGCGCCACAAGAGTATGGTAGCACTCGCGTATAGCACTACGCGAGATGGACGCGCGAGCCCTGCAACTGCACCGCGACACACACGACACACGACAGTGGCTCACGGGCCCAGCGAGCATGAGGAAACGCGACACAACAACGACTGTTTGTTAGCGCCATGGATTTGGTTCTTTTCCTCCCTCGCCGCCAACGGCCAGCTTCTTCCAACCACTTCCAACCCCGTCCGACTTCATCCCACCGCACCCCGTGCACGAAGCATGAAAGCTCCTCGGCAAGCTTGAAACACGAATGGCCGTGTGGCGCGCTGCACACGAGCGACTCGAATGTTCGCGAGGGCGATGGGATGGGGATTGGATGTTGCTGGTAGCAGTTGCTTTAGTGTGGATTGATTGATGTAATGTTCTCAACACTTTCATTCAATTTTGTCCTTTCGACTATTCAACAACTGTTGGCATTAAAACACTATACATTCACGGGAAAAGATCACCTACCTTTTTTTCGGGTTCAAGGTCGAAAGCAAATAGTACAGCTGGTTTAAGTCGCTGTGTGCACTGTGAAATGATGGATGATAAATGCTGCGAGATCATGTAAATTTTCCCCGAAAGTCCTCAGTACGCTCCACTAAGAGTAGATAGTTGACATTCAAGTTGCCAGTGCGCACACGCCCTGAACAGTAAACGAAGCGCGATGAACAGAGATAGCATCAATCCATACGAACGGGAAAGTGCGCGTTCGGCCCCAGCATGGATGAATGGCATCATCGCGAGCATGAATGGAAGGCAACTGCGCGGCTGCCTAACGATAGACCGAGAAAGAGAGTGCCGTGAAACTACGCTGCCTCGCACACACACATACACACACATTCGTACGCTGGATTCCGCACACAACCTCAGGGAATCAACATGCACAAGCAGCTTTTAATATCGTCAGGCTGTGTTTGAACTCAAAATGTTAACCGCTTTTGAGGAATTCCTATCACAAAAATCCTTACATTCTCGGAATGTAAATCGAGTTCTCGTTGAACATGTTGCTGGTCTAAGTCTTCTACATTGATTCCATCAAAGTACACCAACGGAAACGTTGATGATGCTGGGCATTAATTAATGCTGCCTTACACCTCGTCCATCGCCGGGTCTCTATCGGCTAAGACCAGGACGAGAGGCTCGTTTCAATCCAGCAAAAGGCACATATTGCGACCAACCGTCAAATCGATCGTCCCGATGTGGTTCGCAATTATCTCAAGTGGATATTTGTGGACATGCGACTCCCTCCCCGCCCAACCGTTCCGTAAGGCTTTTGCAATTCGAATCAATCGTGCATGCTTTTATTGTGCTCTCTGGGTTAGAATATTTATGAGCCTTCGAATCAGCCTCCAACGTAGATCCGATCGATGCAGGCCGTTCAGCGCTTGTAAACAAAGGAAACGCAGATCTAAGTCGGCGGAGCTAGGCTATGCTAGAGATCGTGCCCTACCAAGCAATTAACCGTTGCAACGGCGTTGGGCCAAGTGGCTGTAGGCTTGGTCTTGGCGAGGAATTAGTCATCATACAACTACGGGCACGTACAAATATGTCGTGGTGTGCTGTCCCGTTGCTGCGGGTACAAACAAAAACAAAGCATAAATGCAGTATGGGGTGCGTGTGGCCATGTGCATTATGCTGGAAATGTAAAGTGGTGTGAGTTAAAAAGGGGAACAGTACGCGCATCGTGCGGTTGAGAAAGGGAGACAAATAGACCTACTAGCATTAGGTTGTAATGCTTCATTTTTTCAGCTGTTGCACTCAACAAACCGGTGATGTGTAGATATCGAGTGAAGCAGGTGATTTGTTAGGCTATTAATTGCAATTTATCTTCTCACCACTGGAAATGTGTCAATACTATTGGCCAAATCAAGAAAAGCACTGCCTTGACTAAGCGAATTCGAGTTCACTGACCTTTGCGATGATTTACAAATTCTAACCACGAGTTCGAAGCCATATTTGTCAACTGGCGACATTGAGGATAGCTGACGAGCTCTTCGGGAAAACTATATGTCTAACAGCCATCAGATGCGATATATGCCCTCTGTATCCGGTTCACGTCGGGTTTGGCTCTTGCGTTTTGGTTCTTTGCACGACCTTCCGCACAACTTTACATCATTACTGACATGCTCTTCCCATATCTCTCTTTCGCTCTAACCGAGGCATTCCGTGACGTGCCGAAAACGAGCTGCATAATATTAGCACACACTTTGCTGACCGTTCCTTTTTCCGCTTTGGGATTTTTGGGACAACTGGAGTCACTGGACCTTAGAACCCAGGGAACGATAAGCGAATATGAAATGGAAGAAATCAGTGGCCTATAAAGTGTAATTCCATTGCGGAGACAAACATTACGCACCACTGTGTCGTCTTCGTCCTCGCCCTTCCTTCGGCGAACGATTTTGATTTCGTTATTTCGGAATTTCGGTTTTGGACCTGGCCCCCGGGGCCTATGGGACGACTTTTCGGTTTAGTTTGGCAGGAGGAGGCACGAACCTTTTTCCGTATTATTGACGTCCAAAAGATATGCGGTGTATTGTGGTAGGGACTGGGGAGATCGGTTCCTCCTTTGCGTTTTTTTTTTATCTCTTGCAGCATTGGTATTGACATCGCACCGATGGAGATGGGCATGGGAAAAGGTAGCCTCTTTGCTACGTGGCAGTTGGGCGAGAAAGCCCCTGAAACTGGACGGGGTGTAGCCACAAGGGGAAAAGGATCGTTTTCACTCGTATATGGACCGAGGATATTAATGAAGTGCGAACAAGATTGATTTATGTATGAGTGCCGACCCTAATGTAGTCTTTAATATTGAATGGTTGTAACAAATATAGCCACTTGACATGCAATTCTGAGGAGTTTTTATCGTTTAGGTCCAGAAATGGCGGATAATTTTAGATCCCGGTTTTAGATGAATCACTGAATTTAAGAGGAATGTTATCCTACGGAAAAATATACAATATTTATGGGTAGATAAACGGCTGACCAATACTAATCGGCCATGTGTATCATGCAATTTATCGTAAATCCCACGGAAGGGAAATGTTGTACATGAGTTATTATGTTGTTCCGTTGTTCCAGTCCGTTAGAGCACCCTGGTTGAATTCAACAGGAATGTATGTCACGTACTTTCCGCCGTACCCTTGTCAAATTATGCGAACGTTTCGAAATCCAATCCGATAGTTCAATCGCTCTCCGTGAGAATCGAAACGTACTGAACCATCTAGGCGTTTTGAACATGTTGCACGATATATGCCGTGCGGAATGGATTACAACTTGTTCGAATTAAGCACAACAGATTTCATTTATCTTTTTGCTGTTACGAACTTGGAGAAGACGTATACTATTTATTAATTTTAAACAACGTTCGGTGGACAATCGTACAGATTGATGCATTTATCCTCGGACACCGAAACCACATTGGCACTGTCCGGGCTGTATCGGACACCCCACACCTGGTCCGCATGCTCGTTGAACGTATGCAGACACTGACGCTCTGCCACGTTCCATATCTTCACCGTCTTGTCGCTGGACGAGGAGACAAAGTTCTTCCCATCGCCGGAAAACGACACCGACAGCACCCAGGACGCGTGCCCGGACAGTGTGCCCACCACGTCGGAATGTGCCACATCGTACAACTTCATGTGCCCATCGTCCGATGCCGTCAGCAGCATCTGCGAGTCGGGAGAGAAGCACAAGCTGCGCACGGACATGGCGTGCCCTTCAAGCGTTTGGGCAACCTTACCAGCGGCGACGTCAAATATGTTGATAATACCATCGATAGCACCGCTCGCAATGTACTTTCCATCAGGGCTCTGGAAAAAAGAAACAAAGCGAAAAGTGTCGTTAGAACCTGCAACACAAGCGTGAAAATAAACCGATTTCGTACGTATGCAATGCTTAGGGTAAATTTGCCGTTCTGTGGATCTAACACCTGTTCCGCTTTGCCCGTTTCCACGCTGTACAGCGAAATTTTTCCTTCGTGCGAACCGGAAATGATGTACGTATCGCACGGTGAAAACGCCACCGTCCACAAATCGACCGGGCCGAGGGAAATTTGATTCATCAGCTGTCCCGTTTCCGCCTTCCATATGCACAAACTGGAATCAAGGGAGCTGCTAGCGATAACTGCAATGAGATGAACATTCATTGGTACCATTCATCGATACAGAGGCTGCCGGTACACCGTTGTCTTCGCACCTTCACCACTGGTGCTGACGTCCACGGAAACTACTCCGAGCGAATGTCCGGTGAAGGTGTTTCGCAGCTTCAGCTTGCTACGGTCCGGCATCACGTCCCAAATCTTCACCGTATCGTCAACACCGCCCGTCACGATAAAATCCCTGTACTGCGCTGGCGATCCATCGGCGTCCTTTTTGCTGGCGGATGAATCCCGTGAGTTGTCGTCGTTTTCATCTTCGGTACCCTCCGCTCGTACCTTCAGGCGGCCCCATGCACACGACCAAATGCTTTCCTCGTGTGCCGCTTCTTCCTTGTGCAGCAGGGAGTACTGAAATTACAAGCAGTGTATCAATAAACCGACAAATAATCACAAACACTTCGCACCGATCTCAACTCACCATGTTTATATCCGGCTTTTTGCAGTTTGTTTGTTATGACAGCTAATATAGTTTGCGGAAAGCCCGCTAGTGCCGCTAGTGTCGTATCTGTCAAAGTCGAATTTTGTCTCTGTTTACTTTTTGTCGGTCAAATAATTGTCAAACGGTGTATTTACGCAATCCGGTGCTGTTTCTGAACCGTTTCCGAACTTGGATGTTCTGCAGTCTTCACATAAAATGGGTAAAGTAATGTCCGTCGTTGGACGACAGGTGCAACGTTTCAACGTCGAAAACCGAGCACAAAAAGTGATATCGCAGACGAAACCCAAACCGGCACCAAAGTTCGAATCCAACCTGCGGGATCTGGAGCGTGTGCTGAAGGGTGAGACTGCTCCGAGTGGTGCAAATGCTGCAAGCTCATGATTCTTAATAATTAAACCGTTCCGTTATCACGGTCTGCAGACCATCCAGGTATTGTGGAGGAGCAAAGCCGTAAACATGTTCAGCTAGATGAAAACCTACGTCAAGTATATGTTACGTCCAAAGACGTCGCGGTATGATAAAAATTAGCCCCTCAAAGTCAAAGCAAATCCTCGTTAACATCACATTTCTGCACATTGTAGATCGACCCGAGAGCAGGCCAAGCTCAGGACCCGGACAAACCACTCCCGATCAATCGGTCCTCCGTCGAGGAGTACGAATTTGGCCATCTGGAACCGCGCTCCGTAACGAAGGGGCGGTGCACACTCCGGCAGGCGGTGCAGTTTATCGCAAATCATCAAACGGACCCACAGCAGTGGACCTCGGCCAAGATAGCGGAGTACTACCACATGAAGGAACCACTAGTTAAAACCATTCTCGAACACTTTAAATCATTCGAGGTGCATTTACCGGACAAAAACCTCGAGCGAAGACGGTTGCTGACGCGAGCGTCGGAAGAGACGAAACAAATCGAGTAGAAAAAATTGAAAAGTAGACCCACGTTCTAAAGATACTCTCCGATTCTTTCCCACTTCAGGCTTCTGGATTAAGGGAACATTTAAGTTTGCCTTCTTAAAAATATATAGACATTTATTGAAATTTATCACAGAATACATATTTTTGGTATGACGAAAATTATGGCTCAAAAAACAGGGTGTGCTGAAAAAAAACAGACTCGATGAAGACACAGGAAAGAGGGTTAAAACCACGTTCACAAAACGTAAGATCTATAATGATATGGAAATGCGCTGCCCCCTGGGTGGGGCGGAGGAAAAAGGAAGAATCCTTTATGCGCGAAACTGACACGAACCCCGCGTTGTGTTCTGAGGCTTTGCTTGCAGCTCCTGTTTTCCTCGCTCCACACCCGTTCAAACAGTGATATGCACCCGAAATACTTTTCTCCGAAATCCCGCTCACTGGCTAGCTTCATATGTGTGTACCGCGTTACGCTGTTTTACAAAGGAACCTATATGATACGAAATCTTACATCACTAGAGCGCCCCGTCGTCCGCACGTGACACATGCGTCTTTCGCACGTTCCGCTTTTCCTATGTACTAAATTATTGTATTATATTGTTTAATGCTTCACCTCACCCACGGGGACCTGGAATGAAATCTTTTTTACTACCCACACCACCTTGGGGTCTGAATTATTCGATACTTTCCAATCTCTAAACCCACTGTTCACATCTTCCCCGCTTCTTGTTTTTGGTGTACACGCTACGCTATCTAATTTGCGCATGAATGAGGCATTTGCATTTGTGCTGAACGCGTGCCCATCATCCGCAAAAGATCCGGGCTGGGTGTGTGTTTACTTTCTATTTCGCCTCAAATGACAAAGTGAATTTTTGGCAAAATTCTATTATTCAAGCGCACACCTCTTTGTTATATGCTCGAACGTACAAATCGTAATTACCGCCTCCCTAATCTCTGTTCGAATGTACTAGCTTTGTGTGACTTAGTTTAAGACTTTCATATTTCATGGTACACCACACGCGCTGTTGTGCTGTTCTTCGCGTAAGGAACGTAGGTTGGAGGAAGCTGGCGCTGCTCGTCACAGAGCAAGCTCTGGAATTCTAACTGAAATGCTCACATTTCCCCACGGTAAAGTCCGTCTCTTTGGCGTTCTCAAAGTCTGCCCGCCTGTGGCTCAAAGCCCACTGTGCAAAATCGTTGTCGTTGGCGGTCGTTGTTTTTTGGTGGATGATTGTGGTTGGTTGGGGTTGTTATTAGTAAAACGAAAACAAAAGATGTTGGGACACAGAGCACGAAAAAGAAACAGAGAAAGAGAGAGAGAGAGAGAGATAGTGAGTGAGAGTTAGGTTACGCTTGCTGATAATGAAACGATCTTCTGATGTTATTTAAATTGTGCTGGGGTGCCTGTCTCTTTGAAGAGCATCAGGATCTCGGAAAGGATAGAGGGGACACAACGATCTACTCTAAACGCGGAACGAACGACAAGCACATCGAACGCCTGCTACGCAGGGAGAACACGCGACACATGCTTGCACCGACCTCTTAACCGTGGTGCTCTACCGGCGGGGTAACTAGTTTGGGGGGAGGAGTGCAAAAGAGGGTGCAGATGGCATAGGACAGAGAGAGAGAGAGAGAGAGAGAGAGAGAGAGAGAAAAGAGAAGAAGAAATAGAAGAGAAGATGGCTTGGTTGGGTTCGGTTTGCTTTCGTTTTAGATCAAAGGCGGATCATCGGAATCATTACCTAGCACCACGTCTTCGTAGGCCGGCCGCCGTCGGTGGCGGTTCCTGTGCGCAAGGAATCGTTGCCGCAGCCGGGACCACAAATCGGTACGTTTCGCCAAGATGGCGCTGCCAATCAGTATGACGACGAAGGCGAGCGGTATTAGCACTCCGCCAAGGATGTGGTGAGCTCCGACCGGTTCCCGCAGGGGTAGTTGACCGGTCGTGCCACCACTGTCTCCTCCCGCCGCGTCACCCGTTGCTTTGCTGCTATTGCTACTGCTGCTGCTGCTGCTGCCACCACCATAAATGGAGGCCGCTTTCGTGCCGGCCTCATCCGGCAGACAGTACGTGGGGTAGGCAACGTTGGTGCTCGGAACTGACGATAAAGGCAGCGCACCGCTGCCGGATGCATTCTTCCCGTGGTAGGCGGGATTCAGCTTGTAACCAAACAGACACACACACCGACCCTTATCACATGACGCGTTTGGGGGGCACTGATCCAGAACATCCTCCTGGCAGGCGACTGTGGTTTAGGGAAAAGGGGGGAGAATAGATAGGTTTTACAATTCCGTTGGAAGGAAAATTGTTGCACCGCTGAACTTACAATTGCTGCTGCTTCGTCCACTACTACTGCTGGTAGTGGTGCCATTGTTCGGAGCATTCCGAGCACTGACCTGTGCACTGTCCCTCGGATTGCCTCCTATCGTCGACCGGAGCTGTATCGCACAGATGTACAGCACCAGAAGGTACAATCGGCGGTCCGTAGACATTACCTTCTTCCAGTATTTCGTATGTCCTGCCCCACACACAGGTCACGGGCCACGCCAAATCCCTCCAGCCACACCGCACAAAACGCACTACCTACGTTTGTTTATATACCGAGCGTGTGTGTGTGCGCGCGTCTCCTCAAACACGCTCCCGATGGATCCAAAGGACACAAAATTCGAAGTGAAAACCACTGCCTGCTGTGAACCGCACGGCACGTGTCCTGTTTTCCGTGGGTTTGTTTTTTCGTTATCGTTATCGTCCCGTCTGGGGCCGACAAGAAGAAAGAAGCCGCGCCGTCGTTTTCCTTTTTGACTAGTGTGCAGAGGAGGATGTTTTTTTTTGTTTTACGCTGACGCTGAAATGGGATGGAAAAGCGGGAGTGAAAAGGAAAGTGCGTCTTTGTCTATTTTCTTGCCCACGGCACAGACCCGGAACGGTCGAATTGTTTAGAATTTTTCCTTCTAACAATCGTCTTTAATTTTCTAGGCTTTATTTAATTGAACAATTATTGTACACTCTCGCGAAATTTAAGTATTCTTGTTTTCAAAAGAAATTGATATTTTTGCGCGGATCGAACCGTTTTCAGCACAGACAACACGCGTTGAAGCGCTCAACCCGACGCTTTAGACAGGTGCAACAATCGCGCACTCACACATACGCCGGAAAACGTTCGCAAAAGAATGCCTCGGCAATCGGCTTGCGTTCGTCTTGTGTACGGTGGCGTCTCAGTGGCGCTCTCTGGCGGTGCTCGGCTGAACATACTGCCGTTTTATCCGTTCAGTGCCGGTTTTCTTAACCCTCCACCGCCCAACAGCCCCCTTTCTCGGTGTCGATTGATTTTTTTGCCTCGAAACAGTGGAAAAAACGGAACGAAATGTCGAGTTGTACGTATAGGTTTGCGTGAGGCGGTTGCGAGCGACTGCTGCGAAGAACGCAGAGCAAAAAGTGTGGATTTTGATTGACAAAATGTTGTCAATCGGTCGATTCCGGAATGGTTAAATGCGAACGCGTGCCGGAAAGTGTAAGTTTTCCGCCGTGCAGGGATAATGTGCAACGCCCGTGCGAGGACGACACCCCAATTGCGGTGCGTCTCATCCGAGTGAAGCTTCCGGGAGTGTGCAAAATCAGCAGCAGTCAAAGGGACGCACCCGTGGGTGTACGGGGATGGTGGAGTGAGCTGGTGTAGGGCTGCTGCCCACCGCGCCTGCTGCTTACTGGAGGAAGTGACGATGGCCAACGCCAACAAGTTACGCTCCAAAGCTAAATGAGAAAAAGCGTATGTGTATATGTGTGTGTGCACGCGTGTGTGTGTGTGAAGTTTTCCGAAGTTGCTATTTTTCATTTGACGACAAGAGAATGAGAAAAAAAACGATTCCGGGCTACACACGCACACGAAATGAAGTTCCGGTGCAGCTGTGAAATGGATCGTGCCCCGCCGTCCGACGCGTCTCGTCCGCCTGTCCACCGTGACACAACCCGTGAAAACACATACGTGCGAGAGGAATACCAACAGAAGAAGACGGCAACAACATCCTTTTTGTTCGTCCCGTAGTTGTTGTTGTTGCTGTTGCTGCTGTGAAGCCTTCCCGTGTGGGAAGGTTGCGAGAGTTGCGTGATTTTTCCAATGCGGGCTTGTGTGTGCCTGTGTGCGTGTTGAAGTGTATGTTCGTATATGTGTGTGTTGCCGTGGCCCGGTGTTTCCTCCGCGAGGTTGCGTTCAACAGCAAAACGATTCATCCCCCCGCGCTGATGGGAGATCGCTCGCGTAGTCGTGGACGTAACTCGATAATATTCGCGAAATTTCACTCGAACCCTCGGCTACTACCGTCCAAAAATGACCTCATGACGATGGATTGTTTTGGGTTGTGGTGGCATGATGCGCTGGCACACACCGCCCGAATCGTCAACACATCGTCATGGTGGGGGAGATTAC